>CM068967.1:55188816-55206211 GCA_035128595.1 Eptatretus atami
ACGAGAGAGATCTGTGATCGGATCAAACATGTTAGAGCAGTGGTCAGTGATGAAGCTCTTCATGGATTAAAATATGCTTTTATTCTAAAAAGAAACATGCCACCACCGAGAGGTGGACAGAGGTTATGTTTTCATCCCATCTCTTTGTCTGTGAAGGATTCCAAAAGTTATGGATGTATTCGACAAAAATTTGGTGGATAAGTCCGGGTGTGTGACAAGGACGAATTGATTAGATTTGGTGAAGAGCTGGATCTGGATACTAGAATTTTAAAAGTGATTCTTTACCATTGAGAGATAGGCAAAAATTATAAGATAGCATGATATGTAAAACGATGCGACGCATTTGGATGAAACTTGATGGATGAGTTTCGTTCTGGCAAGAACAAGCACTGAGATTTTGGTTAAGGTGCGATCGATCCGGCCTATCGGTGTTCTACAGCACGTTAACTGTTCAGCCTGATAAGGTATGCGCTCTACCGAGTGCTATTCTAGTTACAAGTGCCCAGGTGTTCATATGTTTATTATTATTATAGAGCAGTGAACTGCAACAAATGTAATGTGCTATGAGCCATTGCTAATAATGATTCTGCACTTTGTTTTTAAAACTTACCCTCCTTTATATGTTCACCAACTGATGAAAACCATTTACATTCCGAATACATCGGAAGGTCTTTCCCAAAGTCCAGAAATTCCAAATATTATTCACAAAACAGCTCATTAATATTCATGACCCTGTAAGTACCAATCCGGCAAAGCGAAGTAGCGATGTGTTGTGACAGTGTCAGGGAGTAATGAAAACTTCCATTGTTTTGACTGTTTTTGCCTAACTACTGTATTAGGTAGCTTCGACTTATACTCAACATCAACTTATATGTCGAAAAATGCGTAAATTAAGTTTAATTTTATTTATTTAATGTACCGTGTTTCTTTTTTTTTCCCTGTCCTCACCAACCACTCCTAGCCCCCCCCCCCCCTTCACAATCTTGAATCAGTTATAGGGCAAAGCCTTTTCATTTTAATGGGTGATTTATGAAAATATATTACCGATGAAATGGAGGCTGTTGTTTACGTACGGACGTGTGCATTGTATTCATGATATAATGTGTAGGGTTACATGTTGGAAAGGTAGTTTATATTTTATTTACTTACTTGTGGGAGGATGTACCCATGCAAGCATGGTGATGGATGGAATGCGCATTATGATAAGATGGGAGGACACTACTACTACTACTACGACTACTACTACTACTACGAATGCTAACTACTACTACCTACTACTTTTCTAATGCCACTGCTTATTGCTTATGGCACACATGGGTCGAATCGAATACCAAGTTGAGACGTAAATTTAGATGCTGTAAGGAGAAGGGCATGACATTGTTAATTACAACGATGAGAAATTTGTGATTGGATTAGGGTACTGACACACATCGCTCCCTTTTCCTGGGAAATGATGTAGCAGATTCACGACATTGTAATTTCTTAGAGAAAAGCGATGCTTGTTTTTTAAAATGCAAATAGAATGAAAAGATGCAAGTGATGAAATGAACGGACCATGCAAAGGTGAGTCCGATCTGATTCATCATTTGTGTACGTTACGTGCTTTCCTTCCGATCATGGACAATCTTTGATTGTTTCTGTTTTACATTGCTGTGCAACGAGATTGAGAAGGAGATGTTTTCTTTCCTGCAGGCAATGGCGGCCCTAAGGCAGGAGATCTTGCAGTGAGGCAAAGACTCATCGCCGGCATCTCATGGGAAGGTGCGCCAGCGGGGTAATGCAACAGACTGCACAAACACAAAGTGCAGTGTGTTTGGGGTCCACCACTGCACATATTTATTTGCCTTCCAAGCTGGAGCCTATTGTTCTTGCTGGCGATTTTTTTCTTTTCTTCTTCTTCTTCTCTCCCACCAACTGATTTTCCTCTTTCTCAGAGACAGCTAAGTGTGTGTTGTGTGTGTGTGTGTGTGTGGTGTGTGTGTGTGTGTGTGTGTGTGTGTGTGTGTGTGTGTCTACGTACCAGGATCTGACTGTCTCCTTGTCACCATGTGCCTTGCTATCTGTTCTCCTCTTTTCTTCTGTATGTATTCTCAAATCACCCTCCTTATTGTTACAACCATACAACTGCACGCTTAACATGTGCTAGCTGCGAACTCCCACACGACACTCTGGTGAGAATGGTGTGTCGCACTGTGCTACTTCAGCGCTGCAGAGCACATCGCACCAAGTTGGCAGTGGGGGGAGGAGGGATGGGGGATAAGAGTGGGGAGGGTTGTTTTGACACTGCACCAGCAGGGGTTCGGGGTTTTTTGGGGTGTTTCAACGCCACAAGCAGACGGAGGTAGACGCCAAAGAGACATGCCAAACAGGGGGAGAAGGATCTGAAGGGCAAGCTGCTGTAAAGCATCATCGGTAGATCTGCCATTCTGCGAAATCATTCTGGGCACCGTGCCTCCCGACTCTTCACAACAGAAAAGACCACATACACACATGCACACACACACGCTACATAGTTCTGTCTACTTTCCTGTTCAGACTGTGTCCTGGCCTGAGTCTGTCCGCGTAAGAATCATCTAAGTATTGGGCTGTTGGACTGGTCTCCATCAGGTTAAGCATTCCGTTTGGGCTTCTTCTGTATTATTTCTATTCATATTCTATTACCTGTGGCCCATCGCTATTAATTATTAACCCTCTCTTTCTAAAGTGTATTTCTGTGCATTTTTAAGCCTTGGGATCATCCTCCATCCCAGCATTAATCAATTCCTTCAAAACGGTATGGTGTGCCGAACTTGCCGTGTGGCTAAATTTTAAACAACCACACAGCTGCAAATTAAGTTTGTTATGCAGAACTTCTCTGCTCGGCGTCTTGGGAGTTCATCTACAGTGGGTCTCACATAGCCGTTAAGGAGACCGAGTCTATTACTATATTATTGGTTACATAGAGGTTGTACAAATTAGCTTGTATATAACTTAGGTCTTCTTGTGTTCGAGTAGGTTAAAATTTTTTTAATCAGGGACTCATTAGAGTGAGGTTTGTCCTGTTTTTATGTATGCCGGGAGCGGTAAGAGTTGACTTAGCATTAGACAGAAAAATGTGCTTCACACAATGTTCTCTCTGTGAATCGGCAAGGTGAGGAGGGATGGGATCAGAAAAGGGTTTGGGCAGGTCTGCATTCCATGTGGTCGCTTATAAAAGCCTCTAGCGTCCGCAATGGTTCGAGAGTACCGGTGATACCATCTGGCTTGCATGGTTCATCGTGCAGTGTTTGTGCACATGAGTGGCACGACTATTCTAGGACGAGGGGACGCAAGCCCCCTCTGGCAAGGATGCAGCAACAGGGAGGCCTGTTGCGGTGCTGGGTGGCAAGATGGATTAGGCAGCCCAGGATTTCCGCTTGAGTTTGGATTTAGTTTTTCAGCTGTGGGCATCATACACTAGCTCCACCCTCACTACCTCATTGTAGGAACCCCCTGGCTGCCAAGATAGTTGATGCCACTTGCACGTATTGTGAAGCCATCGGGCCTCGCTAGGCATGCAACGTTGTATTGATAAACTGATGATAAAAATAATGTAAACTGAATGTTGAATGCTGCCTTTCGGTCATGTGTTACTCCATGTTGTGCCTCTGGAAGGGCATATAGCCCATGAATTTGGTGAGGGTCGATTTTGAAAATTGGTTTTGGCTCTTCTGAACAGCTAAGTATGTGACATACACTGGGGGACTTGTCAATTAATGGGGTTATATATGAAAAGTTGTCTCTAGGTAGGCTCTTTGTTTATTTGTTTGCCATCTTCTCTCCTACTGAGGAACACCTGATGAAGAATATTAAGGGGGTGGGCATTTATTTCCTTATGTAATTTCGGAAATTTTTGTGGATTTGTTTATGTGAATCTGAAACTAAGGGGGTAGTAAGTTAAGTTTATTGGGTAAGGCAATATGGTCTTGGCCTCACAGCCATCCTGATATAATGGGTAAGATAATAAGATTGTGAATATTTAACAGGCAAAGTTTAGAAAGATCATCAGGAGACGTGAGTAATACTCTTCTATTATTATAAAATTAGGAAAAAAATATTAAGATTTTAAACCTGGGACCCCAGTTTTGTGAGTTATTGCTTTGTTATTCTGGCAAAGCGTTTGTGTCAGGATGACCATGCCTTCATTTTCAATTTCTTGCTAATGATGATCTATTCTTTAAGAATTGCCATTTTGGGTTTTTTTTAATTTCTGCATTGCTTAGTGAAATGACGTATTGCCTGCCGCATAGGGAACAAGTCTGCGACCTGCTTCCTTGGCGCAACGAAGATCTTCCTGCAAGGGACTCGGGGACCCCCCAGCCAAGTGCTACATTCTGTGGTGAGCGGGGGTAGTGATCCTTTGCCTAGTCGAGGTTATGGAAGGTCCTGTCCATCCAAATTTAATTCCATTTATTTTAAAAAACTGTCATTCAGGTGCTGTGAAAGTTTTTTTGTTTTTGCACTTCATCTTTTTTTTCTGATTAGTAAAGCTTTGAACGCAAAATTAGAATAGGTTTAATAAGTGAGAGTTTATTGGTAGCTTCACCCAATTAAAAAGGCTGGCTTGCCTTCACGCATCAAGGTATATGGGGTGGGGGTTGCCTCATTTTTGAAAATTTCCACAAGGCATCCTGACAGGCCTTTGACCTAACCGAGCTCTTCAGTTCTCTTCGTTTGAGTTGGAATGCGGACCCTCGGCTTGCTCCACATTGGCAAGGCACATTTGTTTTCTCCATTTGCAAACAGCTCAATGCAATCAGTGATTGGTTGTTTTTTGTTGATAGGGGTTGAGCGACATTGAATATTTTTGCTCGTCGATTAATTATCGTCCCTCCAATATCGACGATCCATCGTATATTTCTTTGCACAATCACTTATGCTAACGTATGTGTGACATGTTTGGAGGGTACAGACACTATTGATGTTTATATATCCTAATGGTGACTCACCAGCTCGAGATATAGCTGTTTTTCACCAAGTAATCCTTCCTGAAATGATATAAAATATTTTCGTGTGCTCTCATTGAAATTGGTGTTTGTGGAATGTCATGCAAACAAAACATCGTAATGGGTATTTTTGAACATTAATTGCAACTTTAGCCAGAGTGGCGGAGAAACACTGTGCCAACATCAGACTTAATCTACACGCTGTATATTAAAGTCGCTGGATGTCTCCACTGTTCCCGTCATGCTCTTTTTGCTGGAATGTTATTACGAGATTACGTCTAGCACTTTGGCGAGGCTCCAGGATGTGGCACTTATCCCGACGACCCAGCACTGACCGCATAGTGAGGATGAATTTTTGTGTTTGAACAATGGTGTTTGTCGCTTGAGGGCAGAATGTTTAGAGCTGCTTTGGGGGGCAGCGCTTTTTTGGTAGGCGGCCTTCATCATATTGATAAACCTCTCCTGCACTGGTCTAAGTCAGAGTTTAGATCCTATGTGGTGAATTGTACTGGTGCAAATAGTACCCCCTCAGGCACAGGCTCAGGAATCTCAAGGGAAGACTCTGGCGATGACGCAAGAGAAACTGGCACTGAGATGGGCCAAAGTTTTTTCTCACTATTCGCGTGATAGGCGAGAGAGAATGGTGGCTGTGTAATATCGTTTTTTTTTTTATGGGCATCGTATTAATAATGATAATGAGTCCTTCTTGTCCGATATTCTTACAAATCAATGAAAATCATCTCAAAATCTCAATTTACCGAAACCGCAAACCACTTTTTCCATTATCAAATGTGTCAAATATATCGATGTTTGAAAATGTAGTATCGCGTTGATGATGTTTTTTCAAACATCTTATCGAGCCGATAATTTGAGATATCACTCAACCCTATTTGTATACTGTCATCATGGGTGAGAGACCTGATTGGCATTGAGTTTACACTTAATTTTATTAAGGCATGACAGCATACCAATGATGGGAGTTCCCGGATGTATGGAAAAAGTTTTTTTACTTTGAAAGCAAATTGGGGTTAATGGAATTATTGAATATTTTCATTTCATCTTTTTATGCAGTGACGTGGAACCAATTCCTTTGACTCCTGCCATTGACTCAGCAGACACTCCTTCAATCATCCAAAGTGACAGGAAGGAGGGGATAGTCCTGACGCACAATTTATCATGGACATAATCCCTCAATTGCCCAGATTTTGATTGGAGCATGGAAAAAGGAAGGTGGCGAAGATGAAAGTCCTTGTGAGGTGTTGTCGCAAGGATGAAGGCTCATCAACATGGATATGTAACAATTGCGAAGAAAAACCTCGTGTGCTGATTGAAGGCCGCAGAGCAAATGAGGCTGAAGCTCAAAAGCAGAGTGAACAAAACGAGACAAAATGGAATCTGAAATTTCAGGTCAGATGGGATTTTGAACAACTTAACATGACCCTGGTACACACATTTGTGGCTCTCCACGAAAATTGAGAAATGGTTGGAATCAAGCTGAATGTTTCGCTGTTTCTGTTGCCACAGGTGATGTACTGTCCTCCAATCTATGATGGAGGTGGTTGTTGCCATGAGCAGGTCTCGCTGTTTGGGATCGGGCTGCTTTGGCAACACCCAGCATATCAAAGATCAAATGTTGATGCGGAGAAAAGTGCAAGCCATACTTTCACAAGGTGTGCTGTTTGGGGTTGTGTATGACTTAGTCATCAGAAAAGAGGGGAAATGTTCTGACAGAATGGTTGGTCAAGGTGTTGCATTTACCTTTTGGTACTTACCATAGTCTGGGCTTGATTTTTTACGGTGATCTCAGACTCTAAATTGTCCCGATTGGTGCTTCACAGGTACTGTGATGCCACCAAGTGCACCATCCCCTCGGATGGGCGTTAAGCTGGGTGTTTCCTGTCTGCTGCATTGTTGGTAGATGTTAAAGATCCCACAGTGTCCTTTCACGAAGAGTAGGCGAGCTATCGCTAGCACTCTGAAACAAATGACAAATTACTTCAGTTAAACATCAGGCCTGGCCAGCCGGTTCGTGAAAGACTTGGAACAAAATATTCCCTAGCCAACCCTTGAGAAGGTTGGATCATTTGCCCGTAAGTAGTAGTAGTAGTAGTAGTAGTAGTAGTAGTAGTAGTAGTCAATTCGTCGTTCAATATGTTGTTATAGATAGAGGGGTACAGGGGATATATGGGCAGGACTTGTAGGTAGCTTTGCGTGTGGATGGGTTCCTATCGTGTATGCTTTTTTGGCTGCTGGCAAAATGAGTGCAGCTTGCTGGTATCCTGTGGCGGAGTGGTGACCATCCAGGATTGTTACCACTAGCCAAGAAGACTGCTTAGGCACACAACACTCTGCACATAGTAATGGTCCCAATGGATGGATGTATTGTTGCATCATTGGTAAGGGGCACGGCTATGCCGCTGATGCAATGGCCCTTATTACCAGTACACACTGGTGCTTCATTTTGGCCGACTCAGAAAGATGACAGGCTGAGTCAACCCTTTGTGTTAATTCAGTGGCCAACGGAATCCCAAGCACCAACCCTAACCGTTAAGCAAGCAGCTGGTGGGGATGGGTACCGTATAGACATGGTGTTTAGTGTAGCGTGGGGCAGGATGGGCCAAATGGCTCCTTTGGCCACAAAGTTCTTATTATATCTAATCAAGATAGCTAATGAGAAGATGCTGCTGGCAAGTACTAGAAAATAACTTTTAGACAATTTTTCCATGATTTATTCTTTCTGTAGGAGTACGCAAGAAGCGCGTGGTGAGGTAATGGGCTTCCCTGGCAGAAAAGCATCGCTTGTTGCCATCGCATCTACCACACAGCACCGTGCACCGAGCACAGCCTTAACAAACAACTGCTTCGCCAACTTACACACAGCAAACATGCTATAATCATCGATTTGGGTATGCAATGACTTGTCTTTGCATTATCGATCACATATCGCCGCCTTTCTGTGTTGCACTTTCTGCATACGTTATGGCTTAACAAACTGCACAATTTTTTTAAACACTAGAGATGTGTTGTGCTGCCAGAAAGTTTGGATTATCAATGTTGGACCTCTGATTTATAGAGAGACGATGACAGACTTGTTGCACAGAACATTTCTGGACTATTATTTTCGAAAAGCAGCAATGCGGTAACTTTGGTGAAACAAATATGTTTACTCAGCAAAAGTTTTTGTATTAACTGTGTGAGGATAGGGAGACCATACTTCCTTTCAGCCAGGTTTTCTGTGCTTTGGCTTTGTCATTACCTCCACTGCGAAGGTGGGCGGAGGTTATGTTTTTCACCCCTATTTGGTTTATCTGTGAACAGGAAACTTAAAAAGTTGCGGACAGTTTGGAGATAGGTTGGGTGTGTTTGATAGACAATTTGATTCGATTTTGTGAAGATCCAGATCTGGCTGCAAGATTTTATTATTTTAAACTTTTTTAAAGTGAAAATCTCACCATTGAGAGATAGGTCAAAAATGTACAGTGCCTATAGAAAGTCTGGACCACAATTATTCCTAACCAAGATCATTCTAGTTTTGTATTTTGATAATTTTTTTGAAATTTGTAGAATTTGTTTTTCCTTTGAAAGTTGTGGTTACGATGTGGTAAAATAAAGGTGGGAAAAACTTGTTTTAATTGCAATTTAATTCCAGGCTATAAAGCAACAAAAGGTGAAAATTTTTGAAAGGGGGTGGTGGATTTTCTATCGGCAGCTGTATATAGCACCATATCTTAAAGGTTGTAAACGGATTTCAGATGGAACTATTGGTCGACAGGTTTGGATGTGTGACTAGGAATAATTGGTTCGATTTTTGGGTTGAAGATTGTGGATCAAGACACAGATCCGAGAATTTTGCAGGGATTCTTCCACCATTGAGTGATCTGGGTTAAAAACGACATTGTATAGTATTCAAGTTGTTGGACGGATTCAAGATGAAACTTTGTGGACACGTTGGGTGTGAAAATGAAGAATTGATTCGATTTTGGTGAAGATCTGGGCCTGGATATGAAGAAATTAAAAAAATATTTTCATGATTCTTCACCATTCAGAGATTGGACAAAAAAAATGATGAACGGTTTGTGTGATATTTCAAAAAAAATGTGGACGAAGTTATGACAAAATTAGGTGGATGTATCGGTTTGAATGACGAGCAGCCATTTGTTTTATTTCAGGACCGGACCAGATCCGATTATGTGGGATACAAACACGTAAACTGTTCAGCCCTGGCGGAGGTATGGCGCCCTACGTAGTACTGTTCCTAGTTTTGATTTATTCCTGGTTGTTTTTTTTCCTTTAATTATCTTGCGTCCACCAACAAATGCCAGCAGTTTGCGTCCAGTTTACTTCCATCAGAGGGGCGGCACACACATTGATTCTTCGCTCTCTCCGAGAGACACTAGGATGAGCATTTTATAGTGGCCAAGGTTTCCTACCAACGTTAGACAACTCAGAGGCGAGTCAGCATATCCTCTAGGCTTATCCTGCAGCCCTGCTTTACTATGGATTGCTACAACTCTGCTACTTATGTAGGATGGCAGTCGAATTTTTCTTTTTCCTGCTCGGCGATGTTTTTGATCCACTGCAGTGGCTTTCTTTTTTGACAACGGCATTTATCTTATCCAAATCTATTTGACTGACTTTAAGATTAATCGATACTTCATTGAGCACATGTTGATGTTGCACGGCCATTTCATGAACCTAAAAGGCCTGGACTGGCCGTTTTTTACGAACTATTGAGCATTCGCCTGAATCGCTATTGCATCATTGCCTTTACAGGACGTACAATTCCAATCATCTACTTCTCTGCTCACGGATGGGAATCTGGACAGCTTTCTTTTGTAGCAACATCCTAAAGCCACTCTCTGCTTGACCCTGAAGTTGTTACTGCCAGGTATGTGTCTTCAAGAAAGCCAATCCAAAGGTGTTCTCATGGATAAAGAATGATGAGCAACAAAGGATAACACTTGGTGCATGAAAAGCAAGAATTTATCAGTAATTACTTGGGAATGACAATGTACGGTTGATGCCACAGGGCTTTAAGCTTCGTGGCTGGTGTTCTTGTTACTTCACTGCCTGAAGAACTCGCTTTTTGAGCAGCTAAGTTCTCATGTTTCGACCCGTCGGCCTACGCCGACGCACTTGCCTGACATTCTGCCCTTCAGGTAATTGGGCGAGTCTCCATCTGCACCTAACTACTTTCATCCAATTCTCTATTTCTACTTTCCATGCCTTCATGCAGATGGGATCCTTGCAAGACACAGCTTCTTCTTATGTCGGGTATGCATGACACATATTTCCAAAGGTGGAGATGTTCCAGCTGTCTCGCCTACTCTTTGATACAATGGTTCTTTGTACTGCACTTATTCAACACGAGGTTGGCGCCGTGTCTCTATGCTAACTCTGGTTCATCACTCTCTTTGCGTCGGCAGTTTCCTCCCTTCGTCTCTAGCATATTCGGTGAGTTTGCTCCTTCTCTGAATACGGCTGTCATTCGGGTTACCTTTTTAACAGACGGCTCATGTTTGCTTATTTTGTCAGAAACTTTAAGCCAGTTCAGATAACATGCTTTTGCTCATAAGATTTTATTTCATGTTTGCATGCTTAATTTGCCATCCATGTTAAACTAAATGCTTGCCTGGAATTGACTTGTTTCACTGCAATTTAAATATTATGTCGGTAATGTGACTCGCCAACACCAGTTTGGTGGACTTCAATACTAATGTTGAGACTAACCTCTTTGTCACTCTTCCTGTGCAGACTTTGTGTTTTCTACAAGGGGCAGAGGTGATATTCAAGGTTGCACAAGGCTGGTAGTGAGACAACAGGCAGAGATTATGCCAGCAGGATAGCTTTGAAGTATCACAGACTTCCTCAAGCACATCGCTCCCCTACTTTGATACTCATCATCTCCAAGTGGGTGTTGGGCACAGGTGGGCAGGTCGCTTTGTGACGGTTTTCATGCTGATCGCTTGGTCTCGAAAGTGTTTGGAAAAGTCGAGATTTGTTATTTATTCGATATGAGTTTGAAGGAATGACATCATGTACCAAATTTGAGAGAACTGATTATTCCTTGAGAAACATCACATTCAACAATGTGTGGAAAATCATAAATGCACTGTTAAAAAAAAATATTGCAAAGGCAAAGATTAAAAGTCATGCTCTATGTCTCAGCCTAGACTTTGCCTGAGCAAAACACTTTCTTCCACCCCCTCCCTTCCTCATCATCCAACCCAACTCTACCTTTATCTTGCCGGCTTGACAAACAGATGTGCTCAGTCCCAGTTGAAGGCTCCTCTGTAGTTCAAAGGTTTGGACGCGTGAGCGCATTCCTTCTCAAATAATCTGTAAGTTTCGTTTTTGCTTTTGTAGCTTCTGCTTAACTTATCTCCTTGCCTTTAAATGTCAACCAAATCAATATATCAAAGCCCCATAGTTATTACAATATAACCTTGTGTCCAGGGTCAGAGACGGACATCTCCCGCAAGCTGCATGCCCTATGAAGTAGAATTCCGTGTATTGTGCGAGAACTGCTCCACAAACAGTGCATGTACAAAAAAAGCCAGCGGGAACGAGGGCTTGCAGCGGCTTACGAAAATCTTTACGTAGGCAGGCCACATCGAGTTTGATTTGCTGACTTACAGGTAGTAATTTTTGATGTTATTGAACCAATCACGGTGTGGTTACAGAGAATCCACAATCACAGATTGACCTTTGTTAACAGTTTCTCCAGGCTTTCCCCTTATGGAAGCAAACCGTTCCTTTTTCATCATTTGTTAACACAACTATTTTGGCTGAGTGGCTAATGGGTGATGCCACAATTATTGTTAACCAGAAGTATAATATATTATTATATAATAGGTTAATAATAGCTTGAGAGTGAAAAATAGAATCCGTAAGGAATCGCTTTCATTCTCTCCTTTTTCTTTTTCTGTCTGTCGTCGAGTGGGACACACCTTGGAAGCTGTTCGCAAAATTTTCTATTTAACCTTTACCTGATAAGAACTTTGAGGCATGATATTTTTTTATTTCAAATTCTTGTTCACTTTGTTGCTTTGGGGCAAGCCTGAGGGAAACCACACACTAAAGTTAAGTCACTTGGTGAAACAAATTGCCCCAAACCCATTGTTTTTTATTCCTTTATCTTTCCCATTAGCAGGAGGCATTGAATTCTTTCTGAATTTTCTTTCTGACAAGTTCCGCTTCATTTCTCTGGAGTTTGAGTTGAATACATTCAAAGTTTCATTCCTTTCATTTTCGATCGCTTGTCACCATCGTTCTACCATTATCCACTTAAAATTTTAAAAGTCTTTTGTTTTCAGCCCGTCACAGGATATGTTCGATGTGCCTCCCTCGTACATCAGTTGACAAAATGTGTCTTGTTGAGTCCCCTGAGGAGACAACAAGGAAAAGCTCTCGATAGATAGCGTGTGTTCACCTCCGAACTATCTGGTTTTGAGACTTTAATGGCCGTTATATAGGATGGTGCACTGCAACATCAGCAGGTCATCTTTTTGGCAAGGACAAAATGCCAGCTCTTCACAAGCACCGGCATGGACTAAAATATCATGTGGCTGTCCATTTACGGGGTGCCATAAGGGCCCCCCCCCCCCCTTTAACACCAGTACTGGCCACACACTTGGCCATTATATTAAATAAAGGGATTACAAAATAGATTTGTCTCGTTTTTCTGAATGTTAAAATATTTTTTTCGCTTTGGGATGAATGACAACACAACAACTTTTTGTTTCTGACATATGTTCAGAAACTATGTGGTTTTATTGTCTTTGTTGGAATATGTTTCTGATCGAAACAACGTCAGCCGCATCTCAAGTGCCTGCTGTGAACATATCATGAGATTTGACCAAAATTGATAAAGCTGTGGTGAAAATATAAACGGTTCGCGCATACGACATACAAGTTTAAAATACTATAAGCATCAGTAAAAAAATTGATATATGTCCCATTAAATTCATCTGAAGTTGAGCAACAATAATATGTGGTTGTAGACTACTGACAACTAGCATGATTGGCCCAAATATCATATGCACGATAAGCTTCTTGTATTTATCGGATAACTCCCATTGACACTCTTCCTTGCAGATAATTTGCATTCCGGTATATTTTTTGTATACCGTTATTCAAATTATCTTTTCGCGAGGAATGGCTGTTTATCATTCAGAGAGAATGATACGAGGGTGAGTCAAAAGCACCGCAATGATTTTTAAAAACTGTGTTGTGGTTGCTACTTGCTTTATTGTACTCGCAGGTAAAGCATGAACTTTTTGTGCCATTGTGAAGGGCCAGTTTTAACCTGTCCAACACACGCAGTCAGTATTTGTGTCGGGAAAGGGAGTTAAACATGACCGCTCCACTGTTCGTTTCCCACCAAAGAAGAGAAACGTCAGTGGTAGCGATTTTTGTGGGCTGAAGTTCACAGGGGGGGGGGGGGCAGAAATCCAATCACCGACTTCAGCACAATACGGCAACAGTGGCTTTACCACAGTAGAGAAGTATATGAATTTGGATTACCTTGTTCAAAAACGGTCGCACAAGTGGTCCACTGATGAGGAACGATCTGAACGCCATACCACATCCACAACAAGAGAAAACATTGAAACGAGTCTGCGGCCATGATTGTGGAATAACCGACGGTCAACTATTGATGAAGTGGAAAACATCTGAACATCAGTTATGGTTCTGCACATGAAATCATAAACAACCGACTTGACTTTCAAAAAGTTTTCGCAAGATGGGGTTCCAAAACAACTCGCAGAAGAGCACAAGTGCAACTGTGTGACAATCTGCCAAGAGCCTTTTAACCGCTTTCATCATGAGGGAATGCTTTTGGACGTGTTGTTACTGGAGACGAGACGTGGATCCCCATTACGAGTCAGAGGCAAAACGCCAGAAGTATGGAAGTGGAAACATGCAACATCAACCAGTCAAAAGAAAGTTCAAAGTCAACCCTTCAGCTGGAAAACTGATGTTCACACTTTTCTGAGACCCACAAGTCCCAATTTTGGAACACTATCAAGAGGGGACACACAACAGTAAACGGTGTTCCGTTATTGTGAAAATGTTCGCCAGGGCCAGTTGAACCAGCTATTCGATGAAACGCCGAGGGCTAACCGTCGAAAGTGTTAACATTGTTCCATGACAATGCCTGTCCAACACTGCCGCCATATGTGGAAACTCTTCCGGCAATTGATCTTTGAGGTGTTAGAGCACCTCCGTACAGTCCTGACCTGGCCCTTCTGACTTTACCTTTTTGTCGCCACTCAAAGAACTTGAAGAGGCCGCACTTTGCCAGTGACCAACAAGTGAAGAAAGCGGTGCATTGTTGTGGGCTCGTCATCACCAAAGAACATTTTTTTCTGAGGGCTGGCATACAGAAGCTTGTGAACCAGTGGACTATAGTGTGTAGAAAAGGATGGGGACTATGTGGAAAAATGATGTTTTGTTACATGCTCAATTGTAGTTATATTATTTAAATAAAACTATATTGGCGGATACTTTTTGGCTCACCCTCGTGTGTGTGTGTGTGTGTGTGTGTGTGTGTGGTGTGTGGTGCATGCGTGCTGCGTGCGTGCGTGTGTGTGTGGGGTGGTATAATATATAATATATTTACCACCAGTCACCGCCCTTTCCACTCTATCACCACACACAGGTTATGAGGAGTCGAGTATACACCTGAGCAGGAACTCTTCCGCCTTGAGGAGAGTAATGTGCGCTTGGAAAGGAACACTTGTGAGTTGCAGAAGAATTGTGAATCCAGAGGAAATTCTGCCAACTGAAAGAGTAACCACGTTTTGAACGAAGTGATGAAGATGAGCAAGATGAGCAGGCGGTGGAGGGTGGGAGCTGAATCGTGAGGAGGGTGATAATGAATGTTTGAAGTTGGTGTTGAGCATTTAAGCTAGCCATTGCCTGCAAAACTGAGATGATGGCATGAGAAGCTTTGAAAAACACCTGAATCATTACACTGCACTCGTCATGAACAATGTCCACCGAGTCATGCAGTCATTCCTGCTTCACGCCAACACCACCATCAGGCCAAACACACCAGCATCACTTCATTTTTCTAGAACTGCTATGATGTAAGAAAGATAAAAATGTGCCGACAAGGAAATGCTTTCGAAAGAGGTGACTCACAAGGGGGAATTAGAAGTTGTTTTTTAATCCCTTCCCAAAAGGCTTCAGAACGCAAAAGAGTCTTTTTCCATTTTCATTGACATCAGGAAACTCAGCGCTGCTGATAAAAATGTGTGATAATGGCCTGGAAACTAGAACAGAAATATCTAACATTTATGCAAAAAGTTTAGCTGACACTGGAACCATTCTTTCCTTCATGTTTTTTTGGGGGGGGGGGGGCTTTTGGACTCCCCGTATCACATGTTAAGTGATGCTTTCATCAGAAATATGAGACAATGAGGTGGATTAAATAGTGAGGTGGAGCAGATGAAAAATAAGATGAGTAAAATTTGGAAGAAAAATGCAAACCTTCACTCCGAAAGCTTGTTATAAGAAATAATTATTAAAAAAAAAAAATTGTGGCATTCTTTTATCATACAAACTGTGTTCACCCGATGTATTCGATTTTTTATTCGCTAATTATATTCAACTGCCGTCCGTCGTCGTCCTTCTGCGAGCATGAGGGATTTGATGACAAAGCGCTTATTGTTGTAAAGTGAGCATCCGACTCGCCTTGAAGTGCGATGAAAGATAATATTTTTGAATTAATTTTTTGCCTCCAAATGAAGAATCCAGATCGCAGTACAGCACTTGATTTCCCTTCTCTTTGCAAGACACTAATTCTACTGTTTATCATTAAAGATGTTTCTCGGGTGGAACAAATGTCAAGGCATAAACAACACTTTCTGTATGCTGAGTTTGAGCTTGTAAGCATGTCATTTGTATTATTTTAATTCTGATAAGACTATCGAGCTGTTCTCGTGAAGCCAAACAAGATTGTATAAAAGAGATGTAAATAACTTACGATAATTGATCCATCGTGAGTAAAAGTGCAGCCTGACGTTTCCCGGGGCCTTGGCCAAAGAGAACTAGCCTTTCTCTTTGGCTCCGACGAAAGGGTAAGGTTGAAACGTCGGCTTTCATTTTTTATTGCAGCGGATTCAATTCAGCATTCAAGGTTATTTTATTTGTTATTTGTTTTGACTTGTCTTGCCGCCATGCAGAGATGCCATTACATTGTAGGCCAAAGATGTAGATTTCCATAAATTGCTGGTGTTTTTCTGCGTTAAACCTGTAGATGAACTTTGCCGATAAATCGTCGAACTTGTGATGCGTTTGCACATGATTTTCTGTCCATCTTGTTGAAGAAAACACCCGCCCTTTTTCGCTACGATTGTATAAGGGTGAGGATCATGGGTTGGTACTCAGTTTTGTTCTGATTTGATTGTTGTAGGTGTAGACGAACTGCATCAACGACATGTAATGCTCATGGGTTGTAGGATGCTCTTCGTTTCCGCATTTTATTTGAGAGCCCAGTCCTCACAGTCAGAGTACGCGAATGTTGATCTGAGTTGGAAGTTGAGGAATTTTTATGTGGAATTCTCTCCTTCAAAAGAAGGCCTGCGTGAAGAAGTGCATGCCTGTGACGGCAATGTTGGTGTGAGCGATGATTCCGCAGAAAGGTGAGAGTTCCTGTGGTCGTTTGCATCTAATGCAAAGATCTTTTCCCAGCGGTGGGGGGGGGGACGTTCGACCTCCGAGTTTGGCTCAAAACGAATGTGGTGTAATTTTTTTTAATTGTGGGGGCGACGACGTTTGATTCCATGAATGCTGCAAAACTATTTGAACTCAAAAATGACGAACCGGGGTCCATTATCTGATACAGTTTCATGTGGCAAGCCGTGAGTGGAAAAAAGTTGTTTGGCCCCTTATAACTGACTGGGTAGTGGTGGATGACAATAATTGCTTCCATAGGGAACATTTGTCGACAATGACCAGGATATATTCCCTAGTGGGGAATGGTGCGCACCTGATAACATGGATGACCTCCCATGGATTGGTGGGCATCTTAATCATTTGTAACGGTACAGGTTGAACATATGGTGCTGACACACTGGCATGCACGGCAGGCACTACAAGTTTTTCAGCATCATTGTCCAGTAAACGGCCACATACTTTCTGATGAGTAACTGCTTTGTTTTTCATGATAACCTTTGACTCTCTTGAGCTACTTTGAGCCTGCATTCATGCAGGAAACTATTTTGTGACAGCCTCGAACGTAAGGTCGTTTTTTATTGCTAGTTTGGTTCTGATATTTGCAGGTATTCCAATAAGGATTTGGCCATCTCCCAGACAAAATGCAGCGACGAACACGAGTCAATCTATCATCCTGTCTTGACATTTCCGTTATTTACTGCAATGTCATGACTTCCGGTATGCCATGATAAATGTTGAAATGTATA
>CM068967.1:55208078-55224866 GCA_035128595.1 Eptatretus atami
TAGGTCGTGCTTGGAAACCCAAAGCAAGAGTTGAAAAGACCATTCCCATGTCCTTTTCCTCAAGACTTCATGGGGTAAGGTGTTCTCTGAACTCTCGAGTTTGTGACTGATTGCATGATTTCCCCTTTGGGCGGCGGTCTTCACTGTACCTACGATCTGTTGCTCCACAGCCGCAGTGACAACAGTGGACACTTAGATGCTGCTAAACACTTGTATCATCAGATTTGTTTGCTTGTTTCCACGCAGCACTCAGTTGAAGTGTGCTAGAATTATTTGTTAATACCGTTGGGTTGTTGACAGTCCTTTCTGCCCCTCTGTGGCTGAGGTCTCAATACTTTCATTAGCCCGAGCTGCGTCGGAGCATGATGGTGCGTGCAATGTCAAATCAGGTCGCAAAAAAATGTCTAAATTGCAAAGCCGTAACAATAACAGACTCCTGCCTGTCAATGCGTGGCAAGAAACGTAACATCAAATGGAAACATTTTCCGAGGCTCAAAAATATACACAAGTGAATTGGTACAGGAGGCTTCCAGCCATCAATGCCTGCCACTGCACCAACCCCACGTAATCCATCTTCCATCCACACATAAGCTACTACAGTCTGCCATATTCCCCAGACTCGTCTAATCTCCAATACGTCCAGGTACATTTATATTGGATCCCCTATGAATACAACTCCAAAACCCCTTATTAGCTTTAAACCTCGCTAACCTGGCACTGTGCGTGTCTGCTTTATCCCAATTCGTTAAGGTTTTGTGATCGGCGCTGTAAAATCGTTCCCCGTATGTTAAATAACGTATCAAAAGATGTGACGCAGGAAGAGTTTTTTCCTTCTCCGGCAATGTCGCATCCGCCACGTTGTACTGCCAAGCTTTAATTCCATTTCTCCTTTTGATAAGTGAGAAGATCCTTCCTCCCCAGCATTATAGAGGAATGTCGAACAACTTCTATAACTTTGAATGGCAGATCACTATCGTAGCAAAGCTTGTGCCGTTTCTTTATGCTCCTAAGGTATCATCAATGACTTAACAAAGTTGTGTCAACCATCTTGACACCCAACACTTTACCTGACTTTTTAAACAGAATGCCTCTGTTACCAAACATGTGATCATTGAGGAAATGTTAATTAGTTTATATTATAATATTTCCCTTACATAAGGAACTTCAAAGCGTATGAGGCCATCAAAAAGCCTGCTACTATTATTACAAACCTTAGCTTCTCTGTCCCTATCCTTTTCAAATGCTGAGCAAGGAGACAGCATGTTCCATTTTTAAAATCATTGAATGACTCCCAGTGTACTGGTGAAAATTTATATATTAATGTAATTTTAAATGTAACAATATGGAGTCTCAGAAAGTAACTTTTATGTGCTGCAATTGAATTGCTTCCTTCTGGACCAAAGACTTTTGCCCTACAAGTAATAAAAATGGTTGTCTGCAGCAGACGTACCGACTGATAACATACGAATGGCTTTTCTCGTAAAGGACAGTCTACAGTCTGGTGAAATATCCCCCAACTCTCTCTCATGAAAGTATAAAAAAGTTTGAAATGTATAATTATATACAGTGCAAGCATCGTGAGAGTATGGCACTCAGTGCTTATACTCCGGGACTGACAATACCAAGTTAGAATAAACTGTCTGAATTAATGTAGAAGAATTGGATCTGGGTTGGTGTAACTGTTAAACTAAAATAAGAATAATGAATAGAACCAAATAATATTACAATCAATTTCTTAAGTTGGGGATTTTCTAAGTTCATCAATAATCATATCTAAATCATGGGATCTTAAGTTCATTGTATGAGGGTGAGAAGTGTATGTGCTATGCAATTAGAAATAAAAATTGATTTTTTTTTTTTTTTTTTTTTTTTTTCACAAGAAGGACTGTTGGACATCAGTTTATCAGGTCGATAAGGGTTTTGTAGGATTTAATAACCAATCGAACAAATCGTTAAACTCTGCCGTGAAGTCAAATAGCGAATTCCACACCGGCCAGAGAATCCACAGAGGACAACGATCACAAAACTGTAGGTTTTAAAAAAAATCCACACCATTCAGTGTGCGTGACTGATTCGAACCGACGTTGGTTATGCGCGCTGCTCGTGACCGATTTGGCTTAATCTGCCGGAGGCAGTTGCCGAGAACGACAAATGTTTGAGCGAAGGTAGGGAGAAGCGCTCTCTGAGTAACGCATTTCGAACAAAGAAAATCCATGTCAATAATTTTAATATTGATGAAAAAGAAGGAATCCGGCGAGGGAGTCCGTTATTAAGTAAACGATAAGTACTGTCGTTAGTTTTACAAAAGTGCTGGAGAAGAAGAGGGTCAGGATGAAATGAGCATGACGACCAGTGACCATCCACACACCTGGCATAAGCGAGCCGTGAAGAATATATGATTGGCATTGATAACCGATTGGAGAGATACCCCATTCAATTAGGTAATGGCAGGTTTATTCTCGAGAGGCAAGTCTACCCCATTCACTTCACGAGGTAAGGGTGACCCCTCGCGAGTTCCCAAAATTGGTGAAAGTTCGACTATAACTTTGACATCCACATGTTTGCATTGATAAAGACCGCGTGAGAAGACGAGAGCCGAGTAACATCGGCATAGATGCGCATCCAGATAGGTTAAAATGATAAATATGTATTAATTACCGTATGTTGAAGAGTTATAAGAGTTTACTTTTGTTCATGAACTCCAATGGAAGTTTGTGGCATAGTGTTCGTTATATTATATTGTTGTGAGTCGTTTACGATTGTAAATTGCAATGATTTGCACGAAAACGTTTGTAAAGTCTGCAGGAAGAGATTAACCCGCTGGAGCGTATCTGTTGTGATGTTTACATTGAAATCATGCTGTTACTAAGAGTAAAAAGAAACTTGTGCGAGTCAAATATTCATAAATGAAACGTTGTTCGTTGGATTTACGATATTTAAACTCGTGCTGAGTATGAACGTGGATCTGTTTGAAATGCTAATGTTCATATCATTCTTGGGAATTGTGCGTTCCACGCGAAGGTCCGCAAATACTAGTACACTGTGTGAGACCCCCCCTCAACTCGATTGTGGGGGTGATAGTCTTGCACACTGAGTTTTGTCAATGCTTTGCTTTTAGGTGTAAATCGATTCAATCGCAATTCAAAGGATGAGATAGAAACTGTGATTAGGTTTGGTCACTGATCACACGCAGAAGTCTAGGATATCGCAATGCGTTGTTGTTATGTCGTTGAACATGACAAGATAATTGCAAACTGTGGGTTTTGCCTGCAGAGAGTTTTTTTCCTTTTCTTCCCACTGGATGTGGAGAGAACTTCCTTTCCTTTTCCTTGTGTTGGGTGCGCACACCTCTCCTACTGAATGTTTTAAAGTGAATCCATTGGAAAAAGCTGTTGAAGTTTTTAGCTAAAACCATAGGGATTTTGAATATATTGATAATAACATTTTGAAATGTTGAATTCTGTAGTTCGCAATGTGAAGTCTTGGAGGTGAGCCTCCGCTGGCATTGTGACGGATTTGTAATTAGCACAACACGGCAGTTTAAGTGCTGGGCAAGCTTCTGGGACGAGTCAGAAATGTTTCGAAAGATTGATCTGTAGTTGTACCATTGTACTTAAAAGATTGATTAAATGTTAAAATCGTGATTTGGAATTATTTAAAATTGATGATTGATGTTTGAGCACTCGTGGGCAATTCACAGATAATTGATGATTCCCTCCTCCGGATGACGTTGAAATATTGTTTATTCCTGTCTGGAAATGTTGAGGTTGCCTGAACTTTGCTGCTGGAAGCAATGCAAACAACCCGTGTATACCCTTTGATCGATTCAAGTCAAGTAATCTATGATGTTAAATTGGATAGATGCTGAAGATTTAAATTTTTCAATTAGGCATTTAAAGAAATATTTTGTTTTGACCAAAAATGTTTGAGAGAGATGGATTTTGATATAACCGTACAACTGGGATTTTTATTATTTAGCATGTGTTTGGGAAAGTAACAAGAAAGGATAAAATATTGATAGACATATAATGCAAATTTAAATGCTCATAAAACCTTTGTTAGTTCTTATTGAATGAGCCCGTGACGTTTAGTGATGGGTTTTAATTGATGCTTATGTCTGTTGTCGGTGTTGAAAGCATGTCTTTGAAGCAATATTATCGATTCGTCTCAATGAAGTTTTTGGAAAACTTCCACACAAAGCATTGGTCGATGAAGCACCAGATTGGTATGAGCATCAACACGTGATCATCATTGCCCCCTTCGCTGTGAGATAAGATGGAAGCAATTGGGAAGAAACAAAAAACCCACTGAGAGACAGATTGACGACAAAGTCCTATAACTCGCCCTATGTGGTGGCCTGCGCCTGCAGAAATTCTCATCACCCCACACAACCTCCTCGACAATTGCCGCTCGGCAAAACCGTACACAACATCATTACGAAACTTTGCTTATCACGTACAGTCCCACATTCAGCTCCTCCACCAGATCACGAAACCACACCTCTATGACTTGCCACATTCTACTGCTCCTCATACCCAGGTGCTTCGATAGCTGTACTTCGACCCACACTACCATCCCGCACCTTCAAATGTCTTCAGTATGTCGCCCCCATGGGCACAACCAACTCCACCACCACGGACATGCAATTTAGTTCAACATGTAAATGCGGACACAACGGCTGAATGACACAAGGCACATCATAATAATGGAACTCATCATTATCTGATATGAGCATCTGCGCCATTATTGATTAATTGAGTAATGAAATCTTTTTCTTCCTTCAAATGAGACATGCGTAATCATGTGTAAGAAAACAGTATTCAAATTTTCTTAAAAAAAAAAAACGGGATGTGGGGGAAAATTATATTAATGTATTTAAATTCGAAACAAATGGACAGTCTCAGAAATTTACTTTTATGCTGCAATTTGAATTGGCTTCTTTCTGCCATAAAGACTTTTGCCCTAAATGATTAAGAATGTGTGTTCTGGAGCCAGATGATTCCGAGCTGATAATTAGTACGAAGTGCTTTTCGTCTAAAGGACACGTCACACGTCTGGGTCGAATACCCCCAACCTCTCTTCATAGAAGTAAAAGATGTGTTTGAAAAAGTAATTATACCAGTGCAAGCACGGAGAGTATGGCATATCTCAGATGCTGTACTCCTGGACTGACCAAAGTACCAATAGAATAAAACGTCTGAGTAATTGAGAAGTAAATTGGTGGTTGTGTAAACTTAACTAAATAAGAACTAAATGGAATAGAACCAAATAAATATTACCAATCAATCTCTAAGTTGGATCTTAAGAGTCACAATTAAATCAATTGATCCTAAATCAATGGATTCTTAAGTTCATTGTATGAGGTGAGAAGTGATAATGTGTCATCATTAGAAAATAAATTTTTCACAAGGAAGACTTGTGTGGACTACAAGTCTTATCAGTTCGATTTAGTTTTGTAGATTTATAACCAAATCAACAAAACGTTATAACTCTTGCGCTGAATCAAATAGGATTCCACATCGCCAGGAGAACCTTCAGGACAGACGAATCACCAAAAACTGTGGTTAAAAGAATCACATCAGTACAACTTGCAACCTCCAGACTCAGAGCAGACGCTGTAAACCATTAAGCAGCCAGTGCTGGTAACGTTGCCAGTTCGTTTTCAGGATGAGTCAGGATAACTTCTCACAAAGTTGTCAACTGAAATAATCTTGTCAAGTCTGTGTCAAAACTCCAGCAGGTATCATGTTCAGAAGCCTCATCTTCTCAAGGCAATTAAAGTTCAGAGGGTACATTTTACTGAACAAGAAATTCACCTGTCTGCCTTGAAGAAATAGCTGCAAAACTGGGCAATCAAAAATGTCTCATTCTGATGAAGCTGACAGACCGTTTTCGTGTTGTGGCCAACAAGATTCTTGTGTGAATCAACTTCGTTGTGGATCTTTTAAAATCAACAACAGATCCCCTTGCCGCTGAAACATTCCACAATAAAGAAAGGCTGACAAACTTTCAAGATCAAATTGTTTTTTTTTTGTTTTTTTTGATATTATAGCGAGGCTCATGGTAAGACCTAGAACACAGAAACTATCAGGATGCAGCAGATACAAAAGTTAAAGGAGAAAGAGTCCCACTACTCTCTCCCATGTCTTCAAAACAGCTATTCACCACATCTCATTGTTTCCCCCATCCCAAAATTCTTGATCTTTTCACCCCCGTTTAATCCACCACAACCCACCTCCTTCCAAATTTCCGTTTCCTTCCTGAATGACCCTGTCAGTTCCATTCTTGTTTTACATGTCTACCCTCCCCTAATCCCTCGCTCCTTCCCACAATCTATCCTATTGTCTTTGTTCCCCCATATTTTGTGCTTCCCTCTCCCCCCCTTGTCTCCTGCCTCGTTATATGTTCTGGTATTCAGTCTTTACCGAGCCTTTTGACATAGATGACCAAAAAAAAAACAAGACGACGGCGGAATCGCCATACCAGCAGCGCTGAGAAAACTAGATGGAGACGGTACAAACAAGCGATATAGGGCATGGTAGAACGCAAAGGGCAAACGGAGCAAAATTGGGGACGGGTGTGGATGGTTTAACGAGGTTAGAAAAGATAATTGCTATTGGATGGGGATGATCTGAATATGTGGTGAATAGCTGTCTCAAGATCTTGAGACGGAACAATGACAAGATGGGAAGAATGACATTGAATTAGAAGTTGAAATTGGTCACAGGTGAGGATAAAAGAGGAAACAAATGAGTGGAGGTGAACAGTGATTCTGGATTTGGAATTTTACCGAGTAAGGGTAATGATGACCAACGTCCTGCCCTACATATACCATCAAGGGTACAATAGCATTGAAGGCAAGGGTGCAAAACCACCTCTGGAAAGAAATGGAAGAGGCAGAACCACCTGACCTTGAAGGCAAATTATAGGCCCATGGACTCTGCTTCATCAGTGGGAGAGTTTCCATCATCTCACTCTCATCCTTTCAACTCCGATATCACTCATAGTCGTCTCATCCCCATCATCACTCTCACTCTCACGTCTGCTCCTTCATCCCCATTGTCACTCCACTCTCAGTCGTTCCTCACTCCTCACGTGTGCCTTCACTCGTCTTTGTCTCTTGCTCTTCTATGAGCCCCTGTGTGTCAAATCAAAGCAAAGGTTCTGCAAATCACCCAACTTCAAAAACTCAAACAACTAGCCCATCTTGTCTCAGAACACTAACATAATGACCATGGAAAGATTTTGCAATGGTTCTATCTACACTTGTATAGCCACCTGGTGATTGGCCTAATGGCTTACATATTGGCTGTCGTCCTAGGATCCTGAATCAATCATCTCCTCGCTGATCGAAATAATACCAGTGGGTATGACTCTGCCTTCATCCTTCCGAGGTCGCAAAAGTGCAGTGCCAGCTGCTGGCTATCCTGTTTACGCGAGTGGTGACCCTCCAGATTGCTAGCCACAGTACGCAAGCAGCACAACCTCTGCACAGAGATGAGTCCGATTGGATGAGGTACACTTGCTTCGAAAACCGGCTCTGGCCAGACCACCATACGATGTGATCTATCTCCATATATTTAGACTACATAACTCCGTGCCATATTACCGAACACACAGCACCACACGCTTTTGACAATGCAATACCTACACCAGCTTGTGTCTTGTCCCTACTCAAACTATCTCCTCACGCGCAATGCACCTTCGCTCTTCCACGGACAAGCATCGTTCACAATGACTCAACACGGAAACGAACACTCCTTTGCACAGCAATCTTTCATATCCAATGACATCTAGCTCTGAACTAAGCACAAAAATTCAAGGTGTCATAGCCGAATATCCAACCCACAAAAATTGATAACCTTGGACAATATAAAAAACACACTTAAAATGATTTTATTGTGACAATGCAAACAAATGAAAACATTCACAAACCAGAATGCAACAAGGCAAGCTTGATGGTGTAGTCTCCAGCCTTTGAATTGGTATGAGGAACGATCTCGTTGTAATATGAAGCTAAATCTTAAAACGTTTTTTAAAAATCTGTTACACAAAAGACATTTGACTGATTATTTATCGATTCGGTGGGTGGTCCAGACCGACTTTAATCCCTCGCTCCTGACGCTTATTGGAGTGGTGGCGGAACAATAAAGGGAAAATCAGCAGGGCAAGAAGTACAAGAGCAAAGCAGAATGCAACCATGATTTATAAAGCAATCGGGGAAGAAACACCCACCAAAATCAAACAACTATCAAACTTAGAGAGAGTTGGAAACCTGGTGGTGAGCCAAATAACACCTGTCTTGAAGCCGTTTGAGGACACTTGAGATTAAGCATAATAAAGTTGCTTAACAATAACATCTAAATGTGGCAATTACTGTATTATACACTTTTGCACGGCCACTGTACATTCCAGAGAATGCCTAAATTCGACATGAGGACCTCCATCCATTGTTAGGAGAAGCAGAAGCAGCATCTATAATAATAAATAACCCTCCTGAATCTCTAACCATTTCTGAGATCAGGCCGTTGGAGAAAAATAACGGATTTAATGTGAACCTGCATGTCAATGGATCCATGACCTCACTCATCATTAAATGAATACAAGATTATAGTGAAATGAATACATATTTCGACACTAATGTCATGTATACATACATTAGCAAGACTTCAAATTGAAAGAACATTGACTTGGAGTCGTAATAATTAGGAGAACAGAAAGAGCATGTATATAGACCTATCAGGGCAGATTTCAAGATACATCACCGATACCTCTATCAGAAGTATAGAGTACCAATTGTCAAAATAACTCACCTTTGTGAGCAAGAGTAAAGAGCAAATTAGAATGTACTCGTAGAAGAGCGCATACACTCCGCCGGATCGAAACATTACGTTTCGTATCCCACGATAGCGGATCTTAAGAGGACCTGAACCAAATGAATCGGCTTGTTCTCGTCACCGACTCAACTGATCCAATTTTATTCACAGTCGTCCAACAACGTTTGAAATAGTCAGAATATGTATTGTTTGGCACCCAGCTCTCAATGGTGAAAGACATCAGAAGAATCACTTAAAATAAAAAAAAATTCTCGATCCGAAATCTTCATCAAAATTAAATTGAGTCATCTTGCGCACACCCAACCTGTCCACCCAATACCGTCAAATCCGTCCACACCTTTGAGATAATCCTGCCACAGACAGAAGGGCTGAAACAACCTCTGTCCACCTTTGCTGCAGAGGTAATGACGTCAAAGACAGGGGGATAGGTACACAAACAAGGGTGGAAAGCAAGGTTGAAAACCAAAAATGATGGCATTCGGCAAAAATCAAGCATGAACGGTTGAAATTCCATAATATAAAAGGACTTGCAGTGGCGAGTTATAAAAAGTCCAACGAGTCAGCACAGAGCCATGCAACAAAATCCTGTTAAGAAGGATGGTACAGGACACAGCAAGCAAAGTGAAGTTACAAAGGCGAAAGGTAAATGAAACGGGGGTTTGGATAGCGTGATACATGGACAGTGAAAATGGAATTATTGATAAATTGCAAACTCCGCCACCGGCTGTAGACTCTAATATATTAACAACTAAAAAGTTGTCCCTGTTCTTTTGGAACACCCTGTCAATATTAAGCGATAAACAACTTTACTTGATAGACCATATCCATTTCAACCACACCTTCCATCCAACCATTGACTCATAACTGGTAATTCAAACTGTCAAAAACTAATTTTTAACATGCTGCATTGCATATCCAGCAACCAACAACAAATTATTTCAAATGCTTATTTAGAAATGTACCAGCAGGGATACCCAGCAATTTTTTGTGGGGTGCATAAATACACTTCCCTCAACCACGAAGGAATGGGGTTGGGAATCATTCAACATTACCTTTCACAATTGCTACAAAGCTCGCAGCAATAGGAGAGATTCTTAAAAAATGGCCCGTTCACGTCGCCTTCCCAAACTCACATCCTGGAGATTGTTGAAAGCCCTGGAATTGCAAACCGTCAATGTGACTGAGACATGAATACCAAAGAGATCGCAAACATCACTTCGCACCAAATGAAATGTTACTGACCCTACAGGGTGTCCAACAAAGTCCCGTACCCCCACCCCCCCCCCAACCTCGCCCTCTTTCCCATAATCATTACCCCCCCCGACCCACCCCCCCCCCCACCCACCCACCCCCCCCCAAGCCACCACCCCCCACCACCTCCCCCACCCCCCACCCCCCACCCCCACCCCCCCCCACCCTCCACACCACCCCCCCCTAGCCCCCCGCCCCCCCCCGACCCACCCTACCCCCCCCCCCGCCCCCCACCGGCACCCTCCCCACCCCGCCCCCACCACACCCCCCCCCACTTTTTTTTTTTTTTTTTTTTTCCTTGGGTGGGGGTGGGTTATGTTTCGTAACATAATAATAATATAATATATAGTTCATATTAAGTAAAATATAAAAAAAAATTTACAACGCCTCCTAAGTCGCTGTCAACACACACCTTGACATTAGCCAGCGTATGCTGACTTATGAAAATTGGTAAAACGCTGGCACAGCGTCGAAATTCGTTAATGGGTAAGTTGTATATGTTAAGAGCACGCCTGAAAAACACTGCATAACGTCCGTAGTACGGCTGCTCAATCGTTGACTGTGCGGTTGTCCTCAAATTTAACATGCTTGAAATTTAACGACTATGCAGCGTATGAACTCACACGTTCCGCTAACGCCGGCCAATAAGTTTTAGGCCACGTTATGGATCGTTGACACAGTCGAGCACAACGTTACTTGTAAAGTTACTCATAAGTAAACACGTCCGAGGTAAATGATTAGCGTACCCGAAACTTATTTATAACCTACGAGTAACGTGTTGTAGACGCTACACGATCGTTTGACAAACACATCGAGCACGTTATGCGATCGTTGACACACGTCGACACAAGTTTCCTGTAAGTTACTCATAAGTCGAAACACGTCAGGTAATCTAGCGTACCCAAAACTTATTTCTAAACCTATGAGTAACGTGTCTTTGAACCTTGTGTAACGACCTCCAACGCATATTGACGTATAATTAGACGTATTGATCTGACGTCTGCGACGACCACAAAAGAACTTACGAAACAGTTTCTAAATTTACAGCTACTGTAATAATGGCGTAATTGGCGCGTTAAAAAAAACAAAAAAACTAACACCAATATTTCCGCACGTGCGTACGTCACGTCCGATTGCCTTCTTCAGTTGCTCATTCTTATCTTAGTTTCCTCCTCTTGTGAATATTTTCAGTTTGAGGATATTGTCACTCGACGCTCTCGCAAACTAAAAGCAAATGTCCCGAATATATTTTTTAAAAAAATAAATAAGAAATAAATTAAAAAACAGAACAACAACAACAAACAACAACTCAGATATTTCGTCACGTGCTTCAAATGGAGCCAAGGAGACAAAGAAAAAATGTCCTGACGAGAAAAATAAGTTTCGGGTAGCTTAAACAACCCTCGACGTTCGACTAATGAGTAACTACAAGGAAACTTGTGTCGACGTGTGGCAACGATCGCAACGTGCTAAAACAACTTATTCCCAGCGTAGCGGAACGTGAGCATACGCAGTACGTCGTAAAATTTTCACAATGCTGAAAATTTCACGACGTACAAACTACCACGAATAGACAGCATACTCATCGTTTTTCAAGCGTGCTCTTAACGTAACAACAATTACCCATAGGTATTCCTGACGTGTGCCAAAGCTTGGTTCGGCAAATTTTTCATAGGTCGGCATAGCGCTAAATCGTCAAGTGGACGCGATGTGGAACTTCAATTTTCGAGGCGTTATGAATTAAATCGCGTGTGGCAGGTTTTTAAAACAGGCTAACGCCACGAGTTGGCGGTCGATACGTGCAGCGGCTATGCCTAAGTAAACTTATCCGTGGGCATAGGTTGTGAAACGCGACAACAGCTAAGCATTCGTTGGTATATTAGTATCTATAAGAACACGAAACGTTCGTCCCCGTTACTAATAATGTTATGAAAATAATACGACCAAAACTTTAAAAAAAAACATCACAATTCAGCGTACGCGCACACGTTTACATACATGTTTATACGTTGCCCATTGCTGCAATCGCAGGTGTGACACGCCTTACCAGACTAGGTTTTCAGATGCCGAGCGTTCTTGCCAAGTCTGTAACCATTTTGGGTTATATACAATCGAACGGTCGTCCGACGCACCACATTATATCCATAGCGGCAACTTCATACGAAACCAACCAAAATTTATTGCGGAGCATCGGCGGGGAACACAACAAGCAAAATATCACGACAAATGTTATTAAAACAATCTTTAAACCCTCTTAACTAGGGAAAACACGGATAAATGTTTCCGAGGGGGTCCTACCGAGATATGCCCTTAACAACATGCAGACAAGACAGACAGACAGCAATGCAGACAAGACCAGAGTAACTTGTGATGTTTCATGGACGAGAGGAAAGGTCAAATAGCACGAATGTCGCTCGTAAAAGCCGATGTCACAAATTCGGCCAAAGCTCGAACACGCCGGCGGGCGAGAAGGCTCTCGCCTTCCCTCCTTCGCAACCCGCAACGCGGTCCCGCGCGTCTCCTGACCTCGCGTAAGGTCGACGCATCAAGACCGTTAGATCGACGATGGGTCCCAGCTGGATCTCAAAGGTCCAGCATACAGCCAGACCTGCCATGTTCACCAACAAGGCCAACTCGAGGTGCCGGCTTTCCGCAAGGCTGGGTCCATGGGATTCTCAAAACGTCGTCGAGGCCGTGAATGAGCAGAGGACAGTCAGAGGCTCCGTCGCCTAGACGCAGGCCGAACCTGTCGATGACCTCCAGGCTCGAAGCCGACTCCAAGACTCACACAGCACCAGTCCTCTCGAAGCAGATAAGCAGCCTTCGGCGCCTCGACACACTGGCCGGACTCCAGCCGACTGCAGTCTCTCTCGGCAGAAATCAACCACTGTCTTTCCTTTTCTTACTACGCCGCCTCTCAAAGCCGACTGCCGTTTCTCTCACGGCAGAATCCCCCATCCGTCCTCTTCAGTTCTTACCACTTTTTTACTTCCTTCTCGCCTCGAAACCCGAGCAACGCCTCGAAAACCGACTGTTCCCCAAACTGAACAACTCACGGGTCTTCGTTCGCTGCCCACCGGGCTCCCCCCTTTCACAACGAAGCCGACAAAACTCCTCCCCTTGTTCTTACTCCACCTCTTCAGGCAACTCCCCCTCACTGACTGGGCCGGGGCCTTATCGTGTCCGGAGAGGGGAGAAAGAAAAAGAAGCCCCGAACAACCACCAACTGAACGAACAATAAACACGCCCATCCTAACACATCCCCGAACACATGTAACGTCCATTACCGAACAGCTAGCTAAACATGCATTTAATGGGATCTGAGCTAATCCTATATTTAGTAGCCTACTAGGGCCATTCCGTAACAATATTATATATATATATATATATGTATATAATACATACAGTAACAGTATCTCACAAAAGTGAGTACACCCTTCAACAAATAATGTAACATAATTCAAGGTACCTTTGTAAGCAGCCTGTGCTTGGAAAGCAAAAAATACCTATGAGTGATGACAGAGTAGACATCGGCAATAGTATGCAGGCACCAAAACTGCCTTCCATAAAAAACAATGGCAATATACAAATATTCTGAAAGAGGAGGCCAACAAAAGTGAAGTACACCCCTGTATTGTCTGCAACAAGAAGCAAAGTTCAAGCAATGGGTAAAACAGCTTCCATTTTCATCATTTCTGCATATTTAAAGTCAAAGAGTGTTAAAGGCCCCTGGCAGCGCAAAAGTACAAGAAATTTTCATTTATATATGTCCAATAGGAGTTTCATCGGATTTCAGAATCTGACAAATGGTTTTCACAATACTCATTCTGGTAAAATGTAATTAAAACAAAAACTCTTCGGCGAAACACCCCTAAAAATTTCTCGCTGAATAGGGCATACCCACAACTCAACTAAAGGATTACAAAGGCTGGCAACGTAATACTCGGGTTGGTGTCACGTGATTCTATTGGCTTTGCTTGTGGTTTCCACATTGACTTGGGTCGACTCAAAATCGCTTCGTTATTTCGCTGTTAAACAAAACGAAACATTGTTTTGAGTAAATGGTGGTTTGACTTTCATTTGTCTGGTAACGGAACAGTGAGTGTGAGAGAAAATGCAAGGATTTGGTCTGAATCACATGGAGAATTTGTCGGTTAATAACGTAGTCGGGGAGGTGAAGTTCAGGCAGCTGGAAATGAAATATCGCCTACCAGTTTCGAGCCTGAAGCAGGACAAGCAGGGAATGGCGATGAAATTCCCCCGGCGTTCATTATGACGGGAGGACAATCGAAGGAAGACTTGGCAATAACAACTGTTAAGATCAATCTATTCGTAATTCAATAATGTACATTCGACTTGCATACTGCTCGATATCAGAAATATTTAGTGAGGTGACGTGACCAGCGCAGCGGCAGCGGAAAAGTGCACCGCAGCGAAGAATCACAAAACCAGCCAGCCCAGGTCACGCCGTATCCTCCGCGCATAAAACGAAAGCAATCTCCGCGTCCGTAATACGATAAAAACCTTGTTTGCAGAACACACCTGCGACACATGTCTTCGAGTAAGTCGATAAATCTGACGTTCGTTGCCATTTAATTTATTTATTCTGACTGTTTGTCAATGTAGGACCCACCAGTAGAAAAACAAATAAGCTCGGTGTTGGCTTAGTGGTGAGGGTGGCGGCTTGGATCCTAGGGTCCTGAGTCAAGCCTCGTTGCCGCTGAATTAAAGATACACCAAGAGGATTTACTCAGCCTTCCACCTTCCGAGGTCGGCAAAAAATGAGCACCAGTGTACTGATAAGGGGACACTGCATCAGCGCTAAATAGCCACGTCAACAACCAATGGCAACCAGGGAGAAGAGAGAAACAGAGACAGAGACAGTAAAACGCTGATAATCTATGCTGCATACTTATGGGCAAGAAGCATAAAGGTATTGACAGGATAACTTGCATTTATATAAGAAACGTAATTAAAAGTTTTAGCTACTGATGACATACTTGCCCAATTGTTACAAGATCATGAATAAGCAACCTCATGTAAAATTATGAGGAGACAAGAAACACATATATAATTTTGCCTATATGACATAATAGTTGACCATTCAATAGTAGAAATTCAGCAATGACTGCTAAAAAGAGTACAATAGGTCCCCCTTGGGAAGTCAAAACCTTCTGATAGAATTCCATGATATATATATTAAATTTAGAAAAATATTTTTCTGTTATTCCACAGCGGATCAATAGAAGAGGTGGCAAAAACCTTAAACAGATGATACTTGAACATGAATAGAAACAGTGCATAAATTATAATAAAACTGAATTACATCAGGAAAATCAATGAACCAAATATAAATTCTAATGTGGTGTGTATTCATCTATCTAATAATTCCAGCCAAAGGTGGTGTGTGTGTGTGTGTGTGTGTGTGTGTGACCACTGTTTTCTCGACAACCACTGGTCCGACTCTAATGAAAATCTTGCCAGATATATTGCTGGGGACCTGAGTATGGCCTTTTCAAAGGTTATATGTTGTGGTTTCGCCAGCGCCCCGCCCGGGGCCCCAATACATCACGACCCTCGATGGAGCGTGGGCCACGGCTCGAATGCCGCGGAATTTACAGATCGCCTGCCCGGAAGAAGTCTGAGGTCAGGCGGTCCTGGTATTTGGACCGAAATACGCCAATGGAACCCACGTGGGGTAAGGTCGATGGCCACTTCAATTTACCAAGTACCCACGGATCCAGCTAACCGGTTATTTCACCCTCGACGGAACTCGTACGGAAGCGAGCCGCTTAAGCGAGCCCGTCCGTGGCGATCCGAGCGTTATAAATCGCCGAATTCCGCCGCCCGATAGATCCTGTTACTACTTCTTATAGCGGCATGACTTGCTCACTTTCACACACGTACACAACACCCCAGTCAATGGAGAAATGACACGAACGACTAGTACATCAAACAAATTGGTATTTATTTACCAAGGAGGGGACTAGGGAGCACGCAAGAGAAGATTATAAACCCGAAATCAGCAAGTCAAACTAATGTACAGCAAAACACTTATACAATTCACTAACTGTCAGATCTGCCGCCACAAACAGAACAATACACGCACACCCAACAGGAAGTGGACCTCAACGGCCTTTGTATTCGCGACTCTCCAGCCGAGGAGGACAGACCGGCTGTGAGCCAGGCGTGGCTGGCTACCTGGCCATTAGCGCCCTGGACGGACGTCCCCTGGTCCTGGGAACTAGTGCGCCGACAGCCAGGCGGAAGGCGACGACACAAAGCTCTGGAGCCGCGGATGGAGGTCGTTGCAGGAGATAGCAAGGTGGATAGGGCCAGCGGAAGAAGCGGGAGAAGAGAGCCAGAAAGAGCCAGAAAACCAACGCCAAGAGAGCAACCCCGATATCTCCTCGAACACACCTATAAGCCCCCTCCAGCTCAAGAAACGCTCTCTCTTCCCCACTCGCCCTCCCATTGACGGAGGCCCATGTGACCTCCTCGGTCCGCGTCCAGATTGGACAGGTGCGCGTGGGCGGGGAAACTCCCATCCCTTGGCGGATCCTCCAGCGGGGGCGTTGGGCTCCGCCTACGGCTGCACCTCAGACCGCGTGTTTAATTTTGCGACGGTGCTGGGTCGAGGCGAGCGTGGAAGACGCCGGATCCCCGCGATTGGCTGCAAGGAGGGACGGCAGTCTGTTAA
>CM068967.1:55251161-55267066 GCA_035128595.1 Eptatretus atami
CTGTATATATAGTTAATAATAGCTTGAGAGTGAAAATAGAATCGAAGGAATCGCTTTCATTCTCTCGTTTTTCTTTTTCTGTCTGTCGTCTAAGTGGACACACCTTGGCAAGCTGTCGCAAAATTTTCTATTTAACTTTACCTGATTAAGAACTTTGAGCTTGATATTTTTTTATTTCAAAATTCTTGTTCACTTTGTTGCTTTGGCAGGCTGAGGGAACCGCACACTAAGTTAAGTCACTTTGTGAAACAAATGCCCCAAACCAATTGTTTTTATTCTTTATTTTCCCCAATGCAGGAGTAGTTGATTCTTTCTGAATTTTCTTTCTGACAAGTTCCACTTAATTTCTTCTGGAGTTTGAGTTGAATACATTCAAAGTTTCCATCCCTTCATTTGTCGATCGGCTTGTCACCATCGTTCTAAAATTATCCACTTAAAATTTTAAAAGTCCTTTTGTTTCAGCCCGTCACAGGGCATATGTTCGATGATCCCTCCCTTCGATACATCAGTTGACAAAATGTGTCTTGTAAGAGTCCCTGAGGTGACAACAGGAAAGCTCTCGATAGGTAGCGTGTGTTCACCTCCGAACCATCTGGTTTTGAGACTTTTAATGGCCGTTATCATAGGATGGTGCACTGCACATCAGAGGTCATCTTTTGGCAAGGACAAAATGCCAGCTCTTTCACAAGCACCGGCATGGACATAAAATATCATGTGGCTGTCCATTTACGGGGTGCCATAATGCCTTTACACCAGTACCTTGGCCACACACTTGCCATTATATTATATTGTTGCGAATTCGCGCCCGCCGGCGTGCGATCGGCCACGTAACTCGAATCGCGGTACGTCGCCCACCGCAAAAAAAAATAAAAAATTACACCACATTCGTTTTGAGCCAACTCGGAGGTCGAACGTCCCCCCCCCCCCCCCCCCGCACCTGCACCCTGGAAAAGATCTTCGCATAGGATGCAACGACCACAGGAACTCTACTTTCTGCGGAATCATCGCTCAAACACATTGCGTCACAGGCAGCACTTCTTCACAGCAGCACTTCTTTGAAGGAGAGAATTCCACACTAAAATTCCTCAACTTCCAACTCAGATCAACATTCGTGTACTCTGGACTGTGAGACTGGGCTCTCAAATAAAATGCGGAAATGAAGAGGCATCCTACAACCCATGACATACATGTCAGTGATGCAGTTCGTCTACAACAACCAAATCAGAACAAACTGATTACCACCCATGATCCTCACCCTTACACAATCGTAGCGATAAAAGGGGGTGTTTTTCTTCAACAAGATGGACAGAAAATCATGTGCAACGCATCACAAGTTCGACGATTTATCGGCAAAGTTCATCTCCAGTTTAACGCAGAAAAACACCAGCAATTTATGGAAATCTACATCTTTGCATAGGCGGCAAGACAAGTCAAAACAAATAACAAATAAAATACCTTGAATGCTAATTGATCCGCTGCGAATAAAAAATGAAGCCGACGTTTCGGACCTTACCCTTCGTCGGAGCCAAAGAGAAAGGCTATTCTCTTTGGGCAAGGCCGGAACGTCAGCTTCACTTTTACTCACGATGGATCAATTATCGTAAGTTATTTTACATCTCTTTTATACAATCTTGTTTGGTCACCAGAACAGCTCGATATTCTATCAGAATAAAATAATACAAATACATGCTTACAAGCTCAAACTCAGCATACAGAAAGTGTTTGTTTATGCTTGACATTTAGTTCCACGAGAACATCTTTAATGATAACAGTATAATTAGTGTCTGCAAAGAGAAGGGAAATCAAGTGCTGTACTGCGATCTGGAGTTTCTTCATTTGGAGGCAAAAATATAATTCAAAAATATTAACTTTCATCGCACTCAAGGCGAGTCGGATGCTCACTTTACAACAATAAGCGCTTTGTCATCAAATCCTCATGCTCGGCAGAAGGACGACGAAGAGACGGCGGTTGAATATAATTAGCGAATAAAAATCGAATACATTGGTGAACACAGTTTGTATGAAAAAGAATGGCACAATTTTTTTTAAAAAATAATTATTTTCTTATAAGCAGCTTTCGAGTGAAGGTTTGCATTTTTCTCCAAATTTTACTCATCTTATCTTTCATCTGCTCCACCTCACTATTTAATAATTTGTGATTGTCTCATTTGTCTCATATTCTGATAAAAGCATCACTTACATGTTATACGGGGGAGTCCAAAAGCCCCCCCCCCCCGCACAAAAAAAAACATGAAGGAAAGAATGGTCCAGTGTCAGCTAAACTTTGGCATAAATGTTAGCTATTTCTGTTCTAGTTTCCAGCCAGTATCACACATTTTATCAGCAGCGCTGAGTTTCCTGATGTCAAGAAATGGAAAAGACTTTTTGGTTCTGAAGCCTTTTGGAAAGGGGATTTAAAAAAAAAACTTTAATTCCCCCTTGTGAGTCACCTCTTTCCAAATCATTTCCTTGTCGGCACAATTTTTATCTTCTTACATCATAGCGGTTTAGAAATGAAAGTGATGCTGTGTGTTTGGCCTGATGGTGGTGTTGGGTGAAGCAGGATTGACTGCATGACTCGGTGGACATTGTCATGACGAAGTGCAGTGTAATGCATTCAGGTGTTTTTCAAAGCTTCTCATGCCATCATCTTCAGTTTTGCAGCAATGCTAGCTAAATCTCAACACCAACTTCAAACAATCATTATCACCCTCCTCGACGATTCAGCTCACACCCTCCACCGTCTGCTCATCTTGCTCATCTTCATCACTCGTTCAAAACGTGTTTACTCTTCAGTTGGCAGAATTTCCTCTGGATCACAATTCTTCTGCAACTCACAAGTGTTCCTTTCCAGCAGCACATTACTCTCCTCAAGGTGGAAGAGTTCCTGCTCAAGGTGGTATACTCGACTCCTCATAACCTGTGTGGTGGTGATAGAGTGAAAGGGAGTCACTGGTGTGTAAATATATACACACACACACATACACACACACACACACACACACACACGAGGGTGAGCCAAAAAGGTATCCGCAATATAGTTTTATTTAAATAATATAACTACAATTGAGCATGTACAACATCATTTTTCCACATAGTCCCCATCCTTTTCAACACACTTAGTCCATTGGTTCGCAAGCTTCTGTATGCAGCCCTCAGAAAAAATGTTTTTGGCTGAGTGACGAGCCACACATGCACCGCTTCTTTCACTTGTTGGTCACTGGCAAAGTGGCGGCCTCTTCAAGTGTCCTTGAGTGGACCAAAAAGGTGAAAGTCAGAAGGGCCAGGTCAGGACTGTATGGAGGATGCTCTAACTGTCTAACACCTCAAAGATCAATTGCTGGAGAGTTTCCACAGTATGGGCGGCAGTGTGTGGACAGGCATTGTCATGGAAAATGTAACACCTTTCGACGGTAGCCCTCGGCGTTTCCATCGGATAGCTGGTTTCAACTGACCTGGAACATTTCACAATAACGGACACCATTTACTGTTGTGTCCCCCTCTTGATAGTGTTCCAAAATTGGGACTTGTGTCTCAGAAAAGTGTGAACATCAGTTTTCGCGGCTGATGGTTGACTTTTGAACTTCTTTTTGACTAGTGATGTTGCATGTTTCCACTCCATACTCTGGCGTTTGCTCTCTGACTCGTAATGGTGGATCCACGTCTCGTCTCCAGTAACAATACGTCTCAAAAAGCATTCCCTTCATGATGAAAGCGGTTTAAAAGGCTTTGGCAGATTGTCAACACAGTTGCACTTGTGCTCTTCTGTGAGTTGTTTTGGAACCCATCTTGCAGAAACTTTTTGAAAGCCAAGTCGGTTGTTAATGATTTCATGTGCAGAACCATAACTGATGTTCAGATGTTGTTCCACTTCATCAATAGTTGACCGTCGGTTATCCACAATCATGGCGCAGACTCGTTCAATGTTTTCTTCTGTTGTGGATGTGGATGTGCGTTCAGATCGTTCATCATCAGTGGACACTTGTGCGACCGTTTTAGAACATGGTAATCCAATCATGTACCTCTACTGTGATAAAGCACTGTTGCCGTACTGTGCTGAAAGTCTGTGATGGATTTCTGCCCCCCCCCCCCCCGGTGGAACTTCAGCCCACAAAAATCGTATCAGTGCATGTTTCTCTTCTTTGGTGCAAACGGACAGTGGGCGGTCATGTTAACTCCTTTCACTGACACAAATATTGACTGCTCAGGTTAAAACTGCTTCACAATGGCAACAAACAGTTCATGCTTGTACCTGCGAGTCCAATAAGCAATGTAGCCAACACAACACAGTTTTAATAAATCATTGCGGATGCTTTTCGACTCACCTCGTATCATTTCTCTCTGAATGGGATAAACAGCCATTCTTCTGCGAAAGAAATTTGAATCAACGGTATACAAAAATATACCGGAATTGCAAAAATCTGCCAAGGAAGAGTGTCTAATGGAGTATCCGATAAATACAAAGAAGCTTAACTGCACATGATATTTGGCCAATCATGCTAGTGTCATATCTACAACCCATATATTATTGTTTGCTCAACTCAGATGAATGTAATGGGACATATTATCAATTTTGTTACTTTATGCTTATAGTATTTAACTTGTATGTCGTATGGCGACCGTTTATATTTTCACCACAGCTTTATCAATTTTGTCAATATCTCATGATATTCACAGCAGCACTTTGAGTGCTGCTGACGTTGCTTCAATCAGAAACATATTCCAACAAGACAATAAACAATAGTTCTGAACATATGTTCAAAAATAAAAGTTGTTGCTGGTTGTCATCATCGAAAGCAAAAAAATTTTTTTTTTAACATTCAAAAAACGACACATATTTTGTAATCCCTTTATTAATATTGTTACGGCTGTGGAAATTCGCAAACACCATTCAGGTCCCGGTAGGTGAGGTATTTCTGAAGTACATGTATAGTTAGCCCAAACCCATTGTTTAGAGGGAATTAATGTGATTCATTCGGGCTGCGACTTTTTAGTTAGTCGTTTTTCTGTTCTTTCATTATTTTCGAACCAACCACACTTCAACCTCAACCACGCCACCACTCCAACAACGCCGGCACCGCCATCTCACAACAACCACCACCATCTTCGCCACTACCCACACCAACGAACGCCATCCTCCGCGGTCCACGTACGACGGTTTCCGCGTTGGAAACCGTCGAACGCGAGAAGGGAAAGAAGAAATCACCACAGCGATGGCGCGCGGGTTTTCCCGCTTGTTTTTTTCCCTGGCCCGGCGCCAGGACGGATTTTCCTCGCCCCCCCCCCCCCCGCATGGCGGGGGAGGGGGGAACGAGAGGGAACGCCCCCTTCTCGAAGCGCCTCGAAGGAGGTGGAGCCAAGAACGGGGCGGGCGCCGGGGATATAAGAGTCGGAGGAGCAGGAGGCGTTCGTTCTCGTTTCTCTCTTGGTTCGGCATTCTCGCTCGTGTGCTCTCAGTCCGGTGTGTTTGTGGTTCGGCTCTTACGCAGTCGGTGCTCGGTCCGTGGCGTCGAGGGGCCAGCACGGGCAGGCACGAGGCACGCCGGAGAGACCTCGCCGACCACGCTCGAGCACGGAGTCACGGCCAGACGGGACCCACGTCAGAGGACGGTCGCCAAGGACTCGAGGGCAGGGAAGTCGCGACTTCCATTTTCTTTTGGGGTTTTGTGTGAACGTGTGTGTTGTGGCGCCGAGTCCCGACAAGTAGAACTGTATAAGTGTTGCCGAGTGTACGCGTATTCGGTCGTAGCTCTGCATTGTTGTTGTTTGTTTAACTTGCTATAAATACATGCTTTATGTGTGCTTTTTGTGTGTTGTGTGTAAATAAAATGCGTGCTTGTTGAATTGTTGCCCCGTTTCGCTGCGTCCTTTCCTTTGTGGGTCTCCATCTTGCTTTATGTAAAGGGTTTGAGTGGCGCGGGACGCCGATAATTAATCAGGAACCGTCGAGGCCGACGATAACACCGCTCGGTTATCCCGATAGCACGGAACGGATCGCTTAAGGGCCCGTGTCCGAAGTCGACCTGCGGCGAGGTGCGGTCGCCGGTTTACCATCCGCGTGGGTACTTAGGTAGGTCGAGTTTGGCGAACAACCCTATCCCCACGCGGGTGGCCGATTGGCACGATCGTGGTGAGGCCGAAAGGCCCACCCGTGACTAGATCCCGGCGTTAGTCCGGGAATGCACGACGGAATTGTCCGTCCGGTGGGCGACGTACCGCGATTCGAGTTACGTGCCGATCGCACGCCGGCGGGCGCGAATTCGCAACAATATAATATAATGGCAAGTGTGTGGCCAAGGTACTGGTGTAAAGGCATTATGGCACCCCGTAAATGGACAGCCACATGATATTTTATGTCCATGCCGGTGCTTGTGAAAGAGCTGGCATTTTGTCCTTGCCAAAAGATGACCTCTGATGTGCAGTGCACCATCCTATGATAACGGCCATTAAAAGTCTCAAAACCAGATGGTTCGGAGGTGAACACACGCTACCTATCGAGAGCTTTCCTGTTGTCACCTCAGGGACTCTTACAAGACACATTTTGTCAACTGATGTATCGAAGGGAGGGATCATCGAACATATGCCCTGTGACGGGCTGAAACAAAAGGACTTTTAAATTTTAAGTGGATAATTTAGAACGATGGTGACAAGCCGATCGACAAATGAAGGGATGGAAACTTGAATGTATTCAACTCAAACTCCAGAAGAAATTAAGTGGAACTTGTCAGAAAGAAAATTCAGAAAGAATCAACTACTCCCTGCATGGGGAAAATAAGAATAAAAACAATTGGTTTGGGGCATTTGTTTCACAAAGTGACTTAACTTAGTGTGGGTTCCCTCAGCCTGCCAAAGCAACAAAGTGAACAAGAATTTTGAAATAAAAAAATATCAAGCTCAAAGTTCTTAATCAGGTAAAGTTAAATAGAAAATTTTGCGACAGCTTGCCAAGGTGTGTCCACTTAGACGACAGACAGAAAAAAGAAAACGAGAGAATGAAAGCGATTCCTTCGATCTATTTTCACTCTCAAGCTATTATTAACTATATAATACAGTTATATATATATATATATATAATATATATATATATATATATAATATATAATAATATATACTCTGTGTTAACAATATTGTGGCATCATCATTTGGCCACTCATCCAAAATTAGTTGTGGTAACAAATGATGAAAAAGGAACGGTTGCTTCCATTAAGGGGAAAGGCCTTGGGGAAACCGTTACACAAGGTCAATCTGTGATTGTGGATTCTCTGTAACACACGGTGATTGTTCAATAAACATCAAAATACCTACGCTGTAAGTCAGAAATCAACTCGATGTGCTGCTACGTAGATTTTCGTAAGCCGCTGCAAGTCCCTCGTTTCCCGCTGCTTTGGTACATGCACTGTTTGTGGGCAGTTCCTCGCACAATACACGGAATTATACTTCATAGGCATGCAGCTTGCGGGAGATGTCCGTCTCTGACACCTGTGACACAAGGTTATATTGTAATGACATGGGGGCTTGTGATATATTGATTTGGTGACATTTTAAAGCAAGGAGACAAGGAGTCAGAAGCCACAAAAGCAAAACGAACTTAACAGATTATTTGAGAAGAATGGCTCACGCGTCCAACCTTTGAAATACAGGGAGTCTTCAACTGGAACTGAGCACATCATGTTTGTCAAGCCGGAAGAAAAGGTAGAGTTGGGTGGATGATGAGGAAGGGTGGGGGTGGAAGAAGTGTTTTGCTCAGGCAAATGTCTAGGTTGAGACATAGAGCATGACCTTTTATCTTTGCCTTTGCAATTATTTTTTTTAACAGTGCCTTTATGATTTTTCCACACATGTTGAATGTGATGTTTCTCAAGGATAATCAGTTCTTCTCAATTTTGGTTACATTGACGTCATCCTTCAAACTCATATCGAATAAATAACAAATCTCGACTTTTCCAACACTTTCGAGACAAGGCGATCAGCAATGAAACCTCACAAAGCGAACCTGCCCACCTGTGCCAACACCCACTTGAGATGATGAGTATCAAAGTAGGGGGAGCGAGTTCTTGAGGAAGTCTGTGATACTCTCAAAGCTATCCTGCTGCATAATCTCTGCCTGTTGTCTCACTACCAGTCCTTGTGCAACCTTGAATATCACCTCTGCCCTTGTAGAAACACAAAGTCTGCACAGGAAGAGTGACAAATGAGGTTAGTCTCAACATTAGTTATTGAAAGTCCACCAAACTGGTGTTGACGAGTCACATTACCGACATAATTATTAAAATGCAGGGAACAAGTCAATGCCAGGCAAGCATTTCGTTACATGGGATGGCCAAATTAAAGCATGCAAACATGAAAATAAAATCTTATGAGCAAATGCAAGTTTATCTTGAACTGGCTTTAAAGTTTCTGACAAAATAAGCAAACATGATCCGTCTGTAAAAAGTAACCCGAATGACAGCCATATTTGAGAATGGAGCAAACTCACCGAATATGTGAGAGAGCCAAAGCCGAGAGGAAACTGCGATGCAAAGAGAGTGATGAACGCAGGGAGTAGCATAGAGACCTGGGCAACCTCGTGGTTGAATAAGTGCAGGTACAAAGAACCATTGTAGTCAAAGAGTAGGCGAGACAGCTGGAACATCTCTATCTTTGGGAAATATGTGTCATTGCATACCCACATTAAGAAGAAGCCTGTCTTTGCAAGGATCCCATCTTCGCAACTGAAGAGCATGGAAAGTAGAATTAGAAGCATTGATGAAAGTAGTTTAGGTGCAATGGAGACTCGCCAATGTCCTGAAGAGCAGACATGTCAGGCAAGTAGCGTCGGCGTAGGCCGAGGTCGAACATGAGGACTTGAGCTGCTCAAAGCGAGTTCTTCAGGCAAGTGAAGTAACAGAACACCAGCCATGAACTTAGCCCTGTGCATCAACCGTACATTGTCATTCCTCAAGTGATTTACTGGTAATTCTGCTTTTCATGCACCAAGTGTTCATCCTTTGTTGCTCATCATTCTTTATCCCATGAGAACACCTTTGGATTGCTTTCTGAGGACACAATCCTGCAGTAACCAACTTCAGGGTCAAGCAGAGAGAGGCCTTTAGGATGTTGTACAAAGAAAGCTGTCCGAGCCCAGGTGAGCAGAGAAGTAGGGATGATTTGGAATGTACGTCCTGTAAGCAATGATGGCAATAGGAGTTCAGCGAATTTCTCAATAATTTTTCGTAAAAACGGCCAAGTCCTTTGTAGGTCCATGAATGGCTGTGCAACATCACATGCTCCAATGAAAGTATCGATAATCTTAAATGTCAGTCAATAGATTTGGATAGAACGAAATGCCTTTGTTCAAAAAGAAAGCCACTGCAGTGGATCAAAAAACATCCGAGAGGAAATAGAAAAATCACTGCCATCCTACATAAGTACAGAGTTGTAGCAAGTCGTTGTAAAGCAGGCTGGCAGGATAGCCTAGCCCTAGAGTATGCGGACTCGCCTTGAGGTTTGTCTAACTTGGGTAGGAACTTGGCTCAACTATAAAATGCTCATCCTAGTGTCTCTCGGGAGAGTGAGGCATCAATGTGTGTGCCGCCCTCTGATGGAAGTTAAACTGGACGTTCAATCTGCTGGCATTTGTTGTGGAAGCTAAAGATCCCACAGTGGCTTTCGTGAAGAGTAGGCAAGGTATCAGCAGCACCCTAACAAATTAACAAATTTCTGCCCTGAATAACTGTGAGGAAGGCAATGGCAAACCACCTAGTACAATCCAGGTGCTTTGCCATTGCCTTGCAGCTTCGATGGCATATAGTTAGAGTCTTCGAGGATGGTACATATCATCGGTAGTAAAGCTACAATAAACCAATGTTTTGCGTGAAACGCAAGATTAATTAAAGGAAAAAAACAACCCGGGAATAAATCAATAACAAGAACAGTACTACGTAGGGCGATACCCCCGCCAGGCTGAACAGTTTACGTGTTTGGTATCCCACTGATAGATCGGATCTGGATCCGGTCCTGAAATAAAATCAAATTGGCTTGGCTTGTCTCGAACCGACACATCACCTAATTTTGTCATAACACGTCCACAATTTTTTGAAATCACACAAGTATCACAAAACAATCTCACAAAATACAGAAATATCACACAATATCACACAACAAATATCACACAGTTCATCATTTTTTTGGTCCATCTCTGAATGGGTGAAGAATCACTGAAAATATTTTTTAATTCTCTATCCAGGTCCAGATCTTCACCAAAATCGAATCAATTCTTCTTTCACACACCAAAGTGTCCACAAAGTTTTCATCTGAATCCGTCCACAACTTTGAATACTATACAATGTCGTTTTAACCGATCACTCAAATGGTAAAGATCCCTTCAAAATTCTCGATCTGTGTCTTGATCCACATTTTCACCAAAATGAACCAATTATTCCTAGTCACATATCCAACCTGTCCACCAAGTCCATCTGATCCGTTTACAACTTTTAAGATATCATGCTATATACAGTTGCCGATAGAAAATCCACACCCCCTTTCAAATTTTCACCTTTTGTTGCTTTTATAGCCTGGAATTAAATTGCATTAAAACAGTTTTTTCCACCTTTATTTACACATCGTAACCCACAACTTCCAAGTGAAAAACAAATTCTACAAATTTCAAAAAATTAATCAAAAATACAAAACTAGAATATCTTGGTTAGATAATTGTGTCCCAGACTTTCTATAGGCACTGTATCATTTTCGACCCTATCTCTCAGTGGTGAGTTAATACTTCGTTGAAGCACCTTTGACCACAATTACAGCTGTGAGCTGTTGGATAGATTCTACAACCTTTGCACACCTTGATTGGCAATATTTGCCCATTCTTATGTACAAAACTGTTTCAAACTCAATCAAGTTGCATGGGGAGCGTTGATGGACAACAATCTTCAAGTCATGCCACAGATTTTTCGATTGCTTTAGGTCAGGGCTCCAGTTGGGCCATTGAAGGACATTTATATTTTTTGTTCCTTAGCCACTCCAGTGTAGCTTTGGCCGTGTGCTTCGGGTCGTTGTCATGCTGAAAGGTGAACTCCCGTCCCAATTTCAGCTTTCTTGCAGAGAGCAGCAGGTTTTCCTCTCGATTTTTCTGTATTTTGCTCCATCCATGTTCCCTTCCATTCTGAGAAGTGCCTCATTCCTTGCTGATGGCAAACATCCCATAACATGATGCTGTCAACACCGATGCCTTCACAGTCAGGTTTATGTTCTTTGAGTGATGTGCTGTGTTGGGTTGCACCAAATGTAACGTTTTACATTTAGGCCAAAAAGTTCCATCTTTTGTTTCGTCAGACCACAAAACTTTTGCCACATGGCTTCAGAATCTCCGGAGTGTTTTTTGGCATACCTCAAACAAGACTCAAGGTGGTCTTTTTTGAGTAATGGTCTTCTCTTGCTACCTTATCGTGCAGGCCAAGACTTGTGGAGTGCTGTTTAATTGTTGTCCACACAGTGACCAGTGTTTGCAATAAAGGCATGCAGCTCTTTCAAAGTTGCCATTGGCCTCTCTGATCAGTCCTCTCTTGCTTCGTCATCCAGTTTTGAGGGACGGCCTGATGTAGGCATGGCTTGGTGTACCATAATGCCTCCACTTCTGAATGATTGTCTTGACTGTTCTCCAAGGAATATTCAAGGCCTTTGAAATATTTTTATAACCCATGCCCCTACTGTGGTCCGTTTCCACAACTTTATCCCTTTTGCTCCATGGTCTTTTAAAACTCCTTGGTCCTCATGGTTGAATCTTTGCTGTGAAATGCACCCCCAGCAAGAGGAAACGCTACAGGAACAACTGATTTTATTCTGAAATAATCAAGAATCACAACAATTACACAGGTGGAGGCCAATTAACCAGTGTGTGATTTTTGAAGGTGATTGGTTACACCTGAGCTAATTAACAATGCTATCAATGAAGGAGGGTGGACACTTATCAAACCAAAGATATTCTAGTTTTGTATTTTTAATTAATCTTTTGAAATTAGTAGAATTTGTTTTTCACTTGGAAGTTGTGGGTTACGATGTGTAAATAAAGGTGGAAAAAGTGCTGATTTGATGCATTTTAAATTCCAGGCTATAATAGGCAACAAAAGGAGCAAATTTTGAAAGGGGATGTAGCCTTTCTATAGGCACTGTATCATTTTTGACCCTATCTCTCAATGGTGAAGAATCACTTAAAAAGTAAAAATAATAAATCTTGAGCCAGATCTGGATCTTCACCAAAATCGAATCAATTTGTCCTTATCACACACCACACCCTATCTCCCAAATTTCGGCCAATCTGTCCGCAACTTTTTAAAGATATCCTATTCACAGACAAACAAACGGGTGAAAACATAACCTCCGCCCACTTCGGCAGCGGAGGTAATGACAAAGCCAAGCACAAGAAACCTGTCTGAAAGAGGTGGCAGCTGGTCCCTCCTTCCTCGCACAGTTAATACAAAAAAACTTTGCTGATGAAATATATTTGCTTTCACCAAAAGTCAGCATGCTGCTTTTCGAAAATAATAGTCCAGAAATCTTCTTGCAAACTAAGTCTGTCATCGTCTCTCTATAAATCAGAGGTCCAACATGATATCCAACTTTCGGGCAGCACAATACCTCTCTAGTGTTTAAATAAAATGTGCAGTTTGTTAAGCATAACGGTATGAGAAAATGGGCAACACAGAAAGGGCGATATGTGATCGATAATGCAAAGACAAGTCATGCATTACCCAAATCGATGATTAATAGCATGTTGCTGTGTGGTAAGTTGGCGAAGCAGTGTTTGTAAGGCGTGCTTGATGCACGGTGCTGTGTGGAGATGCAGATGGACAAGCGATACTGTTCTGCCAGGAAGCACCATACCTCACCACGGCGCTTCTGTGGTACTCCTACAGAAAGAATAAACTATGGGAAATGGGTCTAAAAAAGTTATTTGCTAATCTTGCGCAGCATCTTTCTCATTAGCATATCTGTGATTAGATATAACAAGGAATTTGGCAAGGAGGCCATTGGCCCATCATGCCCACGCTACACTAACACCATGTCTATACGGTCACCATCCACACAGCGCTGGCTTGGCTTAGCGTTAGGGTGGTGCTTGGGATCCGTTGGCCACTGAATTAACACAAAGGGGTTGACTCAGCTGTCATTTTCTGAGGTCGGCAAAATGAGCACCAGTGTGGTTTACTGGTAATAGGGGCACTGCATAGCGGCATAGCCGTGCCCATACCAATGATGCAACAATACATCCATCCATTGGGACCATACTCTGTTGCTGAGTGTGGTGCTGCCTAAGCAGTCTTCTTGGCTAGTGGTACAATCCTGGATGGTCCACCACTTCCGACACAGGAATACCAGCAAGCTGGCACTCATTTTGCCAGCAGCCAAAAAAAGCCATACACCGATAGGAACCCATCCACACGCAAGCTACCTACAAGTCCTGCCATATATCCCTGTACCCCTCTATCTATAAACAACATATTGACGACTCACTACTAACTACTAACTACTACTACTACTACTACTACTAGCCTAATGATCCACCTTCTCAAAGGGTTGGCTCGGGAATATTTTTGGTCCAAGTCTTCACGAACCGGCTGGCAGGCCTGATGTTTAACTGAAGGTAATTTGAAATTTGTTCAGAGTGCTAGCGATAGCTCGCCTACTCTTCGTGAGGACACTGTGGGATCTTTAACATCTACCAACTAATGCTAGCAGAGGGAACACCCAGCTTAACGCCCATCCGAGGGATGGTGCACTTGGTGCATCCAGTACCTGTGAAGCCAATCTGACAATTTAGAGTCCGAGAATCACCGTAAAATCAAGCCCAGACTAGTTAAGTACCAAGGTAAGTGAAACACTTGACAACCATTCTGTCAGACATTTCTCCTCTTTTCTGATGAACCTAAGTCATATACACCCCAACAGCACACCTTGTGAAAGTATGGCTTGCACTTTCTCCGCATCACATTTGATCTTTGATATGCTGGGTGTTGCAAGCAGCGACCAAACAGCTGAGACCTGCTCATGGCAAACAACCACCTCATCATAGATTGGAGGACAGTGACATCACCTGTGGCAACAAGAACAGCAAAACATTTAAGCTGATTCCAACCATTTCAATGTTCGTGGAGAGCCAAAAAACGTGTGTGCCAGGTCATGTAAGTTGTTCAAAAAATCCCAATCTGACCTGAAATTTTCAGATTCCATTTTGTCGTTTTGTTCACTCTGCTTGAGCCTTCAGCCTCATTGCTCTCCGGCTCATCAGCAGCACGAGGTTTCCTCTTCGCAATTGTAATATCCATTTTTGATGAGCTTCATCCTTGGACAACACCTCACAAGGACTTTCATCTTCGCCACCTTTCTTTTTTCCATGCTCCAATCAAAATCTGGGCAAATTGGGGTTATGTCCATGAAAAATGTGGTCAGACTATCCCCTCCTCCTGTCCACTTAGGATGGATGAGGAGTTGTCTGCTGAGGTAATGGCAGGAGTAAAGGAATTGTCCACGGTCATCTGCATAAAAAGATGAAATGAAATATTCGATAATTCCATAACCCAATGCATTCTCAAAGTAAAAACTTTTTCCATACATCGGAACTCCCATCGTTGGAATGCTGTCATGCCATAATAAAATAAGTGATAAACTCAATGCCAATCAGGTCCTCCCCATGAATGACAGGTATAGCCAAATAGGGCTGAGTGATATCTCAATATTTATCGCTCGATAAAGATGTTGAAAAAACATCATCAACGCGATAACTACATTTTTCAAACTATCGATATATTGACACATTTGATAATGGAAAAAGTGGTTGTGGTTTCGTAAATTGAAGATTTTGAGATGTATTTTCATTGATTTAGTAAAAATATCGACAGAAGACTCATTTTATCATAAATTGGATGGTCCCATTAAAAAAAAACGATATAACACAGCACATTCTCTCTCAACCTATCACGCGAATAGTGAGAAAACTTTGTCCTATCTCAGTTGCCAGTTCTCTTGCCTCATCGCCAGAGTCTTCCCTTGAAGAAATCCTGAGCCTGTGCCTGAGGAGGGGTACTATTTGCACCAGTACAATTCACCACATAGGATCTAAACTCTGACTTAGACCCAGTGCAGGAGAGGTTTTATCAATATGATGAGCGCGCCTACAAAAGCACTGCCCCAAGGCAGCTCATAAACATTCTGCCCTCAGAGCGACAAACACCATTGTCAACACAAAAGTCATCCTCACTATGGCGGTCAGTGCGTGGGCGTCGGGATGACGTGCACATCCGGTGGAAGACTCCCAAGTGCTAACAGCACTTTGTTCAAAAACTAACAGCACTGCAGCACCTCAAAACGCACTTGTCCTGTCCCGCATGGGGGCGACCTGTCTCGCGCCCATTCCTTCTCCCATGTGGGCTCCCATCATGCATGTGTGACCTGACAGATGGTGTGATATTTTCTTTTCTTTTCAAGTTTGCGAGCAAAACTCATGGGTACGAATTACTTGTTCTTTTGCTTCCAATTGTATTCCCCTTTCGTCATGCATTGTGTACTTGAGCGAATATTTTTGTTCATGACAGTAAAGAAAGTAAAATTCCCTCCACATGTCTGATCTACTCTTGTAGAGCTTGGAGATGATCTCTGCACATGTCTCTTCATTAAGAGTAACATGAGGGAAGTTAAAAAAAAAAAAATTTGTGGACAGGGTGTATCATTTATCCTTCATTTGCTTTGTTACACCTCTCCATGGCCACACACCACATACTTGTACTTCCCATTATTCTCTTCCTTTCTCTCCCATATTCCCCTGCCTCTTTTCTCTAATCTCCCTTTTTATTTTTCAATTTGCCTTCACTCCATTTCTTCCCCTCCCCCACCTGAAATGCTCCATATATACAAATAGATGATGA
>CM068967.1:55366974-55383353 GCA_035128595.1 Eptatretus atami
TCACGGACATCATGAGGACAGAAACAACAGGCACGAAAACTAATTTAATGTGTTGAAAAAGGTTGGTGTAAAGAGGAATGCATTACAGGCGGTAAACTTTCCCCAATTTTTTTATTTTTAACAACCTTTAAACTTTTATTTCAATTGAATTATATACTTGAACAACTGTAGGACACAATTTCCACAAATCTTGAACACTGCACGACATGGACACAATCAAAATTACCACTCATGCTCTCACGTTGTGGACATATCGAGGTTCAAACAAAATTGTGGTCATAAATATAGGTCGTGCTTGGAAACCCAAAGCAAGAGTGAAAAGACCATTCCATGTCCTTTTCCTCAAGACTTCATGGGGTAAGGTGTTCTCTGAACTCTCGAGTTGTGGACTGATTGCATGATTTCCCCTTGGGCGCGGTCTCACTGTACCTACGATCTCGTTGCTCCACAGCCGAGTGACACTTAGATGTGCTGAAACTTCTTGTATCATCAGATTTTGTTTTGCGTTGTTTCCACGCAGGCAGCTCAGTTGAAGTGTGCGAGAATTAGTTTTGTTAATCACGTTGTTGGGGTTGTTGACAGTCCTTTCTTGCAGCTCTATGGCTTGAGTCTCGGATACTTTCATAGCCCGAGCTGGTCGAGCATGGTGTCTGTCAATGTTCAAATCAGGTTCGCAAAAACGATGTCTAATTGGCAAAGCCGGGACAATTAACAATCGACTCGCTGGCCTTGTCAATGTGACAAAATACGTAACATTCAAATGAAACATTTTCCGAGGCTCAAAATATACACAAGGAAGTTTGGTTACAGAGAGGGCGTTCGCTCGTTCATCATTTGTTCCTTGTACACTGCCACCAACACCCAGTTATCCATTCTTCCAATCCACAACTAAAGCTTACTGACAGGGTCCTGCCAATATCCCCAGACCTCCTCTATCTCCAATTACGTCCAGGACATTTATAATGATCCCCCTATGAATACGAATCAAAACCGCTGAATTAGCTTTAACTCTCGCACCTGGCACTGTGCCTGTGCTGCTACCCAATGTTCTGTTAAGTTTTTGATCGCCATGCAGAAATCGTGCCCCGTATGTGTTAACTAACGCTATCAACAGATGGTTTGTCAGCAGGAACAGAGCTTTGGTTCCTCTCGGCAATCGTTCGGCACCGCCACGGTTTGTGTACTTCCCAAGCTTTTATTCCCATTTCTTCCTTGTTGATAAGTGAGAAGATTCCTTCCCTCCCCAGCATTGTAGTGAGGGAATGTGCGAACAAACTTCTATAAACTTGAATGCAGACATATTCGTAGCAGCTTGTGCTGCGTTTCTTTATAGCTCCTTTGTATCATCAGTGGAATAAAAAAGCTGTGCGTTCAACATCTTTGACCACCGAGCACTTTAGCCTACTTTTTAAAGAAGTCCTCTGTTACCAACATGTTGCATCATTGAGAATTGCTTAATTGCAGTTTTATATTATAATTATGTTCCCTTACAAGAACTTCAACAGCAGGATGAGCCATCAAAAAGCCACTGCATATTATTACCAACCTAGCTTCTCTGTACCCCTGATCCTTTTCAAATGCTGAGCAAGAAGCCAGCATTTACCATTTTAAAAAGTCATTGCGAATGACTCGCCGAGGCGTACTGTGGGGAAAAATTTATATTAAGTATTTTAAAATCTTTAACAAATGGAGTCTCAGAAATGTAACTTTTGATGCTGCCAAGTTGAAATGTGGCTGTCCTTTCTGCGCCAAAGACTTTTGCCTAAATGATAAGCAAATGTGTTGTCTGGAGCAGACGGACCGCAGCTGATAAAGGTACGAAGTCGCTTTTCGCTCTAAAAAGGACACGTCTACAGTCTGCGCGTGAAATATCCCCCCAACCTCTCTCTCATTGAAAAGGGATAAAAGTTTTGAAATGTAAATTATTACCAGTCAAGCACGTGAGGATGCTATGGCATCTCATGGCTTGTACTCCTTGGGACTGACCAAGCTACCAAGTTTAGAATAAAACTGTCATATGTAATGTAGAAGTAAAAATTGGGAAAAATCGGGGGGTTGGTTTGTAACTTTAACTAAAATTAAAATAAATGGAATAGAACCAAAAATATTACAATCAATCTTAAGGTTGGGATTCTTAAGTTCATCAAAATTTAACTTATCTAAATCAATGGGATTCTTAAGTTCATTGTATGAGGTGAAGAAGTTATGGTGCCTATCATTAGAAAATAAATTGTTTCACAAGGCAAGGACTTTGTGTGGACACAGTCTTATCAGTGTCGATGAGGTTTTTTGTTAGGATTTTTTATAACCAAATGCGAACAAACGTTAAACTCTGCCTGAAGTCAAATAGGATTCCACAATCGGCCAGTCGAGAATCCTTTCAGGAGGACAACGATCACAAAACGTGGGTTTAAAAAATCCACACCAGTTGGTGCCGGTGACTAGGCATTCGAAACACGACGTTGGTGCGGTGCTCGTGACCGGAGGTGCCTAAATCTGCCGGAGGCAGTGCCTGCGAGAACGACAGTGTCTTGAGCCGAACGGTAAGGGAGCGCTCTCTTGCAGGTAACGCATTTTCGAACAAAGGAAAATAGTTCATTGTCAGATAATTTTAATTGAGAGAAAGAAGGAGGATCACGGCGCGAGGAGTCCGTTGTAAAGTAAACGATAGATACTGTCGTTGTTTTACAAAAGTGCTGAGAAGAAGAGGAGTCAGATGAAATGAGCATGACGACAGTTGAATCCCACCAGACCGCGCATACGGACGCGCTGAGATATTATGTTGCATTGATACCTGATTGGCAGAGATACCCCATCAATTAGGTAAGCGGTATTCCAGGGCAAGGCCACCCATGCCACTGTCAGCGAGGGGAAAGGGTGACCCCTCCGCGATTTTCCCCAAAATGTGGAAAGTCGACTATAAAAATTTTGGACATGCCACCATGTTTGCATTGAATAGAAGACCGGTGCTGAGAGAGAGAGCGCCCGAGTACATCGCTGCAGACTGCCGAGATAGGGTTAAAATAGAAAATATTATAAGTTCACCTGTTTGCTAAGAGGTTATAAGAGTTACTTTTTGTCATTGAACTCACTGGAAGTTTGTTTGGCAGTGCAGGTTGTTATATTATATTGTGTGGAGTTTTTACGGATTTGTAAATGCAATGATTTGCAACGAACGTTTTGTAAGTGCCAGGAGATGATTAACCGCGGCTGGAGCGTAGTTGGTGATTTACTTGAAAGCATGTGTTACAAACGTAAAACATGAACTTGTGCGCAGTCCATATCACTGAATGAAAACGTGTTCTGTTGGGATTTTGACGATATTTTAACTCGTGCCTGAGTAGCTGTGGATCTGTTTGAAATGGCATTTTATACCATTCTTGGGATTGTGCGTGCTTCCAGCGCAATGGTCCGCAAACACCACTGTGTGTAGACCCCCCTCCACTCCGATCTGTGGGGGGTGAATTGTCTCAGCACGCAGTCTTTGTTCAAGCTTTTGCTTTAGCGTGTTGAAATTCGAATCATATGCCAGATTCAAGAGGATGAATAGAAATGTGATTGGCTATTTTCACGTGATCACACGCGAGTCTATGATATGCAATGCTGTTTAGCTTTGTATGTGTTGCAAGGCATGACAGAGTAAGCAAACTGTGCGTTTTGCCGTGCAGAGTTTTTTTTCCTTTTGTCTTCCCCCTGGATGTGGAGAGAACTTTCCTGTTCCTTGTTCCTTTGGTGTTTGTTTGTGGCGCACCCCTCTCTACTGAATTTTTAAAATGAATCCATTTAGCAAAAGAGTGTTGAGTTCTTATCTAAACCATAGGATTTTGATATATATTGAAATAACAATGTGGAATGTGGAATATACTGTATTCGGAATGTGAAGTCTTGGGAGGTGAGCGCTCGCTGGCATGTGATGATTTTGTAATTACACAACACGGCAGGTTTTAAGTGCTGGGCAAGCTCTGAGGCACGAGGTCAGAAATGTTTCGAAAGATTTATCTGAGTTGTAGCCAAAATTTACTTAAAAGATGTTGATTTAATTAGTAGAAACGTGATTTTGAAATTATAAAATTGATTTGATGATGTTGAGCACGGGCCGGCAATTCACAGATAATTGATGATTCCCCGGTATATGGACGTTGAAATATTGTTTTTATTTCTTGTCTGAATGTTGACCTGAAACTTGTGCTGGGAAGGCAATGGCAGAACAACCCGGTTAACCCTGTTTGATCGACTTCAGTCAAGGTAAATTCATGATTTTAATTGGATAGATGCTTGAAGATTAATTTTTCATTTATGGATTTTAAAAGGAAAATATTTTGTTTTGACCAAAAGTTGTTTGAAGAGCGATGGATTTTGAGTATACGTACAAAACGGGTTTCGTGTATATTTAGCATGTGTTTTGGGGAAATAACAAGGAAAGGCGATTAAATATTGATATGACATATAATGCAATTTAACATGCTTTCTTATAGAACCTTTGTTTAGTCTTATTGAAAGGCCCATTGACGTTGATTGATGAGTGTTTAATGATGCTTTTGCTTTGTTTCGGAGTGTTTGAAAGCAGTCTTGAAGCAATGTCACGAATTCGTCTCAATGAAGTTTTTTGGAAAAAACTTCCCACACAAAGATTGGACGATGGGGAACCCAAGATTTGGATAGTGGATTGAGCCATTCAAAAAACACTGTGATCGATCCATTGCCCCTTCCTGTGGAGATTTAAGATGGAGCAATGGCGGAAAAGAAACAAAAACCCACTGAGGAGAAGCGTTGAGCAAAGTGCTAAACGGTCGCGTTGTGTGGTGCCTGCGTGCGACAATGTTCTCAGCCACACTTCGATTTGCCGCCTCTGCAAATACATCATGAACTTGCTGTGGTTGCGTTCAATGTAGACAGGGCCTGGCAGTTCCACACTGCGCTCTCCTTCAACCCAGTGGTCCGGCCCAAAACTTGTACTTGCCCACATCTACCTTCTCCTCAAGTCAAGGAGTGCCTTCGACTTGTGTTTCCTGTTGGCTGACTGCACTATCCACACCCTGACCTGCAAATCTTCAGATCGAAATAAGCATGTTTTCAATGTGTGACACATCTGATGAACAGGCCATAAATTAAATGGAAAACTCACCTCATTTTTCTGATATGAGGCACTCGCTGCCATTTATTGATTGAACGTTGAGTAATGAAAATTTTTCTCCTTCAGAATGGAAAACATCGGTATCATGTGTAAGAAAAATATTCAAATTTTCCTTTAAAAAAAACGGGAGTGTGGGCGGAAAAATTTATATTAAGTATTTTAAAATTGCTAACCAAATGGAGTTCTCAGAAATTGTAACTTTTATTGTGCAAGTTGAATTGCGTCCTTTCTGGCCAAAAGACTTTGCCCCTTAAATGATAAGACAAGAAATGTCGTTGTCTGAGCAGAGTGACCGAGCTGATAAATGACGAAGTGGCTTTTCGTCTAAACGGACACGTCTACAGTCTGCCGTGAAATATTCCCCCAACCTCTCTCTCATGAAAGTAGTAAAAATGTTTTGAAAAGTGAAATCCTATACCAGCTGCAAGCACGTTAGGATGATGGCATCTCAGTGGCTTGTACTCCCTGGGACTGACCAAAGCTACCAAGTTTAGAATAAAACTGTCTGAAATGTAATGTAGAGTAATTGGATCGGGTTGGTCTGTAAACGCTTAACTAAAATAAGAATAAATGGAATAGAACCTAAAATAATATTACAATCAATCGGGTAAGTTGGGGCATTCTTAAGTTTCATCAATTAATCATGATCTAAATCAATGGGGATTCTTAAGTTTCATTTATGAGGGTGAGAAGTGTATGGTGTATCATTAAGAAAATAAATTGTTTCAAAGGAAGGACTTGTGTGCGACATCAGTTTTATCAGTGTCGATAGGTTTTTGTTAGGATTTATAACCAAATCGAACAAACGTTAAAACTCTGCCTTGAAGTCACAATAGGATTCCACAATCGGCCACGTGAGAATCCTTCAGGAAGCGACAACATCACAAAAACTGTGGTTTAAAAAATCCCAATCAGTACTAACTTGCCAACCTTCCCGACTCAGAGCGGACGCTCGTACATTAAGCCACCGTGGCTGGTAAGTTGGCCAGGTTCGTTTCAGGGAAGCAGTTCAGATAATTCTGCAGAAGTGGTCAACTGAAATGAAGCTCTTGTCAATCTGTGTTAAACTCCAGCCAGGTATTCATGGTCAGAAGCTCATCTTCCAAGGGCATCACTTCAGGAGGTACATTTTTAGCTTGAACAAGAAATCACCTGTCTGCTTGAAGAAACTGGCAAACTGGCAGTCAAAGATGTCTCCATTCTGATGAAGTGACAGAACGTTTGTCTGTGTGGGTCCAACAAGTGTTGTTGTGAATCCTTCGTTGTTTGGATTTTAAAATCAACAGAACATGATCCCCTTGCCCTGAAACATTCCACAAGACAGAAGGCCTGACAAACTTCAAGACATTGTTTTTTTTTTTTTTTGAATTGTGTCGAGGCTCATGGAAGAGCTAGAACACAGAACAGATCAGGATGCAGCAGACAAAAGGAACAGGAGAAAGAGTCCTCACTCTCTCTCAGGTCTTCAAACAGCTATTCACCACCATCTCATTCTCCCATCCAAATCTTGATCTTTTCTACCCCGTTATCCACCACAACCCACCTTCCTTCAAATTCCGTTTTCCTTCCTGAATGTCCCTGTCGTTCCATCTTTGTTACCTGTGTACCTGCCCCATCCCTCTCCTTCCACAGATCTATCCTATTGCTTTGTCCCCACTTTTTGCTTCCCTTCTCCCCCCCTTGTCTCCTGCCTGTTATATGTTTCTTTGTATAGCTCTTACACGAGCCTTGACATGTATCAAAAAAAAAGACAGGGGAATGCAACAGCAGCGCTGAGAAAAATGATGGAGACGGACAAACAAGGTAAGGGGCAGGGAGAACGCAAAGGCAACGGGAGCAAAATTTGGGACGGGTGAGAAGTTTAACGGGTGAAAAGATAATGCTTTGGATGGGGATGATCTGAGATAGTGGTGATACTGTCTTCAAGACTGAAGGGAAAATGACAAAGGGGGGAAGAATGACATTGAGAGAATGGAAGTTAGGTCACAGGTGGGGAAAGAGGAACAAATGAGTGGAGGTGACAGTGATTCGGATTTTGAAGTTTTACGAGAAGGGGTTGATGATGGACAGTCTGCCCTAATATACCTCAAGGGTACAAAGCATTGAGAGGCAGATGGTGCAAAACCACCTCTGGAAAGAAGGTGGAAGAAGGCAGAGACCACGACCTGTTGATGGCAAAGTTATAGGCCATGGACTCTGCTTCATCATGGGAGATTCCACTCTCACTCTCAGTCCTGTCTCCCCATTATCACTCTCACTCTCAGTCTGTCCTATCCCCATTATCACTCTCATCTCAGTCTTGTCCTTCATCCCCATTGTCACTCTCACTCTCAGTCTGTCCTTCATCCACTTGATGTCCTCACTTCGTCTCGTCTCTCGCTCTTCTATGAGCCCCTGTGTGTGTACAAACAAAGCTTTGCAAATACCAACTTCAAAAACGAAACACTAGCCTCTGTGTCTACAGGAACTAACATGATGAATGGGAATGTTTTTGCAATGGTTTATTACACTTTATAGCCCTGGTGTTGGCTTAATGGTTAGCATGGTGGGCTTGGGATCCTAGGATCCTGAGTTCAAATCCTCCTCGGCTGTTGAGTTATTACCAGGTGGGATTGACTCTGCCTGTCATCCTTCCGATGTCGGCAAAATGAGTGCCAGCTTGCTGGTATCCTGTTTCGGAGTGGTGACCCGTCCAGGATTGTGCCCAATAGCCAAGGAGACTGCAGCACCAACGCTCTGCACAGAGTATGGTCCCGATGGATGGATGGATTACACTTTATGTTGCTGTTCCTGAAAACTTCAGGGCTTTTGCAGAGAGGTATGATCAGCTTGTGTCTTGGTCCATCATATTCTTCAAAGCTCTGTTCACACAAGCAGTTCACCATGTTGCCTCAACAGGAAAGAACTACTTACTTGGAAATGCTTTTCATATTCAAGGAGCTATTCTGATGCTTCTGAACTTAAGATGACACAAAAAATTTTCAGGCGTCATACAGCCAGATATCCCAACCCAAACAAGATTGAATTACCCTTGGACAATATTAAAATACACACATAAAATTGATTTTTATTGGGATGCAAACAACTGAAACATCACAAACCAGAATGCAACACGTAGCTGATGGTGTAGTTCTCCAGCCTTTTGATTGGTATGAGGAATAGATCTGTGTAATATGAAAGCTAAATCTTAAACGTTTTTAAAAAATCTTGTGTACACAAAAGTATATGGACTGATGATCGATTGGTGGGGTGGTCAGAGCTCACTTTAATGTCCCTCGTCTCCGACCTTATTAGAGTGGTGGGGAACAATAAATAGGGAAAATCGGGGGGATGAGGTACAAGAGAAGCGGATGCAACATGATTATAAAGCAATATGGGAGAAGAAAAACCCACCAAATCAACAACTATAAACTTAGAAAGAGTTGGAAACGTGGTGGTGAGCCAAATAAACACCTGTCTTGAAGCCCTCGAGGGAAGAATGAGATTAAACGCAATAACAAAGTTGCTTAACAATAACATCTAAATGTGGCATTATTTGGATCGGGGGTGAATACTTTTGCAGGCCACTGTACATCCAGAGAGATGGCCCTAATGTCTGACATTGAGGACCCCATCCATTGTTAGGAGAGCAGAAGCAGCATCTATAATAATGAAGTAACCGCTCTGAATCCTAACATGTTCTGAGATCAGGCCGTTGGAGAAAATAACAGATTTTATGTGAACTGAATTCATGGATTCATGACCTCACTCATGATTGTAAGTGAAGTAACAGATTTATAGTGAATATAATCTATTTCGACACAATGTTCATGTAATACAATGACATTAGCAGACTTGCAAATTGAAAGAACATGATCTACTGTAATGTAGGATGAACAGAAAAAGAGCGTGTGTAAGACCATCAGGGCAGATGTCAAGGACACATGCACCGATACCCTATCAGAGTATAGAGTCACCAATGTTGTCAAAATAACTTCACCTTTTGTGAGCAAGAGTATACAGGAGCAATTAGATCGGTACTCGGTAGAGAGCGCATACTCCGCCTGGATGAACAGTTTATGTTTTCGTATCCCACTGATAGGCCGGATCTGTAAGAGGACCTGAACCAAAATCGAATCGGCTTGTTCTCGTCACCGACTCAACTGATCCACCAAGTTTTATCCACAAGTCGTCCACAACTTTTTGAGATATCCTGCTCACAGACAGAAGGGCTGAAAACAACCTCTGTCCACCTTTGCTGGCAGAGGTAATTACGTCAAAGAGGTGGATAGGTACAGCGAACAAGGGGTTGGTATGCAAGGTTTGAAACCAAAATTGAGGCATTCGGCAATCGACATGGCGGTTGAAATCTCCATAAATAAAAAGACTTGCAGTGGGTAGTTATAAAAGTCCAACGATGTCAGCACAGAGCAATGCAACCAATCCTGTTAAGAGGATGGTACAGGACAGAGCAAGCAAGTGATAGTTGCAAAGCGAAAGTGTAATGAACGGGGGTTTGGAGGTGAGCGTGATACATGGACAGTGAGAAATGGAATTATTGATGTAAATTGCAACTTCACCACCGAGCTGTTAGTGCTTCTAAATATATTAACAACTAAAGTTGTCCTGGTCTTTTTGGAACACCCTGTATATTAAGCGATAAACACTTTACTTGATAGACATATCCATTACACCACACCTCCATCTCACCATTGACTCAAACTGGTAGTCAAACTGTCATAATAACTAATTTTAACATGCTGCATGCATATCCAAGCAACCAACAACAAATTATTTCAATGCTTATTTAGAATGTACCAGCAGGGATACCCGCATATTTTTGTGGGGCATAAACACTTCCCTACACCCACGAAGGAATGGGGTTGGGGATCATTCAACATTACCTTTCAATTGCTACAAAGGCTTCGGCATGATAGAGATTTTAAAATGGCCCTCACGGTCGCCTGTCCAACTCACAATCCTGTGAGATTTGCGGAAAGCCCGTGGAATTGCAACTGTCAATTGTGACTATGAGACCTGAAACCAAGAGATCGCAAATCACTTCGCACATAAAGAAATGTACTGTACCCTACAGGGTGGTCACAAAGTCCCGTTACCCCCCTACCCTCACCCTCTCCCCATCATCATCTACCCTTGTATGTATCGTATATATATATATATATATATATATATATATTATATATATATATATATATGTTCATGTTAATATTTAAAAAAATAATTTTTACAACGCCTCTTAGCTAATACAATAAAAAGTTTGTATATTTTTTTTTTTCATAGTTTACATTTATACCTCTTGTGTGTTCATTATATGTTCATTTATCAGGTTCTGCGGAGGAGGTAACGGGACTTTGTAAACACCCTGTAGATTATTGGCTTAGAGCCATTGTAAAAGTGTTACCGTAGAAGTGGAATTTGATGACATTTGTTGAATGGATGCTCATGAATGTGCTGTTGATGGTTCTGGGTTAAGTTTGACCCCGATATACAAATATGGTGCTGTTCAGGAAGAAGTAGAAAAAGAAGATGTTAACTTTGCTTCTGGAAGAGGTTTATTTGTATTTAAATGTCTGGTAATTATTTTATATTTATTTACACGTATGTGTACTTGACTATAACTGTCATTAATCAAGAAGGCTTCGGTATGAGACAGCGGTTAATAATAATTAAAAATTAAAAATCGAACTTTCTAAATTCAAAATTTTTGAATTTTTTTTTTTGGCATAAAACACTCCCTCGCATTCACTGACAAACCTCTGAAAGTTTGACGAGGGAGGATCTGTTCAGCCATCTCTGAGAAAAATGGCAACACACACACACAGACGCACAGACACACAGCCAAACAGCTCTCTTACAGTATAGATTTTATAAATAATTATAATAATACCATTCCTTTCACACCATAAAGGCACATAGGGCTGCTTATGCAGTTTCATTGAGGAGTACAGTCCTGGACAAGTCACCACTCCAACACAGGTTACCCCAAATGGTTATTACCCCAGTACACTGGTAACTAATTTCACTGACCTTCAAAGGATGACAGGCTGTCAACCCCACCTGGTGTTTATTCAACGGTTTGCAGGGCCTTGAACTCAGGACTGACTATGAGGTCCCAAGGCAGCCATCTTAACCGCTAAGCCAACACCAGGCTCAGATTTTATAATATTATTTATTTATTTTTATTCAAATACCTCCTTTATTTCATACATCTATAAATATACTGTATATATAACCAATAATATTAATTAAATGTTTTACCTCACTAAAATAATTAATTTATTATTATTATATCAAATGCAATGCAATAGGAACTTGTTTACATGAAACCAACCAAACTTAAATAAAAGGTGACGTGGGAATCTAAAGACATTCTCACAAGACCTGATCAAACAATTAGCCAAATATCCTGTTTAACATGATGGAAAAAACCTTCTCAGCACGTTCCACAAATCATCCTTTACTGAACAAATTCCTGCAAATCTAAGCAGCTGAAATGAAAAGACATTGTAACCATTTTAAATTGGTACATTGCTACCTGTAAAGGTGTACAAGACTACAGGAAACTGAAATCATACTTTATGATATACACGTGTACTAAAACCATTCTGTCCAACTCGAACCAAACATCCAGATAATGGGAAGTAACTGTACAATCATTACCACTCCTGTTTACAATCAGGTTATCTGGATAAATCTTGTGAAGCTGTCTATCAAAAAAATTATAGTTAATCACACAAATATCATCTATATAACGACAATATGAGATAATATTTTAGCTAATCCTCATTTTTTTTTCTCCTTCAGCAGTTTCTGCATAAATAAAAATTCACAGAAAATAAAAAAAATCCGCTAGTAAGGGGCTGCAATTCCCACCCATGGGAATACCCTTAACCTGTTGAAATATTATCCCACCAAAAGACACAAAAGTGTAAAATAAAATAAAATTAACAGCATCCTTAAACTTCTGCTTGTCAAAACAATGAAAACTTGAGTATTTATTTTGAGAAAACAATGCTCTATCAAACCTGACACACAAAAACTTATTAAATGAGTTAAAAACCTTGTCAATTACTTTGAAGAGGGAATCCCTCACTCGTACTAAATCCAAATTTGTGTATAAAGTTGAAAAATCAAAAACTTCAACTGCCCTGATATTGAGGCATCTAATTCTATCTAAGAATTATAAGGAAGAATTAATGTTCCAGAAAGTGTTAATACCAGAATTCTTCTCAATTACTAAACAATATTTCCTGAACTGTTCCTGAACAACTTGCAAGCCTGAGTTAACTATAACTGATAACTGTTTGGTAGAACATTGCCTGGCACCTGCTATAAACCTATACTGGTATGGTTTCTTATGAAGCTTCGGAATCCAGAAAAGTCGAGGAATACAAAGATTTACCTCTTCACATTTAATAATGAAATTATTAACTAAAACTTCCTGATGTTCAGAGATAATATTGTTGTGGTTCTGCAGAACCACATGCCTCAAAGGCAATGGCACCCAACATACAGTGATCCCCAGGCAGTTATTTAATTAGTATTCGTGTAGTTAGTCCTTCCCTCATGTCTAGTGGTTAAACGGGATGAAGTGCATTGTGTGGGACTCGTAGTTAGATCTAATGAATATCTCCTTGATTCGTACGCTGACCTCTACTCTAAGTCTCTAACCCTTTCCTTTTAGCCATAGTACACAACAAGCATACAAGCACATACGCCATTCAACGGACAATTTTTAATAGGCACACCACGATGCCTCCCATGGCTCAGATCATCTTCCTCGTTGCATACAAGACAACCTTCTTCGGGAATTTGCGCGCCATTTTCCATTCAAATCTGCACGCCAATTTCCAACCAACACCTCACCTTACTCCTCACTTCACTCACCAAACCTCACCATCTTGACCACAGACGCCTCCTGCACCCGAGAAAAATAATCCCGCACCCCCTTACACCTCTGCATCACTAAAATTCGCCACTCTATTTCGAGCACCATGCAGCGTTGGCCATTGTTCTTGGCGCCACATGACGCTCGACCACGCCACAGACGCTATATTCTCCACCACATCTCACCGGGAATGTCCCGGGTGAGCGTCCAGAATTATCACAGCCCTCATCCAGTCATCAGACCACAGCAAGACCGTAAGCAACGAGGAGGGGACATGGGAAGGGTGATCCAGGGATTTGGTTCGGATCCCAAATGTGCATTGTGGCTTGTGAAGGAGCCTGTGGGTAGCAGAGAAAGTCTGCTATCATCCTACATACAAACTACACTCAGTGCACGTTCGGGGCCGGGGTTCCAGCTCGAGGTGCATACTCACCATGTTAAGTGGGGAGCTCCGAACTGGTGGGCATCTGTGCCACTCTCCGGTCCCGGAGCCTGGTGGGGCATGGCTAGAGCCTCTCTGGCCCAACAGAGGAGCGGGATTTGGGCCACAGCACGTCGCTTTCCGGTCCTCGCTCCATCCTTCACCTGGGGGCTTGTAAAAGGGAGCAGCGCAGAGCCGTTGAGAGAGCTTCTTCTTCAAAAACATTATTTGTGTGTGGCTGCCGTCTTTCGAGAGCATACAGTGAACTCCCTGCCATGCTATCGACATGCTGTCACCCCCGTGAAGCCAGACGGGCTCACCACCGGCCACAGACGGCGGACCACACGTTGCCACGATTCCCGGTGAATAAATAAGGAGGAAATAACATGCCATATCACAACGTGGGAATGCTCAGGCGGAGCGACCCACGGAGGTACACGCTTACAAATACAGATTTTACATTTTTACAAATACAGTTAGGTTAGGGATCTATATTCTCACACATCATTCTTCTCTCTATATATACACCCCTCTATTCTGTCTGCTGTCGACGCACAACGAAGAAGGCGTTACTGATAAGCAATCACATTTTCTTCCTGCACAAAACCGCACCCCTCACGTCGCATACATCTCACCACCCTCTCCCACATTGTAGACACCAATATCTTTCCCACTTACCCCTCCCTAAGCGTCCTGGGCTGCGTTGGTCATCTGACTTTCCTCAGGTGTGTGTGTGTGTGTGTGTGTGTGTGTGTGTGTGTGTGTGTGTGTGTGTGTGATGGCGCCTGTCTTAGATTAAGTAAGATTGTCGGAGGTAGTTGGGATAATCCTGCTCTATGTCTGCTTTTGTAAGTTGTCTTTTGCCGCATCCCACAAATTCCTTGCTATCCCCTGCTGTAGATAAAACAAAACCCCATTCTCTGTGCCACATACTTTGCCTCGCTTCTGTATAGAATAAATGTGCTGTGTAGAAATGTTCCCAGCTCATTTTCACGTTTTCTTTCATTGGTCCAGCATGGCCGCAACCCTAGTTTAGCCAGGACGTTATTCCCCAACGATCTGTTTCCTAGCCGGTACGTGCTTGGCAGTTCCGCTTGGCTGCATCTAATCTGGTAAGGTGATCCGGTTTGAGCAAGTGCGTACCGAGGGCGTGTCTCCCGGTAATTAGATCACGTGACCTTTAGGTAAACGGTATTAGATGGAGGACCCTAAGTCACGTGGTCGAGTTATTGGCATTTGCGGTCGATTAGCGACCCACCACGTCAAGTTATTCGTGTGTGATGGCCTGTGATTCCTGTGAGTCTGGTGGGAACCCGAGGTAGTTCACCCCTCGTGGTCTTTGTCCCTGACCACGGGTCTGCAACAATATCTTGGAGCGAATTATGGCAAGAAACACTTACGACAATGGAAAGAGCAGAGAGTGCAAGACCAGAAAGGAGACGGTAGAAGACAGAGAGACCACCTACCTATTTCTAATGTGAATGTCATAAACCCATAGACTTAGGCTCATCGCGGGAGATTCCAATGATCTTGAAGATGTCAAGCTTATATGGCATCAAGCTGAGCAAGATGTGAGGCAGGGGTGACAGCCCAAAGGGGGGATCAGTACTCCATCAAGCTGTGGATGAAGGCCTCGTAGGTGGACAGTTCAGGTGTACCAAGGAAGGACTTGGTATCTAAATGTTGTTTGCCCAAGAAAGTGAGATCCAAGAGTTTGAGTGACTGAACTATTTCAAGAGGACTATAAAGAAAGTAGATAGAAGGGTTTGCCATATGTTTCTGAGAGAGAGACAGAGACAGAGAGAATGAGGGATTTCTCAGGATTGGAAGACATTGCAAGTGTTTGAACACCTTGCTATTCTATCATGATCTGCAGAGGGAAGGGGCTGCAGCTTGCCTGTCTGAAGGATATATATATATATATAATATATAATATATTATATATATATATATATTTATACTGAAGGATATGAAGGAGAAACTGCAAGTGCTCATCCAACCTTATGACAGATATATATATATATATATATATATATATATATATATATATATATATATATATATAATATATTATATATATATATATACTGTTACGGTTGTGGAAATTCACAGAACACCATTCAGGTTTCTCAGAGATCAAGTTCTGTCGATAAGTGTGTGTTCAGATTAGATTTCCCACCGATGTCTAAAGGGCTTTATTCGTGTAACCGGGCTGTGATCTTTGAGTCAGCCATTATTCTTTTGCTATCTTTATTTTGGAACAACCGCATCTCACAACCACAACCACTACTTCAACAACCACAACCGCATCTCAACAACCACGCCATCCCCACCACAGCACCAAAAATGACATCTCCTCACCATCTCCTCAACAAAATCTCCACAAACGAACAACATCGCCTCACCTTCATCTCCTACAAACGCCGCCATCTTTTTGCCAGCAACGGCATCCCGCGGACGAGTGGCATCTCCGCCGAACGACGTGGGGACTCCCTCATTGGGCGGGAGCTGATGATTTCTGCCACGTCCGCTTTCCACGGCCGATGATCTCTGCCACGTCCGCTTTCCGCATTTCGCGACGAGATCGGATCAAAATACCAAAAGGGGCGGAGCCAGCGGGGGGGGGTGAAAGATCGAAGTGGGGGAATCAAACTCATCCCCCCCCGGACCCCATAAAAGGCGGGGCTGAACCGCCGAGTTTCGGTTTTGCCTGGAGTTTTGCCTGAGTCGGTCTGGGTTCGCCGCGAAGTCTGTGAGCAGTCTGTCAAGGCTCGAGTCCAGTGGAGGGCAGTCGGGGTCATCGGAGCGCAGCGAAGCCTGGAGCGCAGCCCAGCTGGCAGTACCGTGCCAAACCGTGGGTCAGTGGACACAGCCGGAGAGAAGTCGCCAGCAGGCCCCGAGACGGTCCGAGCAACGCTGAGGAGCGGGCGGGCTTT
>CM068967.1:55420341-55431285 GCA_035128595.1 Eptatretus atami
ACGCCCACTTGTAATTTTTGTTTTTTGGTTCACGAGCGCCAGCCAGAGTGACCACTATATTCGTTATGTCAGTGTGTCTGTCTCTCCAGAGCATAACTCCGTGCACTTTGATCCGATCTTGATGAAAGTTGGTTATGTGTTCGATATCAATGTCTAGTTGTGTTTTCCTGGATGGTGGTTAAGGTGGTTGTTGTGGATGGCGGTTGACGTGGTTGGTTCAAAATAAACGACAGAAAGAAAAAAATGGCTAACTCAAAGCGTCGCAGCGCGGATGAATCAACATAAATTCCCTCTATACAACGGGCTGGGCTAACTACACATGTACCTATCGAGATATCTCACCTGCGGCCCCTTTATGGTGTCAGAGCGAATTTCCACACGCATAACAATATGTATGCATGGGGCTCTCATTTATTGGATCATGTTTTAGCTGATTCTATTTGAGCTGACTCACTCTCACCATTACCTTCACGATTTCTTCCGTCAACCTTCCCATCCTCCAATCTATCTAATTCTTCAAAAATCCATCAAAAACAATAATAATTTCCCTTGTATCCTTCCCAACTATGCACCTCCTGAAACCACGGTTCTCTCTCCACCCTCTTCCTGGTACTTTTCATCGATCCATCAGCTTCACTCTGCGTTACCGTTCCAATTTCAACATACACCTCCACGATTTTACTTCAACCTTTCCTTTTCCTAATCTTACGCAATCCTTATTTTAAAATAAATAAATTCACAATTAACATACACCTCCCGTAACCACGTGATCTCTTTCTACCCTTTGTGTTTACCGATCCAAATTCACCATTCACCTCACGATCTTTTCTTCAACCTTTCCTTACCTAATCTTATGCAATCTCTATCAAAATAAATAAATAATAATAATATAATACTAAAAACGATCTCTTATAATGCCTTCATCTTCCTCTTCCACACGTCTGGTTCTCATTACTGTATCATAATTCACGACTCTTCTTCTATTTCAACAGACTGCCTCTCAATTCGACCTTTCCTTCATACCTTTGCTAAAAATCCAATTGTTACATAACGTTTCTTCTCTCCATTCTCGTAATTCGCCATTATGTACATTCCCACAAGAAATGTCTTTAGTCGAATGTCTTAACTAAAAATAAAAATGAAAACATTTTGCTTACATGTTCACTTTCCTCAATCGTCATTTTTTCCAACTTCAGTGCCAATTCACCCCTCTCACCCCTCCCTCCTAAACCAACCATCACACTGTTCCCCCTCCAAGCTTCCCTCTCACCTTTCTCAAAAACTCCTCCTCACCCTTCTCCCACCATTCACCCCCCTCACTCACCCTTCTCAAAGTTCCCCCCCTCTCATCCACAAAGCTTCCTCCTTCCCCTGCCCCTCTCTCCTCCATCTCTCACTCCACCTCCTCAAATCCTCAACTGCCTCTGTGCCCCCTCTTATTACTCCCCACTGTACCTCAACACAGCACCACAGAGCCTTTTCTCCTCCTCATCTGGCTCTCCCCAGCTCTTCTGCAACCCCCCCCACACTCTTTCAATAACTCTCCTGACCCCCCCCCTCCTCCTCGTCCTCCACCCCTCCCCTCCCCTGCACCCAAACCCTCTCCCCTCCCTCTTCATTAACAGTGTGGACCTCAAATATCTGGGGCCTTTGCACAAAATTACAGATCTTTCCATACAGGTTGCTTACTGACAAACAAGACATAATCTCCCTAACAGAAACTTTCCTCCCTCCAGACGTCCGTGACTCCCGAGTATCTCTCCCTGGTACTCCCTCCTCCAGTTGACAGACCTGAGCCTCGTCCTGGTGGAGGAGTTGCTCTCTTCATCAAAACTCTATTCCTCACTGCCATCACTTCCCATATCCCAGGAATACCTCTGGCTACGGCTTCCCTCCACTCCCACCTCATGTTTATATGTGTACTGTACCGTCCACCAAACAGTGTTGACTCCATTTACACCTCACTATCCAAAAACATGACCAACTTATATCTTCTCATCTGAACTCTCTCTTCCTCATAAGTGTGTGACTTCCATTGTCATCATGCCAGTTGGCTGGGTGTGGTATCTCTCTCACCTGCCAAGACACTTCAGCAAAAGACTTCTGCGACATCATTGGACTGACTCAATCAGTCAAATTACTTCTCAACCAATGGTACTCCATCTCTTCTAGATCTGATTTTGACAAATTTCCCTGAAAATATCTGCTGTTCTTCCTCCGCTCCAATTGGTTCTTCTGACCACGTGCTTGTCAAAGTGGACATCTCTCTGGCTGTTATCAGAGAACCACCTCACCACCGTCGAGTCTGGCATTTCACTCAAGCCGACTGGCAGAGTCTCCAAGCAGCCATCAAACTTCAAGACTGGTCTCTCATCGCTACTTTCTCCAACATCAACTCATCCTGGGAATTCTTTCAAAGAAACTTGCTCTCCCTCATGCACAGATTTATCCCCTCTCGTCTTCAGTGGACCGACCCTCCTCCCGCCCATGATTTCACTGAAGCTTGTGGTGGAGGCAGTTGTCCTGAAACAACTTGCCTTTGCTTCATATAAAGCAAACCCAACTGAGGGTAATCTCAGTTCTTTCCATAAAGCTCGGAACAAGTGTGTATCTACCCTCAGAGAGCCAGAAAACAACATCTTTCTAATCTCAAGTCTGAACTCTCAAACCTCTTTTCCTCCTCCAAATCCTGGTGGTGTCTAATCAAATCTTTCTGGTGTATGTCCCCCTTTCATCCCCTCCCTTACCTCAAAATAGCCGCACTGCTGACACCGAACGTGAAAAGGCTGAATGTCCATTTCAGACGGCAATCAGCCCAATGTCCTAAAAACCTGCTCCTCTCTATTGCTCACTCTCTCTCTCTCTCTCTGTTTCTATTCATCCTCTCATTTGCTCAAGGTCATCTGCCTTCTGCCTGGCAATCAGCAAACATCACTGCCCTGCATAAAAAAGGAACAAAAACAGATCCCTGCAACTACAGACCAATCAGCCTTCTCCCAATCATCAGCAAGGTTATGAAATCCATCATCGCTTCAACATTAAATCCTTCCTTCTCTCCAATGGCTTGATTTCCGATCATCAATTTGGTTCAGACCAGGTCACTCTACCCTGGATATTCTGCTTCTGATCTCCAACAATTGTGGAGGTACTCAATGCCAGACATGAAATCGAGCCATATCGCGTGCTTTTGACACGGTCTGGCACCCTGCCCTGCTCAGCAAACTCTCTTCCTATGGTATCCAGGCCTCTCCCCTCATGGCTCGCAGACTTCCTCTGCTGTCGCAGACAACGCGTGGCCCTAAATGGAGTTCTTTCATCTCCTCTTCCTTCCAGGCTGGAGTTCCTCAAGGTAGCGTTCTGGGCCCTGTTCTTTTCTGGTTTTCATCAATGACTCTCTGACTCTCTGGAAAATCTTCTTTATCTCTTTGCTGATGACTCCACCCTCTTTTCGTACCATCTGTCATCCCTCAGAGATGGCAAGCCGCAGTTTCTTCGCTCTCTGCAGATCTGGATAAAATCACAAACTGGTCCAACATGTGGAACATGTCTTTCAATCCTGACAAATCTCACACTCTCACTATGTATCTCCGAAATGACCGTTTAGAAACCCACCCATCCACTTTCTCAACAATCCTCTGGAAGAAGTCCTTTTGTTCAAGCTTCAAGGTCTCACTATCTGCCATGATCGTTCCTTGGAAAGCCACATTTCCAACATGGCCTCCAAAGCCAGTTGCCAACTGGGAATCCTCCATCGTTGCCAAATTCCTTCCTCAGCCCACTTGAGCACCTGACCACATACAAAGCTTTCGTCTACAGCCTGATGGAGTACTGCCTCTCCCCTCTGGCTGGTGCTGCTGCTGCCTCTCACCCTTCTTGGCTTCACGCTGTGGAAACCAAGCACGAGGCTGAGTCTTTGGCCTCTCGCTCACTGCAGCAGGTGGGTGTCTTTCTGTCTTCTACCGTCTCCCTCCGGTCTCGCCCCCCCCCCCTTGCTCTGTCTGCGATATGTCCCCACCATATTTCTGCAGGGCGCTCAAGGTCCGCCAACAAACCCCTTCTGGTAAAACTACCAAAATCAGAATCATGCTCATCTTCACTCTTTCATTCCTCTTTTTTCCTGCCTTTGGAATAAACTCGCTCACTATGTTCAATCCCATTCTTCCCATCAGGCCTTCAAACAGTTGTTCACCACCACCTCTTATCTTCCCCATCCAAATATTCGATCTTTTCTACCCATTAATCCACCCCAAACCCACCTCCTTCAAATTCCTGCTTTCCTTCTTGAAAGTCCCTGTAATGTCCATCTTGTATACCCCATGTTCCCCATGGTGCCATTGGCTAACACCAATGCTGTTACATCACCGTTTAATACGTCATCTATTTATTTCACTGATACAGGGGAGGGAGAAATTGAAATGCCAATAATGAGTGAAAGAATAGAAGGAAAGAGAACAGGACTGGAGGTATCTCCTTATTGTGTATGTATAAGTAGGGAGTAAATTGAGGAAAATAAATAATGTATGATGGTGGAGAAGGAAAGGAGCTGAGCTGAGTTTGGGAGAAGGGAGCAAGAATTGGGAGGATATAGGAATATGGGGATAAAATAAAAGGAATGAGTGGAAAAAAGGAGAGAGGGTGAAGAACAAATTGCCATGTGTGTGAACACAAATAAATAGATGACTCCAAAAGTGAAGGACAACAGGGTAGCAGAACGTGTGAGGGAGAAAAAGGGAAAGAGAATATTTGATGGGACATTAAGGCATCTTGGGAAGAGAGATTTCATGAGATACCAGACGACCCGTGAACCCGCTTGGTTCCCGTTGTGACAGCAGTTGATAAAAAAAATCATTTAAAAAACAAAACAAAAAGATAGCCTCAGCAACTATACCGCTGAGGTTGTTTGCATTGATCAAATAATCCCGAAGAGTACTTCACTGAGTCGGGAATTGATTTTTTAAATAATTTTTTTCATTGCCTGATTTGAATGAAACTTGATATTGCGTGTCAATGTGAAAAAAATCGGACAAAAGAAAGTCGAAGAAATTATTGTGCATAATCTTCTAAACACCAATTTTATTATTGATGAACAAGGAAGTATTAGATCAAAATGGCGATGTTTATTTTATGCTTAAAAACAAATCGTTCTTTGTCTATACTAAATGTTTGAGATTTTTTAATAAATCATTTCAAGAAAAAAAAAGATATCTCCAGCGAACTATACCGCTGAGGTTGTTTGCATTGATTAAATTCTCCCGAAGAGTACTTGACTGAATCGGAATTGATTTTAAATCATTTTTTCATTGCTCGGTTTTAACGAAACTTGATACTGCACACCGCAGGAGAATGGTGAGTAAGTGGCCCTAAAATTTTTGCGCTATCGTGTACCGTTTTGGCTGTATTTCGGGAACATACATACATACATACATACATACACATACATACATACATACATATATACAAGATGAGAGTTTTAGTAATATATAGAAGATATCAGTGAGGGGTCGGGGTTGGGAGTTCCCCATGCAGATGCCTCTCAAAATAATTTACTACATGACGTCATTGGATCCAGACAGGGAAAAAATAGAGTTAAACAAGTCAGAAAAGAACATTTTATAAACATGAAAAACATGCACGGATGGAATCCCCAAAACGCAACCAAATGAGGAAGGACCAAGCAAGGAAGAAGGAATGACAGGGAAGAATGACAAGGAAGGAATGACACCACAATACAGCACCGTGATCCTTTTATGGATTGCCATTGATGTGGATTTTTTTTAACCCACCTTGTTGATCGTTGTCCTCCTGAAGGATTCTAACTGGCCGATTGTGAATCCTATTTGACTTCAGGACAGAGTTTAACGTTTGTCCGAGTTGGTTATAAAATCCTACAAAAAACCCTATCGACACTGATAAAACTGATGTCCACACAAGTCCTTCCTTGTGAAACAATTTATTTTCTAAAATTATACACTATACACTTCTCACCCTTGTACAATGAATCCCCATTGATTGCAATATTATTTGGTTCTATTTCATTGTTCTTAGTTTATTAACAGTTACACCAACCCGATTCAATTACTTCTACATTACATCAGACAGTTTTATTCTAACCTGGAACTTAGTCAGTTCCAAGGAGTACAGCCAACTGAGATGCCATACTCCTCACGTGCTTACACTGAATAATTTTACATTTTCAAAGCATTTATACTTTCATGCGAGAGAGGTTGGGGGATATATCACCCAGACTGTAGACGTGTCCTTTAGACGAAAAGCCACCGTATATTTCTAAGCAAAGGTTCATTATCAGCTCGGTCACTCTGCTCCAGAACAACACATTTCTTATCATTATGGGCAAAAGTCTTTTGGCCAGAAATGACAGCCAATTCAACTTGCAGCATAAAAGTTACATTTTCTGAAACTCCATTTGTTAATTTAAAAATACATTAATATAAATTTTCCCCACAACCATCAAGACATCTTTTAACATTTTTCTCCGTCTCAACCCCACAATAAATAAAATACACAATGACACCAACCCACACTACAAATCTACAACTACCTCTAACACAGCACAATGACACCAAACCACACTACAAATCTACAACTACCTCTAACACACGCACAAGACACCAACCCACACTACAAATCTACAACTACCTCCACCACAGCACAATGACACCAACCCACACTACAAATCTAAACTACTTCTAACACAGCACAATGACACCAACCCACACTACAAATCTACAACTACCTCTAACACAGCACAATGACACCAACCCACACTACAAATCTACAACTACCTCTAACACAGCACAATGAAACCAACCACACTACAAATCCACAATACCTCCAACACAGCACAATGACACCAACCCACACTACAAATCTACACCTACCTCTAACACAGTACAATGACACCAACCCACACTACAAATCCACAACTACCTCCAACACAGCACAATGACACCAACCCACACTACAAATGTACAACTACCTTAACACAGCACAATGACACCAACCCACACTAAAAAATCTACAACTACCTCTACCACAGCACAATGACACCAACCCACACTAACAAATCCACAACTACCTCCAACACAGCAGAATGACACCAACCCACACTACAAATCTACAACTACCTCTAACACAGCACAATGACACCAACCCACACACAAATCTACAACTACCTCTAACACAGCACAATGACACCAACACATACTACAAATCTACAACTACCTCTAACACAGCACAATGACACCCACCCACACTACAAATCTACAACTACCTCTAACACAGCACAATGACACCAACCCACACTACAAATCTACAACTACCTCCAACACAGCACAATGACACCAACCAACACTACAAATCTACAACTACCTCTAACACAGCACAATGACACCAACCAACACTACAAATCTACAACTACCTGTAACACAGCACAATGACACCCCCACACCACAAATCTACAACTACCTGTAACACAGCCACATGACACCAACCCACACCACAAATCTACAACTACCTGTAAACACAGCACAATGACACAACCCAACACCACAAATCTACAACTACCTGTAAACACAGCACAATGACACCAACTCACACTACAAATCTACAACTACCTCCAACACAGCACAATGACACCAACCCACACCACAAATCTACAACTCCCTCTAAACAGCACAATAACACCAACCCACACTACAAATCTACAACTACCTCCAACACAGCACAATGACACCAACCCACACCACAAATCTACAACTCCCTCTAACACAGCACAATGTCACCAACCCACACTACAAATCTTCAACTACCTCTAACACAGCACAATGACACCAACCTCTAACACAGCACAATGTCACCAACCCACACTACAAATTACAACTACCTCCAACACAGCACAATGACACCAACCCACACACAAATCTACAACTCCCTCTAACACAGCACAATGACACCAACCCACACTACAAATCTACAACTACCTCCAACACAGCACAATGACACCAACCACACCACAAATCTACAACTCCCTCTAACACAGCACAATGTCACCAACCCACACTACAAATCTTCAACTACCTCTAACTCTTCATACAATTGTTACTATTGCCACCTATACGAAAATGTCAAAACATGGCAATCCGTGAACGGATTATGGTGTCATTCCTCCTTGTAATTCATACCTTGTCATTCCTACCTTGTCATTATTTCATACCTTGCTATTCCGACCTTGTAATTCATACCTTGTCATTCCTACCTTGTCATTATTCATACCTTGCATTCCTACCTTGTAATTCATACCTTGTCATTCCTACCTTGTCATTATTTCATACTGTTACGGCTGTGGAAATTCGCAATACACCATAAAGGACCTTAGATCAGTTACGACGATAAGTAATTGTGTAGTTAGATTTCCCCACCGTTGTTTAGAGGAATTTCCGTGTTCACCGGGCTGCGATCCTTTGAGATAGCCATTTTTCTTTATCTATCGTTATTTTGGATCAACCACACAACAACCACCTTAACCATAACGCCAACCACGCCACCATTACAACAAACGCCAACCACGCCACCATTACAACAACCACCAACCACGCCGCCTCAACAACCACCGCGTTCTACCTCGGCATACGGTTGCCAGAGTCCTGGCCTTCAACGAGGGAAAGCAGGCGGCCCCCGCCCCCCCTCCCCGAACGAATGGCGTCGCCGCGGTGGATTTCACCCTGCAAGGGAAAAAGAAGAATACCACGGCGGTGCGAGCATCGCCGATTTGGCGGGAAAAACCCTTCCTTCTGGAAGTTTCCCGCATGTTCTGGAAGGAGGGGCGGGAGTTGAGAAGGGCGGGGCTTGGTGAAGAAAAGGGGCGGAACGCGAGCGAGTTGAGTTTGGAAAAAGAAAAGGAATGCGAGGGCGAGAGTTTTTTCCGCGGAGGAGAAACGCGAGCGCGACGACAAGGTCTGAGGCGTGCGTGTGAGCGGACGCGAAGGCTCGCTCGCCGGACCTCGTCGCCGGACCTCGCTCGCCGGACCGTGCTGGCTGGGTCGCTCTGGATCGAGGGCACTTTGAGGGTTCGGTGGTCGTGCGGAGTCGCTCCAGATCGTGTGCGGAGCCGAATCGTGGAGGACACGAGCTCGGGGAGCTCACCACACGGTCACGCTCTTCCTTTTATTTCTTTGGGCTTTTGTATGTGTGTTTGTGGCGCCAGTCTCCATAAGTAAAACGTTTAAGTGCTTGTCAAATTGATTCCCGTTTCGCTGCGTCCTTTCCTCTGGTTGAAAGTTCCATCTTGCATCACGTAAGGGATTGGTAGTGGGTTGAAACACCCGATAAGTAAAACTGAACCGTCGAGGTCGGCGATAACTCCGCTCGGTTATCCCTGCAGCACGGAACGAGCCGCTTAAGCGGTTCGTGTCCGAAGTCGACCTGCGGCGTGGTACAACCCCTCGGTACGCTACCGCGCGGGTACTTAGGTATCGACATTCGGCGATTCACCCTATTTCGCGGGGTAGAATGCGGACTGGGTTGTGGTGAGGTTAAACCCCACCCGTGACTGGCTCCTGGCGGTAGTTCCAAGAGGGTCACGACTGAATTGTCCGTTCCGGTGGGCGACGCGTCGCGATTCGAGTTACGTGGCCGATCGCACGCCGGGCGGGCGAAATTCGTAACCATACCTTATCATTCCTACCTTGTCATTATTTCATTCCTTATAATTCCTGCCTTGTCATTCTTTCATACCTTGTTTGCTTGTTTTTGGGGGATTTCATCAATTCATGTTTAAAATTTTTGATGAGATGTTCTTTCTGATTTGTTTTATTTTTTTCCAGCCTTTGTGATTCGTTGTGCAATTGACATTGCAATGTACTCAGAGAACACAATCAATACCATCATGACAATAAATACCATATTTATCTTTCTTCTGAGTTTGCACGTAGTCGGGTATTTATTTTCATGATAGTACTGTATGGCATTGATGCACGGACCTACAGGGGTCGGTATAAACCTGACAAAGTCTATCCAATTCATAACTCACGTGATTGGTTGTGGGGCTCACGATTAGGAGATAAGAATGGGTTGATCAACAACACAAATGTATTTACAAGCAATACATGGAGGAATCAATTGTGTATTAGATTGTTACATCACTGTTAAACAGGAGTTTCTTTGACATGCTGCGGCCGCTGTACAAACATGTCACCAGCGATTGCACATTCATGACATGGAGTCTTTGTGAAGAGTTTTGTGTCAAACAAGTGATCAATGATGTTATTTGTTGTTTCACTTCTTTGTGTTTAGTTTATTATCTTGAGGCATTTTCAATAATTTAACATTTTAACAATTCTTTATCTTCTCACATCTTCCCTAACAATTATGACCTGCCCTTTTCAAAATTCGGGAATTTCACTCCTCAAAAACTCTTAAATTATTCTTCCTTTTCCTCACTTCTCTATCTCTTCAATGCTTTTTGTTTAATGTAAGGCATGTCCTCCATGAGGGTTACACAGTCCATGATTGGAGCCTTTTAATGTAAAATGTTTTTTTTTAATAGACAATCTGCTCACAAACCTTTCAAAACCAAAAATTAAATGTTAAAATGTAACTTTAAATGGACAAGCATGAACCTTGCATTTGGAATTGACAATAAGTACAAGCAGCGATTATTCTACATACGCCGTGAGAAGCTTGATCAGTAAGTCCGTGTCCACATAAAAATAAAAATAAAAACATATTAAGAAAAGTTTAGTTTAATATAATACAGTTGTAAAAAGGACGGCACGAAAAAAATATAGATTTGATTGTTTCATAAACTTGTTTCACATTTGTCAATCTGACTTTTTCCTGATTGTTAGATCACGAATTTGCTGATGAACCTCACACTTTTATCCAAAGATGTTTCGCAAATTCCTGAGATAAGGTTTCTCAGAGTCG
>CM068967.1:55458293-55475616 GCA_035128595.1 Eptatretus atami
TTCCCAGGATTGACCCAAAAGACTCCTCCACCACCCTCCCCCCCCCGCCACCAAGAGCTTTAAAGATCCAAATGACCCCAAAGACCTAAAACCCAACCAAGATACCAAAGACCCAGAAGACCTAAACGCCCAAAGACCTAAGACCCACAATACCTAAATATGATCTGAAAGACATTGAAGACCAAAGACCTCAAGAACCCAAAGAACCAGGGGATCCAAATGACCGAGGACCGAAAAGACCATGGGGGAGCCAAAATACATGAGGGACCACAAAAGACCAACACGGGACTTATCACGGACCCATGGAAATCTGCACAATTGTAAAATGTGAGTTCAGCTCCTTAACCCCCCACCCAACACACACACCCTCCACACAATCCCATGTCCTAACCCTAACCCCTCCCACCACACCCAAACTCTGTACCTCCCCTCCCCCTTTCTTCAAAACCTCAAAGCCCTCGATCCAATTCTCTGCCCTCCCTCCCCCAAGCCAACTCTGTCATCCCGTCCCTTTTCTTTTTGAGTCAACTGCCCCAAACCCAAGTATCCAATTCCCCTTCCAACACCCCAATCCACCCCTCCCCTTTAGATCCAGGAAAAATAAGGTTGATCGGGAACAAATTTGCAACAATTTTTTTTAGCAAATATACATTTATGATGGTCCCACAACACCATACTAAAAAGTCCTAAGAAATCCCTGTTGTGTGAATACGTTCTAATTGCATAAATCCAATATGGCGGCCCAATAATTACTCATATTGTGCCATATCTTTGCTCACAGATGACAATATTGGGTGATTTCAACTTCTAGAATGGTATTTTGTATACAAGGATGCATTTACGCATTACTTTTAAACTTCCCTGGAACAAAACTCTCATTGCATAAATCATATGGCCGCCAAATATCAATTATTTTGCCAAATCTTTTGCTCTTGGATGATATTTGAGCCATTTCAACTTCAGTATATATATTAATAATATTTTGCATACAAGAATGCATTTAGAAGTATATTAACCATTTTCTTCGATGTATTTTTGATACAAATTCTCATTGCCTATAATCCAATATGGCTGCCAAAATCAAGTATTTTTGCCATATATTTACTCTCAGACAACAGGTTGAGCGGTTTATATTTCTAGAATATTTGAGGGGATCAAAGGCTAAATTTGGATGTTTAATAATTTTGATTGGATGGGTTTAAATAAAATGATGCCATGAATTTAATAAAATCCAATATGCCACCAAATATCGATTTTTTGATCAAATTTTATGACAGTCATTCTTTGGCTTGTGTTTCATTGCAGCAGTATTAAATTCCCTAAACTGAGATGTCTCCCGAGTCCACTCATCAGGTCTACATTGTTAGTCATCAGTGAAATCTGGTTAGCTGAGTTGGCAACACCTTGTCCACGGCATTTCTCACAAACAGCACTGCAATGCAGACTATACTTTCTGCATGTGCACCTCTTTGTATCTACAGTCTGTTTTCACAGTTACAGCATATATAGCACTATCCAGTAGTTTTATGCCTGCAAGCTGGTCAGTCTGTATTGGCAAAGCATTGTCCATCCACCATGTGCCATCCCACTCTCCGGCTTATATTGATGCTTCTTCCTTTCCATCCATCATCTGATAATATACCGGAGGCTGTGATACTTTGCAGCTGCTGCTTGGGGGGGTAGAGTTTGAGTAGTTTAGAGTATTTCACCAAAGTTTGCTGTATTTTTGCCTTCATATATTTAGCAGTATATGGCTCATGCTCTGTGTCTTTAAGATATTCAGTCATTTTCAGAACAAGTTCCTTTATTGTTGTTTGCTCATCTTCATTTTCTTCAAAAACTGTACCACTTTCAGGAAGGCTTCTGTCCTCTCATTTGTTGAGGTCTTCCAACTTTGAACCTTTTTGCTATGTCCCAGTATCCACAGGTAGCTTACTGGGAATATTCTTCCCAGTCCTAAATTACTACTGGCACTGCTGATGGTATATTGATCTGCTGCATGTAATCATTCACTGATGCCAGTCTACCTGACACCACTTCAGACCACTTGTCATTCCTGGAATGGCAAATCTGAAGACGTGTCCTGAAAGTCTTTGTTCTGACTGGAAATACATCAGCCCTCTCCGTTTCTTATCATATTTCGCAGGTTGTCCACAGAACATGCAGTGCACTTGAAAACTGAATGTTTTTTTCACTGAACGCAGATCACATGTGTCTCAATGGTTGTTGATGAGAGGCTGTGTCACGAGCAATGTTCTCGGCTTTACAGTACCTGCGACGACATTCCACATGTACCTTTTCTCCTGAACAGTTCTCAAGTCACTCCCACGTTGCTCACTTGCACGATTCACCCCATCACTGCTTTTGTTGCAGAACAACAGTCGGTCTTGTGTCAGATGTTGTTTCTTACATAATGCTCAAACAACGCTCTACCAATTATTAGTTGATGACATAAACACAGATTCCAAACTTACTTTGGTGCTTATCTTGAAAGACAAGAATGATAAATAATATTTTCTCACACAGAAGAACTAGCGTTGGCCAATATGTTAAATATCAAATTTGGCCATTATAGAATTTTTCATTGTATAATTTATTATTTTCTCCCTACGCACGTGGCAAGACAGTAAACATACATCGTGTCATAGATCTAGACCCCCACGCAGCTCAAAACATTCATATTTACCTATTTATGCTCTATTGAACATTCTACTGCTTAGCAAATATGACCTTTGTTGCTAAATTTACTAATGAAGAGAAACCATAACAAATTAAAAACCCAAAAAATTAGTCATCATGCCGGAATTCGGCGATTTCACTCACACTCCATATGCTTGGTTCTATTGTGGAAGGAGCTCCCCCATGTTAATTACCGTCTCCCTGATACTAAGAACATTATACATCTGATATCAAAAATGTGACCCACTAACTCAAACCCAAGACCGATGCATGATTACTCGACCCCCTTTAATTCATTCTCCAACTAAAATATCTATCGCCAGTCATTCTGCGCCCTTTCGGTAAAAGTTCTCCCGCGTGTGAACTCTTCGAGCTCCATCACATGTCTATGAAAATACCCTTAGTGCTCTCTCTGTAGTAGTCCACGCACCGTACACTGAAACCGATGTATGCTCGACTATACTCTTGTCCTCGTACTACCCTCGATAACCTAAGTGTAACAATAAGCTCGTGCGGGTGAGGATCATACTCGTCTACCACCTCGGCAGCGGATTAGAAGGTGCTATATCTGTAATAACAATATTTCAGGTTTTTAACAGTCTCACCTTATTTGCCTTCATTGTGTAAGAACGTGATTGATATCATCCATGTTTGGACACTTCATTGAAACCAGCCAAAAGGAGATTTCCCATTGGGGATTCCCCAGGGATTTCCAAGGGATTCCCCTCGGATTAGCAACCCATTAAGCTGATGCGGTACCTCAGGGCGGAGATTTGTGACAATAGCAACACAATATACTCATGATCTGTATGTAGAAACCAATAAACATAAATCTATTAGCCTCAAATTTTGACACCGAGTCCACAGCAATATTAGTTTTGCGGTCAAGCCATATTTTATTGCGGATAGTCTATCGGGATTACGTTAAGCAATTTTTATTGGTGGTTCCAGTTTGGAATTATGCAATGAGCTTTTTATCTGGTTAAATGCGTGTAGTGCTCCTAGATGCATCCAATGAAATTTTTATGAGTATTACAATGCATTCCTTGGATCCAAGAGAATCCTTCATGTATTAGACAAATTTAAGATCACTAAATACATCATTCTGACAGCAAAATTTGGCACAGATATGATATTCTCGGTGGCCAATTGGATTTATGCAATGAGATTTTGTTCCAGGGAAGTTTAAACAGTGTATGCTAAAATGCCATCCTTGCTATAACTCAAAAATTAATCTCCCACTTCTAGAAGTTGAATCACTCAAATTATGTCATCTAGTGAGCAAAGAATGGCAACAAATATCTATCCAATTGGTACGTTCAACCCGATACATGTACCCAGCTCTGATACTTTACTGCACATCGCACGATGTGAAGCACGCATTTCAGATATCGGTTATGCACGCCACATGTGTGCGGCTCTCTCTCTTCAGGCGTAGCTAACGCTATAGATGCGATGTTCTCTGTCCCGACACCTCACTATGAACTCAGATCCTCACACTCGACTCTCACGTAAACAGACCAAGACACATCAAAACATCTTAGTTTCGAATAATGCTCTCTTCACACCGATCAAAGTGCCAAAACTGGCGCTCCAGATTGCTCTTGGAACCTATTTAACGCTTCGAGACATGCAATATCGATGCATACCACACTCTCTAGCTAACTGCCTGACCCTCCGATTCCACTCGTGCTCGCCCCTCCCACGATACACTCCTCCACTTTTCTCCATTAAACATCATCTGTTATAACGTCATAATATAATATACACAGGGAACTTGGCAGTACATGGCAGACGGCCATTCTTGCCTATCATGCCTGCATTGTCTCCTATTCCGTTTGTTCAGAACAACGGTAAGCAAAAAGACGGAACGTTAATTAAAATTACTTCCCCTTTCTTCCTTTATCCTTACTATAATTCACTGACTGGTGTTTGGTGTGTGTTTGTTTGTCACGCTGCTCTCTTATAAGTGTGGGCCGATTTGATCCAGACTTCTACATCCGATCAGCATGTTTGGGGTGTTTTTTCTTTGCTCGGTGGTCTTTGGGGGGGGGGGGGAGGGAAGGGAGTGGAGGGCGAGGATGCAAATTCTCGAATGAAAATGCGTACGTGTGTAGCGCGCCTCCTGGGGGAGGGGTATTACAAGTCTCACCATTACATTTTACAGTACAGTGTTCCTGTCCTCACGTTTTCCAGTGCTGTTGAGGTGTTTTGAATTACTCGCAGGATGTGTTTTGCTTCATGGTTCTTTGTCGACACAGAGCTGTCATTTCGCCTATACACCGCCAAATAAAGGTATGCGTCAGAGAAAGTGTTGCATGCTCGGAACAAGATCTCTCATAGGGCGAGTACCGCTGGTCCGTAATGAACACTAAACTCTCCTGTTTTCCCAACACGACTTCCAAGAGCCATAAGAGTGATAGATGGACAACGTGCACCACATCGTTTGTACAAAGAGCGAGATGACAACAACCCGAACCACAACTCTCGAACATTTTCTCTTTCACACGACCTTGAAACTTCCCCACGTTCTCTGGAAAATATGAAAGGTTTCCACATGATACGATTTAAATGATTCTCTCCTCTTTGCAACGACTTTTGATTCGTCTCGAAAAAGTAAATCGCTTCTGAGGTAATCCACACGGAGCCTGTTCAGTGATGCTTCAGCACGCAGAGTGCGTTTGATCAAAAGCGCGTGCTCCCGGGTTCCTTCGTGTCGAATCGTCGAGCGTTGTCATGCAACGTGAGTCACAATCGGTGCGTGATACCCACGACTTGTTGACACCATTTCTACACGTGCACAGTGAGAAACGGGGAATCAACCAACTGTTTCCTGTTAAACTCACCGTCTGCCGTCAAGTGTCTTGTGTGAATTACGAGGCTACTGGATTGTAAGGTTTAACAAATGTGTCTTTACAAAGGAAATGGCCCAGACCAGTCTGCTGATGCTTTAATTGAGGTTCACAGGGGGTCTTCACGGTTATTGAGAGGTATTCTAAATTCACCTTTCCATGTACTGATATGCAAACTATTGTTAAACAATCGTTGCAACGTACCTCCTCCTCCTCTTCCTGTATGGAGATGTGATCATGTGACCCCGTTATACGTCATCTATTTATTTCACTTACACAAGGGGGGAGGGAAAGAAATTGGAAATGCCAATAATGAGTGAAAGAATAGAAGGAAAGAGACAGATGGGGTATTCCTTTTGTGTACGTATAGGTAGGGAGTAAATGAGGAAATAAATAATGTATGATGGTGGAGAAGGAAAGGACTGAGTTTGGAGGAAGGGCAGCAAATGGGAGGATAAGGATATGGGATTAAAATAAAAGGGAATGAGTGGAGAAAGGAGAGAGGGTAAAGAACACAATTTGCCATTTGTGAACAAAAATAAATAGATGACCCAAGAGTGAAGGAAACAGGGTAGCAGAATGTTGAGGGGAGAAAGAAGGGAAGAAAATATTTGATGGACATTAAGGCAACTAGGGAGAGAGAACTTTCATGAGTATATATCGTGAGGGGTCGGGGTGGGGAGTTCCCCTGTAGATGCCTCAAATAATTTTACTACATGACGTCATGGCATCCAGATAGGAAAAATAGAGTTAAACAAGTCAGAAAGAACACTTTTAAAAAATGAAACACATGCATGGATGGAATCCCCAAACACAACCAAACGAGGGAGAAGGATGCAAGGAAGGAATGACACCACAATACAGCACCGTGATCCTTTATGGATTGCCATCAACACATCTTTTAACATTTGTCTCCGGTCTCAACCGCACAACAAATTAATAAAATGCACCAACCACACTGACAATACTACAACTAGCTCCTAACACAGCACAATACACCAACCCACATCAAAATCTACAAGCTACACTCTAACAGAGCCAATGACACCAACAAAATCTAGGACTACAAAGCTCTTAGCACGACTACCGTCCTAACACAGCCACAATGACACCAACCCCACCAACTAAAAATCGTCCAATAGCATCCTACTCACCCAGCCACAAATGACACTCAACCTCCCACCCCACTAGTCATAAATCTTACACAGAAGCTCATGCTTACCTACACACGTTCAGCACACAAACATTCGACGTAAATCCACTCTCTCCACACTCTATCCAACATACTCTCTCCCACAGCACCAATTGAGCACCATACCCCATACAAATCTACAACTACTGCCAAACAGCACCCAAATTGCTCACCATACCAGACACTCCACAGTCCCATAACATGCCACATACTCCGTTCCTAACAGCAACTTATGGCACACCAACCCAGCCGCATACATATTCTACACGACCTCCCTAAACCAGCACAATGAACCAACCCACCACTACAAATACCTACAACTACCTCTCCAACACGCACGAATGACACCAACCCGACCAACTACACAATCGTCACAACCTACCTCCTAACACCGAACATTACACCAACCCACACTACAAATCTACAACTACTCTCTAACACAGCACACATGACACACAACCACCTCAAATCTACAACATTACCTCTAACATGAACTCCCTCACAGTGAGATCAATCTACCAGTAAGTCTGCTATGCGTTTTCTTTCAGGCAAACCCACACTAACCAACTCTATCCACCACTCACCTCTAAACTACACCACTGCACACCGTACCAACTCCACATTACAAATCCCCTACAACTACCTCTACACAGCCAACATGACACCAACCTACTACTACAATTTCATACAACTACTCTAACACAGCACTGTGTCATGCACCACCCCACACCACAACATCTACACACACCATCTAACCACAAGCGACATTGCACCAACCACGCTCCCTAGACAATCTACATACCTCTACAAGCACACTTACACAACACCACAACCTACATAATCCTACAATCCTACTCTCAACACAGCCTCACTTCACCAACCCCACTCAATACCACAACCATCTACCTGCTAACACAGAACGAATATCGTCACCAACCACACTAAAATTCCCAACTAACCTCTCCTGCACTAGCAACAATGCCACCAGCCCTTACATACAATATAACAACTACCCTCGAACACGCCCAATAGTCCACTCAGACACCAACACAATTTATACACTAATCAATCATAGAGACTAGCTCACTCTCAATATAAGAATAAAATATAAACACATACATACAATCATAAAAAAACCAATATACATAAACAGACCTTCTTCATACTCAATTATATATAACAAGTAAACATAAAAAATAGAGACAATACAGATTAATATAGACAAGAAAAAAAAAAAAAAAAAAAAAAATAATACAAATATAAAATAACAAAAAAAAAAATATAGATCAATGATCCTACTATCCAAAATCAACCATATATATAGACTAGATATATATATAGCTAGACATTATAAACAACATAATTATATGTAAATATAATATATATATATTAAGTATTAGAATGATAATAACATATACTGCATTGTATATATATATAACTCATATATGACACACAGACTCTCATATCGATACAAAATTCAATTGTTAATAGAAATAACAATGACATATATGAGAGACACAAAACCTCAAGACACTCAAAAAATACAAAACTAATAACCATAATTTATACTTTCTCGACTGAGTTTGCACGTAGTCGAAAGTGTATTTAATATATTCATGATAACAAGAATACATGTAATTGGCAGTATTGATTGCAATCGATAAACAACACTAACGAGAGAGAAAAAGAATAAAAAAAAAAGGTAAGTATAAAACACATAAAAAGTCTATCACAAAATATAAATAAATAACAGTAGAAAAAAAATATGAGATATAGATGAAAAGATAAGCTTAACCCTCTCCGGCCAGATAAAGAATGGCTCTCGCCCATCAACCACCACAATGTAACCTTCCTACACACCAATACACTGGCACGGCGCTGAGCCGCCGCGCCGCGCTCCTCGCGCCCTCTGCGTGCCGCGGAGAGACTCTCTCCACCTCCAGGTCGCTGCCAATGTTGCGTCTCCTTTGTCTAGTCTGGGCACGCGACTCGTCTGACAGTTCGCTCACCCTTCCACACGGCTCTACATCCAGTGCACCGCCACCTATTTATCCCGCCCGAACCTCCCGGTCATCAAGAGACGCTGTACTCACACATGGTCAAGTTCTCACGCCTTAGTCTGGATATTAGACAATGTCTGAAGCGCCTCTGCATATATCTGCCCCTCGCGTGCTCTTCCAACATACGCCTGACCACAGATTCCGTCACATTGACTCAGCCTTGCGCCATCACTGCCCGAAAACCTGCAGGCGACAAGGCATACGAATATATGTTGTTTCAATCAACTCGCCCAGGACACATGATCACTTACCCACTTAGCATTCATTAGGTCGGCTCGTTAACCAGGAGCTTCTCTTGGACATGCTGCGAGGCCGCTGTCACAAACATGTCACCTCGCGATTGCACGATTTCAGTGACATGGAGTCTTTCGTGAGAGTGGTTCGTGGTGTCAAACAAGTTGATCAATGATGTTATTTGTTTTCATTTTCTTTTGTGGTTTAGTTATTATTGGATGGCATTTTCAGTAACTTAGACTTTTTTTTAACAATTATTTATCCTTCTCACGTCTTCCCTAAAAATATGACCTGCCTTTCAAAATCCGGGATTTCACTTCCTCAAAACTCTTAAATTACTTTCTTCCTTTTCTCACCTTTCTCTTCTCTTCAATGCTTTTTTGGTTTTAATGTACAGGCATGTCTCCATCGAAGGGTTACACAGTTCCTGATTGGAGCAATTTAATGTTAAATGTTTTTTTTTTTAAAATAGACAATCTCTCACAACCTTTCAAAAACCAAAATTAAATGTTTAAATGTAAGCTTTAAATGGGACAAGCATGGAACTTGGCATTGGAATTGACTAATTAAGTCAAGCAGCGATTATTCTACATACGCCGTGAGAAGCTTGCATAGTAAGTTCCGTGGGTCCCACATAAATAAAATAAACATATTTAGGAAAAGTTTTAGTCTTAATCTATAATACAGTATAAAAGGACTGCACGAACAAAAATTATAGATTTGCATTGTGTCATAAACTTGTTTCAACATTTGTCAATCTGACCTTTTTCCTGCATTCGTTAGATCACGAATTTTGCTTTGATGAACAACGCTCAACTTATTTATCCAAAGATGTTGAGCAAGTTCCTGAGATAAGCGTTCTCGAGTAGAACAAAAACACCTTGTATCTGGCACTACCAGTTTGATAGATAGATTGAGAGAATGCCCTCATCATCAAACAAACAAATCCAACAGCGCAACGGAGATCCAGACATTTCCTCTCCAGTGTCATTGCTCCTACATAATACCTAATCCTGTGTTGAGAACTTGGAAGCCGAGTATAAGGTGCTTCAAATGTATGATTCTAAACCATGAGCTTGGTTCCATATTGTAAATCTCGAGGTGTAAGGGATTTGAGAGAAGAGCGAAGCAAGCTGGGTACTAGTTTACGATGGTCAGCCAAGTGAGATGTGTCGCAAGCTTGCTGGACAAATGACCGCTTTCCACGCTGGACGCCCTACATTAATGCCTCTATTAGATTTCGGGCCATTCCCGTGAGATGGAAGAACCAAGCAATTTACATTCTAAGACATCGGAATTAAAAATAAGGAGATTTCAATCTGGTGAAACAGAGATAGGTGGTAATGATACTCCACCAAGTTTCACTTTTCTTCGGATCGAAGACTGATTAGTAATCGGACCCATGAGAGCCCATGAATGGAGGCATGTCGTATTACTTAACAGTTAATCTCCTTGGTTTCAGACTATTTACTAATAGGCCGACATCCTCCCACCTCAACAGCAACATCGATTGCCTCAATCTAAAAAACACCATATTACCAAGTTAATAATACAGCATATATAATAATTTTCTGAGTATGGTATTATAAATATGAGGAGCATTACATTTCATCACACTATGATCACAACTTTATAGCATTTTTGGTTTTTTTTTGCTTCGTTTAATGCATTATCATAAATTGCTCCAGCAGCCCTGACCTGGTTTTGCACCCACCTACTAATTGCGAACAACACTTTTTTTTTAACATATGTAATGTTTCTGGAGCAGCATTCCCATAAACCATCTGTAGCAATTAATTATCCAACCGCAAACATACAATTCCTGAGGGACATATGTTAATCTTTTTTTGTATAAAAAAGAATTACCCACGCATTTGAAAGCCAATAAGTGCATACAAAACGAGTATCTTTATTTTTTAATTCTCAGGCCAAATACACACCATATGGCAATTATGTATTACCAATGAAAGCTTCTTGAACCCCACTACACAGAAATATCACATTTATCAATTAATGTTGAATATACGGACAAAATATTATCACCATTATCCATTTATTTTCTATCATTTTATGTTAGAAATATTTGAAATCATTCGCAATTATCAGAACAGATTTAATTTATCACTTTGATAATCTCCATACAATGGACACATGACTGCCATCCTCGGGGGGGGAGGGGGGTTTGGGTCATCTGGGCACTTTAGGTTCAGTATTTCAGGTTACAGTTGTGGGTGACGTCAGGTCAGCTGTCCAACCAATGGGTCAAGGGCGGACATACACACATACATACATAATCACAGAAGCCTGTTATTGGCGAAGTTGTTCGGGTGGCTGTCTTGAGATTCTCGGGGCCTGAGTTTAGCCCTGTTGGCTGATGAATTTATACCAGGTGGGGTTGATTCAGTCTGTCATCCTTCCAAGGTTGGCAAAATGAGTACCAGTGTACTCGCCGAGGGGCACAGTATCAGTGGCACAACCATTTTTTTTTGTATACATTATTGAGGCTCATATGAGAGCTAACACAAAACGCACAGCAAGGGGGGCATGAGACAAGAGGGGTGGGAGAGGGAAGGACAAAACAGTGGGGAAAAGAGATATTAGGAGATCTGTGGAAGGGAGAGGGATGGCACAGGGAACACAGGGTATAGAAGATGGACATTACAGGGACTTTCAGGAAGGAAAGCAGGGAATTTGAAGGTGGTGGTTTTGGGATGGATTATTTGATAGAAAATTAGATTCAGTGCTTTATTATTTCATGGATATATGTTACAAAACGGCATGTGAAGTATCTTTTTTATATACTGATAAAAGTAATAATGACTCCTCATATTTACCGATATGTCGGCTGTTATTCTTACAGAGATTTTGAATTACGTGCACAAAAACCAACTTCATGGAATGCAAGATATATCATTTAATTTGATCTTTTATCTTATTGGAGCATATATGGCCATATTGGAGACATGCCCATGTAATTCTCACTGTGCATATCTACATGTACATTACTAAAAGAGCCGAGCTGTTAACTTATTTTAATCAGGTTCATTTAGCCAGAAATGTCAGTGAAGATGATGAAGTGAACTGGAAGTTGAACGCGTGAGCACATCTCCCATGATGATTTATGAATGTATCAAATGGTAGTTACAGTTCGAGGAGGAAATTGAATGTAACTGAATAAACACCTCCGAAGAGGAAGATTGATATGATTTGATTTGATGTTTTTACTCCACAAAGTGTCGGTGCTGCCAAAGCAAGTTCTTCTTGGCAAGGGTTATACTGGGTGGTTTGCCATTGTTTTCCGAGCATTGTTTTCCCAGCATTGTTTCTCCATTCTCTATTCTTTTAAAAGCTGAACCTCAAGCAAAGAAGCAGCACGTACCATTTCTAAAGTCTTTGGCATGACTTGGACTGGGTTGAAGCAACGAGCTCCCAGACCCGGAGTGGAAGAATGACATGTCAGCTACAAACACGTGAGCTGGTGCTTGGTTGTCTGTAGAAACAAAATCAAAGAAACACGATATATATGTATAATGTATATATATACATATACATACATACATGTAAATTACACGTCCAATGGACGGGTGGCAGAGTTGTTGGTGTTCACGTGATCTCATTGTCCTTCACAGTTCGGAGATCTGCAGTCGTGATTTTGTTCCTTTTTCATGTACCATTTATTTAGAATGAGGCGTTGATTCCTGAGTGGCTTTTATGGGGTTGTCATTGAAGATATTCACGTGGAGACACCGAATATGATGTCACAGCATTTTTTTGAAAATGTACTGCAGTAACAGGCAATATTGAGTGAGTATGTATATTTTCGCTCATGAGCTAGAAAGTATAGCGATCCAGTCATGCATACTAAGTACAATATAGCTGAGTTTTGTGGACCGTTGACGCTTCGTCTTGGAGATAATAAACACTTAGCTCCATTATTAGCTGAAGAATCACTTAAAAAATTATAGTACCTGGATTTTCACCAAAATCGAAAGAATTCAACTTTGTCATACACCCAATCTGTCCACCAGGTTCGGTCCAAATCTGTCAATAACTTTTTGAGATATCATGCTCGGCTGTATATCATTTTGGCCCCATCTCTCAATGGTGAAGAATCACTGAAAAAATTCTCAGATCCAGATCTTCACCACAATCAAAACAACTCATCCTTTTCACACACTTAATCTGTCCACCAAGGATTGTCCATAACTGATCATCGAGGTCCATAACTTTTTGAGCTATCCTGCTCACAGATAGACAAACAAACAACAGACGGGTAAAAACATAACGTCAGTCCACCTTCGGTGACAGGTAACAAGTATAAATTTGTGAAAATTATTAAAGTGCAGCATTTCACTTCTAGAATTGAAAGAATAAGATTCAAGATATCAGTTCTAAGCGTAACAAGAACAAATTATTCCGTGGTAAAAGGTGAGAGAGCATCCACTCGGAGTGTGGGAGGTCGGCGGTTCCAAACCAACCCCAGCCGAGTATCCAATGCCAAATGTTTTTTTAAAGGTATGTGGTGCTACGTTGCTTGAGGCTGAGCATTTAAAAAAAGTATAGGGCAATGGCAAACAATGACAGGTTGGCAACATATTGTTTATGCTTTAATGGGCATAATGGCCTTTTTTCTTGAAGTTCCTTGTCATGGGACACAGATTAATAAATATTTGTTGGTTTGCTGTGTTGTGAAGAAGAATACCATGGAGACCCACAATTTCTGCTCCACCAAAGTAAAGTACTCAATTAATGTCAACCAAGGGACTCATAAAGGAGGATTTACCTTCCCTGTTCAGAAGCATTATAAAGCACCACTCCATCCTTTGCATCAACTTCAGAACAGGATTCGGTGTTGACCACCAGCATGTCTCCAGCACTCGTAATACAGCCCAACTCAATAGGAAACATCCTACTACTCACTTTCCATGTTGGTGCGGCCACTTCAGCTGTTGTGCTCAATTTCCTGGTGGTGTTCAGTATTGCTTGTTCCAGGATGCTGCGAAAACAAAGTCGATTTGTTTACATCTTAAACGCAGGTATTTCCAATTTCTGCACTGGTGGATTTTGGTACTACACAGGAATCTTTGATGTCCAAGATTATGGAGAAAGGATGGACACGTATTTCATCGAACCATCTTTTACTGGAGTTGCTTGTTTGGTGGCGCTCACTTCTCAAATTGATCGACATTATGCGATCACTCACCCTTTTAATTATGTAAAGATGGTGACACTTTCAAGAACTTGCCTCGTCCAACTATTCACATGGTTATGGCCTTTTATGACTGTTTTTATTGTGAATGTTGTTCCAAATAAAATGGGACTTCTGTACAATGGAGTGATGACGGTGTTTTTCGCCGTTTTCGCATTTTCCGCAATGATCTGCTTGAAGTTCATTTAGCCAGAATGTAGCCTGGTGTTGGCGCAGTGGTTAGGGCAGCGGCTTGGGATCCAAGAGTCCTGAGTTCAAGCCCCGTTCGGCCACCTGAATTAATACACCAGGGGGTTGACTCAGCCTGTCATCCTTCCGAGGTCGGCAAAATGAGTACCAGTATACTGGGCCGGTGTATACCCGGTTGTACCGGTGTACCATATGTACATATATGGTACACCTACAAAATAGGTGTACCATATCCCTGTGTCGTAAGAGGCGACCAGGGTTGCGTCAGGAAGGGCATCCGGCGTAAAACATGGGCCAAATCACTATGCGGATCATACGGATGATCCGCTGTGGCGACCCCTAACGGGAGCAGCCGAAAGAAGAAGAAGAAGATTTAGCCAGAAATGTCAGTGAAGATGATGAAGTGAACTGGAAGTTGAACGCGTGAGCACATCTCCCATGATGATTTATGAATGTATCAAATGGTAGTTACAGTTCGAGGAGGAAATTGAATGTAACTGAATAAACACCTCCGAAGAGGAAGATTGATATGATTTGATTTGATGTTTTTACTCCACAAAGTGTCGGTGCTGCCAAAGCAATTCTTCTTGGCAAGGGTTATACTGGGTGGTTTGCCATTGTTTTCCTAGCATTGTTTTCCCAGCATTGTTTCTCCATTCTCTATTCTTTTAAAAGCTGAACCTCAAGCAAAGAAGCAGCACGTACCATTTCTAAAGTCTTTGGCATGACTTGGACTGGGTTGAAGCAACGAGCTCCCAGACCCGGAGTGGAAGAATGACATGTCAGCTACAAAACACGTGAGCTGGTGCTTGGTTGTCTGTAGAAACAAAATCAAAGAAACACGATATATATGTATAATGTATATATATTACATATACATACATACATGTAAATTACACGTCCAATGGACGGGTGGCAGAGTTGTGGTGTTCACGTGATCTCATTGTCCTTTCACAGTTCGGAGATCTGCAGTCGTGATTTTGTTCCTTTTTCATGTACCATTTATTTAGAATGAGGCGTTGATTCCTGAGTGGCTTTTATGGGTTGTCATTGAAGATATTCACGTGGAGACACCGAATATGATGTCACAGCATTTTTTGAAAATGTACTGCAGTAACAGGCAATATTGAGTGAGTATGTATATTTTCGCTCATGAGCTAGAAAGTATAGCGATCCAGTCATGTATACTAAATACAATATAGCTGAGTTTTGTGGACCGTTGACGCTTCGTCTTGGAGATAATAAACACTTAGCTCCATTATTAGCTGAAGAATCACTTAAAAAATTATAGTACCTGGATTTTCACCAAAATCGAAAGATTCAACTTTGTCATACACCCAATCTGTCCACCAGGTTCGGTCCAAATCTGTCAATAACTTTTTGAGATATCATGCTCGGCTGTATATCATTTTGGCCCCATCTCTCAATGGTGAAGAATCACTGAAAAAATTCTCAGATCCAGATCTTCACCACAATCAAAACAACTCATCCTTTTCACACACTTAATCTGTCCACAAGGATTGTCCATAACTGATCATCGAGGTCCATAACTTTTTGAGCTATCCTGCTCACAGATAGACAAACAAACAAACAGACGGGTAAAAACACAACGTCAGTCCACCTACGGGACAGAGGTAACAAGTATAAATTGTGAAATTATTAAAGTGCAGCATTTCACTTCTAGAATTGAAAGAATAAGATTCAAGATATCAGTTCTCAGCGTAACAAGAACAAATTATTCAGTGGTAAAAGGTGAGAGAGCATCCACTCGGAGTGTGGGAGGTCGGCGGTTCCAAACCAACCCAGCCGAGTATCCAATGCAAAAGTTTTTTTAAAGGTATGTGGTGCTACGTTGCTTGAGGCTGAGCATTTAAAAAAAGTATAGGGCAATGGCAAACAATGACAGGTTGGCAACATATTGTTTATGCTTTAATGGGCATAATGGCCTTTTTTCTTGAAGTTCCTTGTCATGGGACACAGATTAATAAATATTTGTTGTTTGCTGTGTTGTGAAGAAGAATACCATGGAGACCCACAATTTCTGCTCCACCAAAGTAAAGTACTCAATTAATGTCAACCAAGGGACTCATAAAGAGGAGATTTACCTTCCCTGTTCAGAAGCATTATAAAGCACCACTCCATCCTTTGCATCAACTTCAGAACAGGATTCGGTGTTTACCACCAGCATGTCTCCAGCACTCGTAATACAGCCCAACTCAATAGGAAACATCCTACTACTCACTTTCCATGTTGGTGCGGCCACTTCAGCTGTTGTGCTCAATTTCCTGGTGGTGTTCAGTATTGCTTGTTCCAGGATGCTGCGAAAACAAAGTCGATTTGTTTACATCTTAAACGCAGGTATTTCCAATTTCTGCACTGGTGGATTTTGGTACTACACAGGAATCTTTGATGTCCAAGATTATGGAGAAAGGATGGACACGTATTTCATCGAACCATCTTTTACTGGAGTTGCTTGTTTGGTGGCGCTCACTTCTCAAATTGATCGACATTATGCGATCACTCACCCTTTTAATTATGTAAAGATGGTGACACTTTCAAGAACTTGCCTCGTCCAACTATTCACATGGTTATGGCCTTTTATGACTGTTTTTATTGTGAATGTTGTTCCGAATAAAATGGGACTTCTGTACAATGAGTGATGACGGTGTTTTCGCCGTTTTCGCATTTTCCGCAATGATCTGCTTGAACGTCAAATTGTTTATTTTGACACGAAAGAAAATTAAGCAAACAAGAAGCAAATCAACTGTAATGTCAGTTTACCTGGTCTTCCTCGTTGCCAGTTCCTACATTGTGCTCTGGCTTCAACCTTTACCTTCTCCGTAATTTGTATCTTTAAAATTTGTAGTGGACAATATTGCTATCTGTGCATTCTTATGAGCGTTTTTAC
>CM068967.1:55475641-55492573 GCA_035128595.1 Eptatretus atami
TTACGTGTATTACTACTCCAATCATCTCAATTGCATTCAGCCCATCAATAAGAGCTTCCTTAAGATGTAAATGCTGTTGAGAGGTGAGTGGAATTGTCCGTGCTTCGTTATCTTGAAGCACCTTCACAGATTAACTTACAATTCATCACAAAGATTTTACAAGTTCCTCTTATATATCAATTCATACTCTCACTTGCATTGCTGAAACATTCAAGTGTTTCCCAAAAAATGAACTCTCAAATTACTTGATATCAATATGAAAACCTCATTTTATGTTTCCAAAACAATGGTTCATTTAGTTGATGCTTGTTGAATATATTTTCATCATTAAAAAGAACTTCAACATAAACCTTGTCATATCAACCTTGTAAGTTTACTCTAAGCCAACCTATAAATATATATTTCAATACATTGGTCATGTATGTTGTTTGTGCACAGGATGACAGAGTATACATGTTACCTTAAAACATTTAATAAATGGATCCTGTTTTCCAGGACCCGAATGTAAAACATTTGTGGGAATGAAAGACCGAGTGGGTTCGAAGAATCAACAATTATACTGATTATTATAAATCAACAAACCAAATTAGAACAGCACTCGGCAGAGTGCAAGCCTCCGACGGGGCGAACAATTTACGTTTTGTATCCCACTGATACGCGGGATCTGGAATAAATCGAATCGGCTTGTTCTTTTCACCTAACCAACTCATCCACCTTGTTTTGTCATAACTCGTCCACAACTTGAAATATCATGCAATGCAGTATATCGTTTTTGGCCCCATCTCTCAAAGGTGAAGAATGACTTGAAAATTAAAAAAAATTCTAATATCTGTATCTGGAAGCAGATCTTCACCAAAATCGAATCAATTTGTCCTCGTCATACACTCAACCTGTCCACCAATTTTTGTCCAAATCCGTGCACTACTTTTTGAAATATCCTACTCACAGACAATCAGATAAACAGACAGACAGACAGGCATGAAAACATAACCTCCATCCAGCTGTGGTGGCAGAGGTTTAAAAAAAAAATTAACATAAATGCATTAATTTATCAAACAGTGTGACGATGTAATGCTCACATATTTATTAGGATACAAATACCCCAAGGAAAAACGTAACACTATATATGAATATACTAAAGAAGAATTGATGCACAATAAAGTTCCACAAAAAACTATTGCCAAAGAACATCATCTGTTGACAAGGTGGAAAGAACACCTGCGCTTGGCATGCTTGTCCATTTAAAGCTGCATTTGACCATTTCATTTTTGGTTTTGAAATGTTTGTGAGAAGCTTGTCTATTATTTATATTTTTAAGTTTTATGTTAAAGGCTCCAATCATGTACTCTACAGTCTTCACCAAGGGCAGGCCTTACATTAAACAAAAAAGCACTGAAAAAATGGAGAAGTGAAGAAAAGGAAGGATAATCTCAGAGTTTTTGAGAAAGTGAAATACCTGCATTTTGAAAAGGGCAGGTCATAATTGTCCAGGAAGACAAAGAATTGTTAAAACGATAAATTATTGAAAATGCGTCCAAGATAATAAACAAACACAAAAGTAATGAAATAACAAATAACATCTTCAGATGACACAATTTATCACACTTGTTTGACATGAAAACTCTTCCCAAAGACCCTATGTTATGAATGTACCATCGTTATGTGGCATGTTTGTACAGTGTTTAACAGTGATGTAACAATTTAACAATGATGTAACATAAACAATGGATTCCCCAAATGTATTGTTTGTGAATATGTATGTGCCGGAAATAACATGCAATTAATGCGATCATAGTTTGTTTGTTTTTTTGATTACCATCACTTTGCTCTTTGTTATTGTTCACAATTCAATCAGACTTTCTGATGCAATCAGGAGAGACACTGGATCATGCATCCCATCTTCCGTTAAAAATTTGGAATGTGGATTGCTCTAAGTCCTCCAATTGCTCCAAGTAAAGTGTCATCTTCATCCGTGTTTCACTTTTATAACAGTAGAACAGCACTCGGAAGAGCGCATACCTCCGCCAGGCTGAACAGTTTACATTTTGTGTCCCACTGATAGGCCGGATCTGCATCCGGACCTGAGACAAAATCGAATTGGCTTGATCTCGTCACCTAACCAACTCCTCCACCAAGTTTTGTTATAATCCGACCACACCATTTTGAAATATTGTCTTTTATATTGTTTTGCCCTCATTTCTCAATGGTGAAGAAGCACTTGAAAAAAAAAATAGTATCTGGATCTTCACCCAAATCGAATCAATTCGTCCCTGTCTTACACCCAACCTGTCCAACAAATTCAGTCCAAATTGTTCATAGCTTTTTGAGATATCTTGCTCACAGACATGGGTGAAAACATAACCTCTGTCCACCTTCAGTGATGGAGGTAACGAGAATGGCACTCTGTAGAGCGCACACCTCCGCCAGGCTGAGCAATTTATGTTTTGTATTGCACCGATAGGCTGGATCTGCATCCGGACCTTAACGAGAATCTAATCAGCTTGATCTTGTCACCTACCCAACTCATCCACCTAGTTTTGTCATAGTCATTCCACACAGTTTTTAGATATCGTGCAATACTGTGTCCTTTTTGGCCTTATCCTTCAATGGTGAAGAATCACTTTGAAATTCTAGAATACAGATCTGGATCCGGATCTTCACAAAAATGTGATCAATTCATCCTTGTCGCACACCCAAGCTGTTCACCAAGTTTTCTGCATCACAAATACAGTACATATAAAGGTTAACAGACATATACAGCAAAGAATCCAAAATACATCAATTTGTGCCAAAATTTCACCTTTGAATAGTGAGGGTCAAGGCTTCAAGTACAAAGGAGAGGTATGGGCATTTACATTTTTGGCACGACTCAGAGTGCCATCAGTGACCCATGACAAGCAGCCAGGGCCCCAGGGATCCTCGGGGAAAAGGCAACAGGTTGGATGTAAACAAAAATGTCCATTAATGATTGGAAACCATTACAGAAAGTCAATAGAGGGACACAGACCTCTGCGAGATTGAAACCTTCTAGGTCTGTGCAGCAACATTGAACAGCCGGAATGTTTGCCAAAAAGAAAAGATGGCACCTTCTTCAGTAAGGAAGAAAATTGCAACCTCAATACAAGATAGAGTTCTGCACTGAAGGACAAAGCTGAAGAGGTATCACCTGCCCCAAAACCAACAAAAACTAAACTCCAAACAAATAGAAAGAGGTAAATTGGAGTGTATAGGAGAAGGAGACCATGCTCTATTCTGTAAAGTGTGCTCTGCATACGAGGTATGACGGATGCAGAGAAAGGGAGATCGTTTCATGGAGCAACTTGGTCCTTTAAACGTGATCCTATATCGCAATGGAGTTGGATATTTTGAGTCCTGGGAAGACGGAATAAAGTACGTAGCGGTTCCGGCATATGCTGTGCATTGAAAACGTATGGAGTTATTGCCATCATGGTGGTGAGTTTTTCTCGGTGGTTTGTATTGGGATGTGTTGGGCATTGAAAAGCTATGGAATTCGCCTCATGGTGATTACCCTTTGCCTGTGGGCCGGTTCCTAATATACACTTTATAGTGGCCTTAAATCGGCCTTCAAGACGAATGTCTGGTAGCTTTAAACCTTGCCCAGGTTCTAGAGTCCTTACCCAAAATTTGGGCCCCTTGGGGCTATGGTTAACCCGTAAAAGAAACAACACACAAACACTTGAAATTATTTACAAGATTATGTGCATCAAAATGTAAGCCAATCATTTGGTGTGTGTTGTGTGTGTGTGTGTGTGTGTGTGTGTGTGTGTGTGTGTGTGTGATTCACCTCATTTCACATGCAGCACGTAGCTGCTGGTCTGCATTATTTCTGGGGCTGCAAAAGTGTCACTGATGCAGTGCCCCCTATAGGTTAAGAGCAGGAATTTGTCATTTTTCATGGTGGCGACGATAACTCGCCTACTCTTCACGAAGGATACCGTGGGATCTTTCAGGTCAGGTCAGGTATGGGAGCATGTGCCAGAACAGCACGTCTTTACCATCCATGGGATCTTTACCATCCACCAACTAATGCTATCAGAAGGGACGCCAGTTTAACATCCATCTGAGGGATGGCACACACACTGATACCTCGCCCTCCAGGAAAAACACCAGACTGACAGTTGATTGCTGGGTCGATATTCGAACCCAAGCTAGACAGCTCCGAAGTGAGTGTGCGTACTTCTCGGCCATCCAGCCAGCCCCCTTAAATGTTATTGCACATGGTTAGAATAGAACAAACCAATTATATTATTGCAACTATATTTAATAAAGAAAAAAACTTCAAGTCCATAAGACAATGACATAAAACTCATACACACACCATCTCACTTTAATGCATGAACACTGCACAATATATAGTTGGTTACACAAGGTCGCAATAAGCAAAGACATCAATTAAGGGTTGACTTTATTTATTTCTTCATATCACTTATTAAACCAACAGCATCACATGACATATATATCCTTCAGATTTAAGCTTTATGTGGAATAAGTAAGAGAGCACAATTAAGGTGTATATAGCTGGTGAAGGTGAACTCAAGATCGAGGCGGAAAACTACCGCTACTTCCCTTAAGATGCTCGATAAGCAAAACCTCTCAAACTACTCATTCCTCTACACAATCTAAGGAACTTCTTTGTGCACAAGAAATTAAAAAGGAAAAATAAAAAAATTAACAATATGAATGTTCAGTATGATACAAGTTCGGAATCACAGCATTGCCAGATAAGAAATTTATTGTTACCCCAGCTATGCGCGCTACTTGGTGCACGTCAATTGTCTGGCATCTCAACAATTATGGTTTCAAACCTGGTTGAAAACAACAATATGAAGGATTTGGATTCTCATTCTTCAAAACCTGAGTTAGTGTCAAAGGATTATCAGGATGATGAAGAATGATCAGAAGACCACAGTTGGCCCAATAATGACCTATATATGTCGGAGGAAATCTGCTTGATCATCTGGTTTGTTATATGTGTGATGCAAGTACAGCGTGTGGTTAACTATTCATCCACTGAGCTCAACTTGTGATGGACAATAAGATGCTGCCTATAGCCGACAAGACAGCATGACACAAAATTGCAAGTGACGAAAAAGGAAAATAAATAAGGCCTTAAGTGTTACAAACCCAATGCCAATCATGTCTTGCCATTGACTGACATAAAGCTATGTTCAATACTTGTCAGGTTTTATTTGCTGATACCTTGTTCAATCTTCCTTTAGCTGCAATAACTCTTTCTGGTAGAACAGTGACGCAAACTGTAGAGAGACTCATATTTAGAGTTGCTTTAAACGAGTAAAGAAACTATTTTTGAGGCCTACTTCATTTAAACTACAGTTTGTGTTTGTCGCATGCCATCCGATACCGACATGACGTTTTTCTTTGCTGATACCATAGAGTGGTGTTTCACATGAGCGATGGTGCCAGCTGTGAGTGAGCAGCAGAAACTGTATTTACCTTTTCGCCCAAAATTCTGGGCAACTCCAAGGTGTGCTCCGATTGAAGAACTTTACCACAGAGGCCATGTGTCAGGTTGGTCGGTCTTGTGAAAGGCATAAGACTTGGTTTTTATACCTTTGATGCTTGCTACAAGTGCAGTGAAAAAAAAAACGAAGAAGCATTTGCTGAGCTGTGCACCAAGCAATAGGTGTAATGATTCACAAAAGTAATGATGCAAGTTTTTATTAAGTGCTTTTAAATACAAATATTGCAAAGCACCTCAAATAAAGAAACAACAATAAGAAATTGAGAGTTCATGAAAAGGCTTGTTTAAAAAAATTAATGAAAAAAAAATTTGTACAAACATCACGCATTTAAAACAGGATCAGATACAGAGAATAATATTAGTTTCATGACAATTGAAGTGTGGATGCTTTGCTGAAAGGCAGCGAGAGTACCTACGAGGCCACAGGTGGAAACAGAGTTCCACATGAGGTTCTGTACACAGGCCGTGGGAACCCACACATTGTTGGTGTAAAACTAAGTGGAGCCCTCGAACCTGGGTGTAAAAATTTTTAGCCAAATGCACTTTTCAGTTACAGGTGCATGATACGAACAGAAGGATCCTAAGACGCTAAAGATTAGGGGTTAATTGGCACTGTTGAACTGCCGAGCCATCTGGGGTTCCCAGAGTGTTCGATAAATTAACTATGAATGAACATTTCATGAATATCTGACCGTTCCAATGCACTTATTCTGACATTATTTACAGTCTCCAAAAAATTTCAAGAGGTTTTTGCAACACTTGACTATCAAGCTCAAGCATTTCCACAGGATCTCCTTTCTGATATTGTCCCTTTCAACTCTTATCTTAGAGTCGTCCAGTCTTAGAGACATCCATGATTGGCTAAGTGAGACGCCTGACCAAGGGGCTCATCAGTTCATCCGCATATACATATCCACGTGCATGTTCAGGTAACGATCCTTTCGCAGGTTTACCAACGGAAACCTTGTTATGACTACAACTTCTTCTAGGCAGTCAAGTTTGCTCATCTTTTCGGTGCACTGCCATGAGCCGAGGACGGTCCGTGCAGGGGCTGATCCGAGGATCCCATCAAAACCATCCGATCGATGGTAGTAATGGGAGGTGTGTACAAAGGGCAGGAAAAGTCAATGGCTTATAATATCACGTTCATATAATGCTAAAATAAGCATGCATCACCAGTTTTTAACGATAGACCTGGATATGTGGATATCTGTCTTATGGGGTCCGGTCAGTTCGGCATATACCACAGCAGGTTTTTGGAGTCCATACATATTTTCACTTTTTCGGACACATTGTGCTTGGGTTATGAATCTATCCCATCGCTTCCTTCCTCAGTCCATACCTTATCAGAGGTTGGCTAAAGACAAATTTCTAAATTGAAAGGGAGAAAAAAACAATTAAAAGATCAGGACAGCTCAAATCCAGTGTTCATAACTATGGCATAGCGCAACTTATCACGAAGCATGCTCTTCTTGCTGTAATTAGGCAACTTGAGCAGGTTGAAACAGGTCGAGGCTGTGGGCAAGCGGCCAGCTGGCTCTCTTTTGCGTATCGTGAAAAATCCACGCAGCACGCTTCCCAGGGTGTCTCCGTGTCCTGCAAATTACACCAATTATTAAATTATTCCGTTTGGGGCTTAGTCCTTCCCATCTGAACTCGGTCCTGATGCTGAGTTTCCAGATTTAAAAAATCCCACCCACTGTGTTGACTTGAATAATGACCTGGCATTCAATGCACAACACTCACTCGAATGGACGCATAATCTACTACAAATACTTTGCGAGCAAGAACATAATGAAAGACATACCTGTAACCATGTTTTTGCGAATGATTGATACAAAATGAGCGAATGTAAAATTATTTAGCATCCAATTTTTTACACCTGCCAGTGTGGTAATTAAGAAAGAATAAATGGAAAAGGATTACATCATTCCACAAGCACAGAAATAAATTGACAAAGCAAAACATAAACTAGAAAGGACCTAAATGCAAAGCAGTCCGCTTCTGCTTCGTACTCAAACTAAGCTAGAGAAAACGACAGTTAAAAAAAATCGTACATTTTATTAATCGTCTTCTCCATATTCTCATAATAAAGGTTTGTTGAAGATTTGATGACAAAAGTTGAATTAGTAAAAAATATTATGGCCAGAGACAGTCAGATGCACGCCGCACGCACGCACACAAAAACCCGTTTCCCATGCTAAAAATGCTCTTAAATTTCTTTAATGAAGAAATAATACAAAAGCCCAAGGTAATACCATCACGGCATCAGCAAATGTAAAAAAACAAACAGTCAATTTTGAAGAAAACCTGAAAAATCCACAAACTTCTCGAAGACATGGTCCAAGCTACTTTTTGTATGCAAAACCAAAGGAAAATGACACAAAAATCAAATGAAGAAAAAACAAACTGCATTACCTGATCATCAGACACCTCAACACAGCGGATGGAGAAAGGGGGCTTCAGGTGAGCGAAGCCCAGTAACGGAGGTCTGGAGCAGCTCGTGACAAACTATAAACACAGCAACGAGGTCGGCTGGCAATGAATACAAAATAGTCATTTAAAATGCACAAAAAAACAATTCTTTGTCAACTTGTTACAAACTCCAGATCCAAACGTCAGGCGTCTCACATAACGAGAGAGGAGGTCACAAGCTTATGAACAGAGATCAAACCTCTGGGTCACATTTGGTTGAAATTGACTTCACATGACTAGCCTATTTCAGTCGACCGCAGGGTGAAGAGTTGGTACAGGAATTTGTAATTTGTTCAGGGTGCCGGCGATAACTCACTTGCTCTTCACGAAGGACACATTAAATCATTAAAGTCCACTAACTAATGGTAGATGATAGGACACCCGGGTTAACGTCCATCGAGGGCGGCTCACTTTGTGATGCATTGCCCAGCCTGATAAACACCAATCCGGCAATTTGCAGTCAAGTCGGGATTCGAACACAGGCTAGACAGCTCAAAGGCAAGTTTGCTTCATCTGCACCATAATGTCAGACAAAACAAGATGTAAATATTGGAGTCTAAAGGGGAGTTAATTTCTCAGGTCCATCTTATCACCTCAATAGTATATTCATTAGGCTGAAAGGATGGCCTAGACTCCAGGGTATGCACACTCCCTCAAAGGTGTCAAACCGTGTTTGAATCCCGACCCAGTTATAAACTGTCATTCAGTATCTCACAGGCAGGGTGCTTCATCAATGTGTGTGCAGTCTCTTGGATGGATGTTAAACTGGGCGGCTCGTCTGCCAGCCGGTGTCCTTCATGAAAAGTAGGCAAGCTATTGAAGGGTACCATGAACAAATTCCAAATTCATGCCCTAATGCTGGGAAGGCAACGGCAAACCACTCAGCATAACCTTTCCAAAACTACTTTAGCACCACCGACGCTCTGCAACAGAGCGTGGTACTGCACATCAGAACACCAAAGTGCATTCATACCAGCTCCGACCTTCCAAGCTTGAAGAATATTTTTCATCATCCAGACATTTTGTTTTCGTATAATAATTGGTTCACGAGTCAGTAAGTGACCATATGTTCGTTATTGGTGTATGTCTGTCTGTCTGTCTGTCTGTCTTGTCCCGAGCATAGCTCCGTGGGTTTTGATCCGATCCTGATAAATTTTTGGTGGGAGGTTTATATCATGATCTAGTTGTGTTTTCCTGAGAATGGGCGTGGTGCGCCCATCATGGGCGGAGCCACGCCCAAAAACATTGTTTTTAGGGGGTACCGATTTCAATTTACATCTTCTCCGAGGGTTTGTCGAATCTGGCAGGAGTTTCAGTATTTTGTTAGCCAATGGCACCTGCATAGCCCACGGAGCTCGATTTTTCATTTTCTTCCCAAGGTCAAGGTCACAAGGTCACGAACTTAGAAAATTGCGAATTTGACATAAAAAATCAGACGACCGCAAAACTTTGAGAGCTAGGATGACAATATTTTTATGCATAATCTTGAGGTCATTCCCCACCTAAATTCTTGAAACCATTTTCCTCTATCTCGAACACCTTGCCCGTGGCGCCCCCTTAAAGCTTGTTTTTACGCTGATTTCATCAAAGTATGGATAATCCGAGGAGTGCGAAATGCCATATAGCCTATATGACGTTATATGTTTCCTGGAATGTTCCAGAGGAAGTTTTGCACCAAAGGTCAAAATCATTGACCTTTGACCTTTAAAGTTCAAAAGGTCAAATTTTCAAAGTTGTGGGAATCGAACGGGTTTTCGACCTTCTTCGCCGAACTAACTCCAATAAGCTATAGCACGTATCCTGTTTCCTTATTTTAATGTCCACAACATTGTTTTGTGCCTTTAAGGTTATGCAAAGGTCAATTTTGAAAGTTGTTGAACGAAAACCGGGTTTTCGACATTTTGCAGCTAATAACCGGTCATCGTACCACATCATGTTGATCATTTTTATAACTTGGTCAAAAATTATCCATTGTCTCATCCGTGACTTCTGAAACAATCTACATCGTCAATACCGCTCGTGAACCATCGTCGTCTTCAGACTTGTGCCAATTTACTGTCGTTCAACATCTTCAACTACATCTGAAACAATACATTTTTTTGATTATCTGGCCATCTGTCTTTCTCCTTTGTGCTCTTTAACGCAAACTGAATCTCATCAAGAAAGGTTATATATAATTTTTGGTTATTTCTCATAACTATTTCTTCTCGGTACCTTTTTCTTCTTTGCATTTGCTGAGGCTGCATCTTTTATAACCTTTGTCAGTTGATGGACATTTGTCGATAACTGGTTTTTTTTTCTTCTTCTGAATGTTCAAATGTTTGAAATCTTAAATTAGACTATTAACAGGTTCTTCCAAATCTCGATGTAATGTGTTCCGGAGTAATCAAAGAATATGTTTTTTTTTTAAGCAAATCTTTGGAATTCATATGGAATGTGTTCTATAAAACAAATTATTTGGTTTTTCTCCATAATGTGTTCTTTGAAATTTAGTCTTGAAGTTGTACAAAACTTATACAGAGCTTGTTTTAGTGTTTATTTCGAACACATTCCATGCAATTTATTTGTACAGAATTTTTTTTTAAAATGTTAAATCATTGTTAAACGAGAAGGCACTGTTCAACGTCGCAATGTCGCAAGATATGCCTCTGTCCACATTACTACATCATTATAAATACTTGTACCAAGTTGATTTAAATCCCTGAACACAGATTCAAAATATAAATAATATGTCTGCTCGACCATGCGTCCAATCAGTTTGAAATTAAAACATATATTCCTCATGGTGACTAAATCATAATTGTGACGTTTCACGTCGATTGATGAAGCGGTTCAAGAGAAATAATATTTTAAAAGATTTTTGTTCAATCCAAAAGGGCTGCCAGACTACGTGACCTATTAATTATTCATGACACCCTGGTATATCCCCAAGGTTTGGGGAACATGGAGATGAAGTCCCCTCAATCTGTCAAGCCATTCTGGAGAAGAAGATTTTTTAAAGCTTATTCTTCAAAAAAAATCATAGCTGCCAAACCATGACATCATCGGTGGAGAACTTATGTTCCTCATGGACGGGCTATCATACCCGTAAAGTTTCGCCTCAATCTGTTCAGCCGTTCAGAGAAGATTCTTGAAGGTTTTTTATGTTAAAAAAAAATATGGCTGCTGAACCACGTGACTGATGACGTCATCAACCCCCCCCCCATAAAATTTAAACCACGATGACCCTCAAATTTTTAAAACTGTTCGGATAAAGCGTTCGACGTATGCAATTAAATGTCATAACGAAGGCACCTATGAGATCATAACAAAAAAAAAATCACACTTCTTTCCTTGGGGAGTACTTGACATGCTTTCAGCCAATGAAGACACACTTCTGGTCACAGAGTTTCAATTTTTCCATGGTGTGGTTTTGGAGATACAGAGATCCAAAGTTTCCTTTTTCCAACATAGCTGCCATGCCACATGACCTATGACATCATAATTATCATTACAACATTCTACATCTCGTAGTCTCACCGATGGTGAAAATTTTGTGTCAATCGGATAAGCGGTTGCAGAGGAAACAGAAAATTGGCACGGAGGACGTACGTACGGACAACCCGAAAACGTAATGCCTCTGGCGATTTAGTCAGTGGATGCATAAAAAATATTGATTGGGAGTGTTGGAGGGGGTAGGGTGGGAGTGGATGGGTAGAGAGTACCTTAAGAAACATGGAACGTTCCTTAGTGGTGAAGTCTTTGTCAGGATGTCCCACAGCCAGACAATGAACGGTGGTTATTATGATCCTCATAATAAACCGTGTGCTTCCTGCAGGAATCACACCTTGCATTGTTGTTGTTGTTGTTGGGGATAAGTTATCTTCAACTGCGTGGTTAATTATATACTACTCAACGATGACAATCATAAGCCTTAAAATACATGATGTTTGATACCAAAATCCTTTGCATGACCTCAAGCACATTTCAAACGAGAGAGTTAATAGAACACCTTATCCATGCAATGTTCAAATATATAATTGAATTATATTGAAATAAAAAAATGATTTTAAAGGTCATATAAAAAAAAATCTGGAAGTTTAGTGGCGTTGATGCATTCTTATACACCACCTTATTTAACATGTCCAATACTGCAAAACTGGATGTTTTTTGAAGGCGATTTGTGTTCTGCAGTGTTCAAGTATATAAATAAATTGAAATAAAATAAAGATTGTGAAGATCGTATAAAAAAATTAGACCACTGGACCTTACTGGGCCCTCGACTAATGTTGAACCAAATTTGGTAGCATTCTGACAGATGGTCTGAGAGGAGTTTTTGAAAGATTTATGCAATTTCCAAATATTTACTAAGTCACTTCAAACTCGTCAGTGATCGGCATTCTCGCATTTAACATCATGCCTGTTCCATGTTGGAACCAAATTGTAGTATTCTGACTGTGTGCGAGAGAAAAGATTTTAAGAAGATTTGTGCGACCGCATTTTGACACTTCTGGTCATTGATCAGCATGGCCATCCACAATTCAACATCGGACCCTGTCTGATGTTGTAACCACATTTGGTAGCATTCTACTGATGGATCAGGAGAAGAAGAATTTGAAGGAATTTACGTGATTTTCCAAAAATTGAATGTCGCCATTTTTGACAATCGGTCACAGTGATTGGCCTGACTTCGGAGTTTAACATCCCTACCTTGCCCATGTTGTTCCCAATTTGCAGCATTCTGACTGGTGGTCTGGAAAAAGAAGATATTGAAGGAATTTGCACGACCATTTTGACACACTTCGGTCATGTGATTCGCATGACCCGCAATTTAACATCCATACCCTGGTCTATGTGTAACCCAAATTTGGTAGCATTCTAACTGATGGATCAGGAGAAGAAGAATTTGTAAGGAATTTACGTGATTTTCCCAAAAATTGAATGTCGGCCATTTTGACACATCCGGTCACATGATTGGCCTGACTTCTGGAGTTTAACATCCCTACCTTGACCTCATGTTGTTACCCAAATTTTGCAGCATTCTGATTGGTGGTCGTGAAAAGAAATATTGGAAGGAATTTGCACGACCATTTTGACACACTTCCGGTCATGTGATTGGCATGACCTCCGCAATTTAACATCCATACCCTGGTCTAATGTCGTAACCCAAATTTGGTAGCATTCTAACCGATGGATCAGGAGAAGAAGAATTTGTAAGGAATTTACGTGATTTTCCAAAAATTGAATGTCGGCCATTTTCACACATGCGTCACATGATTGGCCCTGACTTTGGAGTTTAAACATCCCTACCTTGACCTCATGTTGTTACCAAATTTTGCAGCATTCTGATTGGTGGGTCTGGAAAAGAAGATATTGAAGGAATTGCACGACATTTTGACACACTTCCGGTCAGTGATTGCATGACCTCCTGCAATTTAACAACCATACCCTGGTTAATGTTGCAACCCAAATTTGGTAGCATTCTGACTGGTGGTTCTGGAGAAGATTTTTGAAGGAATTTATGCGATTTAACCAAAAATTGACCAAGTTGGCCTTTGACACACTTCCGGTCATGTGATCAGCATGACCTTCGCAATTTAACATCCATACCTGGTCTAATGTGGTAACCCAAATTTGGTAGCATTCTGACTGGTAGGTCTGGAAAAGATTTTTGAAGAAATTTACGGTCAGCCATTTTGACCTACTTCAAGTCAGGTGACCGAACGAGCTTTGCAATCCCTGTTACCAGTCAGGAGAGGAACGTTGCTGCCAAATTTCAGCCGGATCGGACCAGCGGTTTGGCCAGGAAAGTTGAAATAGGAGACGGATGGACAGACAGACGGACGGATGGTGCGCGATGACAATACCTTATCTGGAATTTAAATTCCAGATAAGCTGAAAATTAATTCCGGTATTTTACTGCTATTGATGCAGTGTCTATTACATCACTTTTTTTGTATACAGTACATAGTCGAGGCCTGTGGAAGAGCTACAATGAATACACTGAACGGATCAGGACACAACGGGACAAAGGATCAGTTGAGAGAGGGGGAAACACCAATACAGAGTTGAAGCCAATGTAGAGGCAAACTTGGACAAACAATTGGTGTGGGAGGAATGAGGGGCAGGAGAGGATGCATGCGGTGGATAAGATGGATACAGAAGGAAACTTTCAGGAGGGAAAACTGGACATTTGGAAGGAGGAGGGATTAGGATGAGGTTGGGGTGGGGGGGACGTTAACAAGGGGAGAAAATATCATGATTTGGAACTGGGCGACTCTGAGATGGTGGTGAACAGCTGTCTTGAAGACCTGGAGGGAGGAATGAGATTGAAGAGATGGAAGTTGTTTCCACAGGTGGAGACAAGAGGAATGAATGAGTGGAGGTGAGCAGTGATCCTGGATTTAGGTAGTTTAACCAGAAGGGGTTGATGTGGACCTGTGCCCCTGCAGAAACCTGGGGGAGGGGGCGGGGATGAAGCACGGAAAGAGCAGAGGGTGCAAGACCAGAAAGGAAGCAGTAGAAGACAGAGACCACCGACCTGCTGCGATGGTGTCGTGTGGACCCATAGACTCAGCTTCATCACGGGAGATTTGAATAAAATTGAAAACTTGGCTTCTAAAGCGTAAAGCTGAGGAAAGGTGTGAAGCAGAACAGCCACCCAGAGGGGAGAGCAATATTTCCATCAAACTGTGGTTGAAGGCCTTGTAGGTGGACAGGGGTTCAGATGTGCCAAGGAAAGACTTTCTATGACGGAGGATGCCAGTTAGCGGCTGGCTTTGGAAGCCAACTTTGAAACGTGGCTTGCCCAGAAAGATCGTTGCTGATAGTGAAACCCAAGAGTTTGAATGACTGAACTTCTTCAAGAGGATTGTTAAGAAAGTAGATAGGGGGAGGGGTGTTGCCAGAAGGTCCTTTCGGAGAGAGATTGTGAGAGTGTGAATTTGTCAGGATTGAAAGACAATTCCAAGTGTTTGAACATCTTGTGATTTTGTGAAGTTCTGAAGAGAGGGAAGAGGCTGTAGCCTTCCTGTCTGAAGAAATGAGGATGTCATGGCAGAGGGCAGAGTCATCAGCAAATAGATAAAGAGGATTTTTCCAGAGATTCAGAACGATCATTTTATGAAGATCAGGAATAGGACTGGGACCAGAACACTGCTTTGAGGCCCTCCAGCCATGACAAGGGGAGGAGATGAAAGGATTCCGTTGAGAGCCACACACTGGCTACGAGAGTAGTGGGAGTCAGGAAGCCATATGTGGAGTTGGCCTTAGATGCCATTGGCATAAAGTTTGGAAAGTAAGGCAAGATGCCAGACTGTATCAAAAGCACAATATATGTCCAGAGAGACAGCCCTGATCTCATGTCTGACATTGAGGGTGAGTCGAAGCCATCCATTGTTAGGTGAATATAAGCAGCCTTTCCAAGTTGTAATGACCTGGTTAAAACCAAATTAGTGATCCGAGATGAAGCCGTTGGAGAAAAGGATGGATTTCAGGACCTTGTGATGATTGGAAGTTAGCTGATCAGTCCGTTGTTAAGAGTATCAGTTTTGCACCTTTTTATGTGATGTAGTGATGATGGCAGATTTCCCAGCAGATGGATGATGACCGAGCACAAATGACAGGGTGAAATGGGCAGAGAGAGGATGGGAAACAGCAGCAGAGCAGGATTTAGGACACGTGCGCTGATGCCGGCCGGTTCAGTTGCAGTCAGTCACACATTACATTAATTATTCGTGCCTGTTGTTGTGTCCTTTATGATGTACTGAAAAGGAAGTTTTCTGTTTGGAATGATTTTCTATTTTGTTTGATTGCCAGAGTCAAAAAAAAAAAAATCTTACTCCTTTCTGCATATGTGCAATCGGACAAATCAGAGGCAAAGTATTGATAAACTACAGATTCGTTTTGCAATTCATGTTCAAAATATAACATTCAATTGAAAATCAAGTTGTTCCTCAATTCATAAACTGACATTTGTGGATGGACGGAGAAACAAAACCAATTGCTTAACCCGCTTTTCATTTCACGTGCATGGATATTGACAATTCTGCATTTTTATAGTCTTAATAACATTCTAACACAGTGGTATGCTTAATAGTCTTAGGTATGCTCTTTACAAGATGGACTGGGACTAAGCAGATAAGAAGTCAAATCCACATCACCATTCAAAAGTCAGGAAGAAGCGTATGGCTAATTCCAAATGCTATGATATATATAGGTTTCTCACTGACGTAAGATGGTGACGCCACCACCTGTTGGGTGTGCCATTTTGTAGGCCATCCACATCGAAGCAATCAGTATCTGGATCACTGAAAATGTCTGGAGAAACATCTGCAACTGGAAGTGGCCTATAGCATATGTATTGTTGTTCGTCATTCGATAATTAGCAGAGCAGGCCCAAGTGTGTCCAGAAATTAGAAGTCGTTGGGGTCACAGATCCCTACAGCTTGCCAGGAAACTTTCTGGCCCCATGGAAAAGCATGCTAATGCGAACAGCTGCCTGACCTACAGTACCCAAATATCTACAATTATCCAGTAAAAACATCCTCCTACAACACAAAGGAGGCCATGGAAGCTTATAAGAGCCTGGATGGCAACAAATATTTTGTGGCCGGCTTGGTTCATGGGATGCAGACTTGGAATGTGCCAGAGAAACAAAGCGTGCTGGTGATGCCCAAAGTAAGTACCAACCAATATTAATCAGCAATATACACTTGTAAACACACCAGCTCGTCACAAAACTTTATGGGGTTGATTTATGTTGTGATAGAACTCCCCTTATTCACACGCATGATAGCACATGATCAACTCGATAACCAATAGAGTCCGAGCTTTTTTACAACCCCATTTGAGCCAACCCAATCACCTACGGTCCATAATACCAATGGTTGTAAAGTCTACCCTCACAAATGAATGGAGAGTGTGTCCTGGAATGCTGTACAATTTATACCGATGCATGCGGACGCCGCACATCA
>CM068967.1:55504940-55522735 GCA_035128595.1 Eptatretus atami
TCGGACCAGCGGTTTGGCCAGGAAAGTTGAAATAGGAGACGGATGGACAGACAGACGGACGGATGGTGCGCGATGACAATACCTTATCTGGAATTTAAATTCCAGATAAGCTGAAAATTAATTCCGGTATTTTACTGCCATTGATGCAGTGTCTATTACATCACTTTTTTATTGTATACAGTACATAGTCGAGGCCTGTGGAAGAGCTACAATGAATACACTGAACGGATCAGGACACAACGGGACAAAGGATCAGTTGAGAGAGGGGGAAACACCAAGAGCATAGTTGAAGCCCCAATGTAGAGGCAAACTTGGACAAACAATTGGTTGTGGAGGAATGAGGAGCAGGAGAGGATGCATGCGGTGGATAAGATGGATACAAAGGAAACTTTCAGGAGGGAAAACTGGACATTTGGAAGGAGGAGGATTAGGATGAGGTTGGGGGGGGACGTTAACAAGGGAGAAAAATTCATAGTTTGGACTGGGGACGATCTGAGATGGTGGTGAACAGCTGTCTTGAAGACCTGGAGGAGAATGTGGAAGGATTGAAAGAAATGCAGAAGGTGTGTTTCCACAGGTGGAGACAAGAGGAATGAATGAGTGGAGGTGAGCAGTGATCCTGGATTTAGGTAGTTTAACCAGAAGGAGGTTGATGCTGGACCATGTGCTCCCTGCAGAAACCTGGGGGAGGGGGCGGGGATGAAGCACGGAAAGAGCAGAGGGTGCAAGACCAGAAAGGAAGCAGTAGAAGACAGAGACCACCGACCTGCCTGCGATGGTGTCGTGATGGACCCATAGACTCAGCTTCATCACGGGAGATTTGAATAAAATTGAAAACCTTGGCTTCTAAAGCGTAAAGCTGAGGAAAGGTGTGAAGCAGAACAGCCAACCCAGAGGGGAGAGCAATATTTCCATCAAACTGTGGTTGAAGGCCTTGTAGGTGGACAGGGGTTCAGATGTGCCAAGGAAAGACTTTCTATGACGGAGGATGCCCAGTTAGCGGCTGGCTTTGGAAGCCAACTTTGAAACGTGGCTTGCCCATGAAAGATCGTTGCTGATAGTGAAACCCAAGAGTTTGAATGACTGAACTTCTTCAAGAGGATTGTTAAGAAAGTAGATAGGGGGAGGGGTGTTTGCCAGAAGGTCCTTTCGGAGAGAGATTGTGAGAGTGTGAGATTTGTCAGGATTGAAAGACAAATTCCAAGTGTTTGAACATCTTGTGATTTTGTGAAGTTCTGAAGAGAGGGAAGAGGCTGTAGCCTTCCTGTCTGAAGAATGAGGGATGTCATGGCAGAGGGCAGAGTCATCAGCAAATAGATAAAGAGGATTTTTCCAGAGATTCAGAACGATCATTTATGAAGATCAGGAATAGGACTGGGACCAGAACACTGCTTTGAGGCCCTCCAGCCATGACAAGGGGAGGAGATGAAAGGATTCCGTTGAGAGCCACACACTGGCTACGAGAGTAGTGGGAGTCAGGAAGCCATATGTGGAGTTGGCCTTAGATGCCATTGGCATAAAGTTTGGAAAGTAAGGCAAGATGCCAGACTGTATCAAAAGCACAATATATGTCCAGAGAGACAGCCCTGATCTCATGTCTGACATTGAGGGTGAGTCGAAGCCATCCATTGTTAGGTGAATATAAGCAGCCTTTCCAAGTTGTAATGACCTGGTCTAAAACCAAATTAGTGATCCGAGATGAAGCCGTTGGAGAAAAGGATGGATTTCAGGACCTTGCTGATGATTGGAAGTTAGCTGATCAGTCCGTTGTTAAGAGTATCAGTTTTTGCACCTTTTTATGTGATGTAGTGATGATGGCAGATTTCCCAGCAGATGGATGATGACCGAGCACAAATGACAGGGTGAAATGGGCAGAGAGAGGATGGGAAACAGCAGCAGAGCAGGATTTTAGGACACGTGCGCTGATGCCGTCCGGTTCAGTTGCAGTCAGTCACACATTACATTAATTATTCGTGCCTGTTGTTTGTGTCCTTTATGATGTACTGAAAAAGGAAGTTTTCTGTTTGGAATGATTTTCTATTTTGTTTGATTGCCAGAGTCAAAAAAAAAAAAATCTTACTCCTTTCTGCATATGTGCAATCGGGACAAATTCAGAGGCAAAGTATTGATAAACTACAGATTCGTTTTGCAATTCATGTTCAAAATATAACATTCAATTGAAATCAAGTTGTTCCTCAATCATAAACTGACATTTGTGGATGGACGGAGAAACAAACCAATTGCTTAACCCCGCTTTTCATTTCACGTGCATGGGATATTGACAATTCTGCATTTTTATAGTCTTAATAACATTCTAACACAGTGGTATGCTTAATAGTCTTAGGTATGCTCTTTACAAGATGGACTGGGACTAAGCAGATAAGAAGTCAAGATCCACATCACCATTCAAAAGTCAGGAAGAAGCGTATGGCTAATTCCAAAATGCTATGATAATATATAGGTTTCTCACTGACGTAAGATGGTGACGCCACCACCTGTTGGGTGTGCCATTTTGTAGGCCATCCACATCAGAAGCAATCAGTATCTGGATCACTGAAAATGTCTGGAGAAACATCTGCAACTGGAAGTGGCTCTAGCATATGTATTGTTGTTCGTCATTCCGATAAGCAGAGCAGGCCCAAGTGTGTCCAGAAATTAGAAGTCGTTGGGGTCACAGATCCCTACAGCTTGCCAGGAAACTTTCTGGCCCCATGGAAAAGCATGCTAATGCGGAACAGCTGCCTGACCTACAGTACCCAAATATCTACAATTATCCAGTAAAAACATCCTCCTACAACACAAAGGAGGCCATGGAAGCTTATAAGAGCCTGGATGGCAACAAATATTTTGTGGCCGGCTTGGTTCATGGGATGCAGACTTGGAATGTGCCAGAGAAACAAAGCGTGCTGGTGATGCCCAAAGTAAGTACCAACCAATATTAATCAGCAATATACACTTGTAAACACACCAGCTCGTCACAAAACTTTATGGGGTTGATTTAATGTTGTGATAGAACTCCCCCTATTCACAGCATGATAGCACATGATCAACTCGATAACCAATAGAGTCCGAGCTTTTTTACAACCCCATTTGAGCCAACCCGAATCACCTACTGGTCCATAATACCAATGGTTGTAAAGTCTACCCTCACAAATGAATGGAGAGTGTGTCCTGGAATGCTGTACAATTTATACCGATGCATGCGGACCCGTCACTATACATGCCTACCCGGCACTTCACTGGGTTTAATCAAAAGACAGCCTGTTGCACTTCATCAACATATTGCACATCTATCTGAGTCGCTATGAGGATGGAAAATGAAGATAATTAAACACGTAAAAAAAATGATATTTTATAACATGCAGTTGTTGTTGTTCTTGCTGCTGTCACCATGGCTATGGTAATTTGTGTGCTCCTTCCATGCCCATCATGCTGCATTTATTATTATGCCTTTTCTCCACATTGCGGGCTATGGCTTGTTATCATACATAAATCATGTTCCATACCGTAGATCATTGAGGTCCATTTCTCCGGTCTCGCCAGCAATGAGCCATTGCAACTCGGGAGTTGAAAACATGCCAATCCACTCTGGGTTGATGATGGATTTGAAGCCACGAATGAATGCCAAAGTTTGTTGCTTGATCTGAACATACATCCGGTGATGTGCCAGCAAGTGGATGTAACTGATCCTGAGTCACAAAACACGTGATAAAATTCACTCACCCCATCGACGACAATCATGAACATTGGGACTACTAACGTAACCAAAAGCCAGAATTTTCCATGAATTTCAAAACTGGGAAGTTGAAGAAAAAAAAATTAAAGTACTTGATAAAGCCTCTTTCAAAGAATGGTCTCTGAAGTGAATTTTTCTAAACTGACAGATTTAAAAAAAACAAAACTATTTTACTACATTTCAATGAAATTATTCTGAAAGAAAAATTGTTCCTTTTTCAAGGACTCCACAGTATTCTGTAATTGATACAACACATTGCATTGAAGTTATAAGAATATAGTTCAGCATTTGCCAACATACCTTCATATTTTCTTCTTCAACAAACGTTTCAAACAACGAACCAGGTTACTTGTATTAAGAACTCGATATGAAAATGTAAATTGTCCACCATTAAAATCTTTCACAAAATTTACCCCCGTGTGGGGGTGACGTCATACTCTTAATAATGTTTTTACTCTCATAACGATTAACCGTTGCCAGATATCTCCTAAAATGACAGACGAGATAGGTTTTGAAAATGGCGATTTTCACAACTTTTGTGACCTCATGACCTTGACCCTGACCTCGAATCCGGGAAAAAAATATGTCGTTGGTATCACTCATCGACCTCTACCCACATACCAAATTTCATCAAGATCGGAAGTAAAAAGTTTTCTTTGTACCGGAGGTGTTTTTGACCATCTCCAGGTTATGTGGCGGCCAAACGGGAGGAAATTAAAAAATCTGTCCGGTTAGATACAAGATAATATTTTTTACTATTATAATCAATAAACAGTTGCCGAATATCTTGTAGAATGGCAGATAGATAGGTTTTGAAAATGGCGATTTTTATAACTTACGTGACCTCGTGACCTCGTCCCTGACCTTTAACCGCGAACAAAAGTTATATTGTTGTGCAACACTCATCGACCTCTACCCACATACTAAGTTTCATCAAGATCGGAAAGAAAAATTGTTGACGTACGGACGGACGAGACATTTCGTCCGGCTTTATTAGGTCATCTCGGTAGAGATGACCTAAAAATGAGGATCAAATTCATGATGATTGTATCCTGTTCCTTGTTAAATACACATATACATGTGCACAATAAAGCACAATCTAAACACGAAAATGTTCCCTTTTAAGCAGTGGAAGAGAGAGATGCAACACTTGACTATCAAGCTCAAGGCATTTCCACAGGATATCTTTCTGATATTGTCCTTTCAACTCTTATCTTAGAGTCGTCCAGTCTTAGAGACATCCATGATTGGGCTAAGTGGAAAGCGCCTGACCAAGGGGCTCAATAGTTCACTCCGCATATAATATCCACGTGGCATGTTCCAGGTAACATCCTTTCGCAGGTTTACCATACGGAAACCTTGTTAGACTACAACTTCTTCTAGGCAGTCAAGGTTTGCTCATCTTTTCGCTGCATCTGCCATGAGCCTGAGGATACGGTCCGTGCAGGGGCTGATCCGAGATCCATCCAAAAACCATGCCGATTGATGGTATAATGGGAGGTTGTGTAACAAAGGCAGGAAAAGTCAATGGCTTATAATATCAGCCGTTCATTATATATGCTAAAAATAAGCATGCATCACCAGTTTTTTAAGCGATATGACCTGGATATGGTGGATATCTGTCTTATGGGGTTCCGGGTCAGTTCGGCATATACACAGCAGGCTTTGGTCCAACATAATTTTCACTTTTTCGGACACATTGTGCTTGGGTTAATGATCTATCCCATCGCTTGCCTTCCTCAGTCCATACCTTATGCAGAGGTGGCTAAAGACAAATTTTCTAAAATTGAAAGGGAGAAAAAAAACCAATTAAAAGATCAGGGACAGCTCAAATCCAGTGTTCATAACTATGGCATAGCGCAACTTATCTACAGCATGCTCTTCTTGCTGTATTAGGGCAACTTGAGCAGGTTGAAACAGGTCGAGGCGGCTTTGTGGGGCAAGCGGCCAGCTGGCTCTCTTTTGCGTATCGGGAAAAATCCACGCAGCACGCTTCCCAGGGTGTCTCCCGTGTCCTGCAAATTACACCAATTATTAAATTATTCCGTTTGGGGCTTAAGTCCCTTCCCCATCTGAACTCGGTCCTGATGCTGAGTTTTCAGATTTAAAAAATCCCACCCACGTGTTGACTTGAATAATGCTGCATATCAATGCACAACACTCAACTCGAATGGAACGCATAATCTACTACAAAATAGCTTTGCGAGCAACGAACAATAATGAAGAGACATACCTGTACCAATGTTTTTGCGAATGATTGACTGACAAAATGAGCGTAAATTGTAAAAAAAAATTTATTTTAGCATCAATTTTTACACTGCCAGTGTGGTAATTAAGAAAGAATGAAATGGAAAGGATTAAATCATTCCCAGCACAAGATAAAAATTGACAAAGCAAACATAAAACTAGAAAGGACTTAAAATGCAAAGCCGTCCGTTCCTGCTTCGTACTCAAAACTAAGCAGACGAAAACGAAGTTTAAAAAAACTCGTACATTTTATTATCCGTCTTCTCCATATTTCTCATAATAAAGTTTGTTGAAGATTTTAATGACAAAAGTTGAATTAGTAAAAAATATTATGGCTAAGAGACAGTCAGATGCCACCACGGCGCACTGCACAGACACAAAAACACCGTTTCCCATGCTAAAAATCGGCTCTTAAATTTCTTTAATGAAGAAAATAAAGCAAAAGCCCAAGGTAATTACCATCACGGCATCAGCAAGATGTAAAAAGAAACAAACAGTCAATTTTGAAGAAACCTGAAAAAATCCACAAATTCTCGAAGACATGGTCCAAAGCTATTTTGTATTGCAAAACCAAAAGGAAAATGCACAACAAAAATCAAATGAAGAAAAACAAATGCATTACCTGATCATCAACACCTCAACACAGCGGTATGGAGAAAGGGGGCTCAGGTGAGCGAAGCCAGTAACGGAGGTCTGGAGCAGCTCGTGACAAACTATAAAAAACAGCCAACGAGGTCGAGCTGGCATGAATACAAAAATAGTCCATTTAAAATGTCACAAAAAGAACAATTCTTTGTCAACTTGTTTACAAAACTCCAAGATCCAAACGTCAGGCGTCTCACATGAACGAGAGAGAGGTCACAGCTTTGAACAGAGACAAACCTCTGGGTCACTATTGGTTGAAATTGACTTCAACATGACTAGCCTATTTCTAGTCGACCGGCAGGTGAAGAGTTGGTAGCAGGAATTTCGTAATTTGTTCAGGGTGCAGGCGATAACTCACTTGCTCTTCACGAGGACACCAACCATTAAATCATTAAAGTCCACTAACTAATGGTGATGATAAGGACACCCGGGTTAACGTCCCATCCGAGGGCCGGCTCAACTTTGTGAACTCATTGCCCAGCCTGAATTAAACAACCCAATCCGGCAATTTGCAGTCAAAGTCGGGTCGAACACGGAGCAGACAGCTCAAAGGCAAGTTTGCGTTCATCTGCAGCCATAATGTCAGACAAACAAGATGTAAATATTGGAGTCTAAGGGGAAGTTTAATTTCTCAGGTCCCATCTATCACCTACATAGTAATATCATAGGCTGAAAGGATGGCCTAGACTCCAGAAGGTATGCACACTCACCTCAAAGGTGTCAAACCCCGTGTTCTGAATCCCGACCAGTTATAAACTGTCATTCCAGTATCTGCACAGGCAGGGTGCTCAATCAATGGGTGTGCGCTCTCTTGGATGGATGTTAAACTGGGGCGGACTCGTCTGCCAGCCGGTGTCCTTCATGAAAAGTAGGCAGCTATTGAAGGGTACCAATGAACAAATTCCAAATTCATGCCTAATGCTGGGAAGGCAACGGCAAACCAATCCAGCATAACCTTTCGCAAAAGACTATCTTTAGCACAACCAGACGGCTCGGCAACAGAGCGTGGTAACTGGGCACATCAAAACACCAAAGTGGCATTCATACCAGCTCCGAACCCTTCCAAAGCTTTGAAGAATTTTTTCATCATCCAGACATTTGTTTTTCTGTATAATAATTGGTTCACGAGTCAGTAAGTGACCATATGTTCGTATTGGTGTCTGTCTGTCTGTCTGTCTGTCTGCTGTCCCGAGCATAGCCTCCGTGGGTTTGATCCGATCCTGATAAATTTTGGTGGGAGGTTTTATCATGATCTAGTTGTGTTTTCCTGAGAATGGGCGTGGTGGCCATCCCCAAAATGGGCGGAGCCCTACGCCAAAAAACATGGGTGTTTTTAGGGGGTAAGCCGATTTCAATTTAACATCTCTCCGAAGGGGTTTGTCGAATCTGGCAGGAAGTCAGTATTTGTTAGCACCAATGGCACCTGCATAGCCCCACCGGAGCTCGGTTTTTCATTTTCTCCCAAGGTCAAGGTCACAAGGTCCGAACTTAGAAAAATTGCGAATTTTGACATAAAATCACAGACGACCGCCAAAACTTTGAGAGCTAGGATGACAATATTTTTTATGCATATCTTGAGCGTCATTCCCCACCTAAATTCTTGAAACCATTTTACCTCTATCTCGACACACTTGCCCGTGGCGCCCCCTTAAAGCCTTGTTTTACGCTGATTTCTCAAAGTATGGATAATCCGAGGAGTGCGAAATCCATATAGCCTATATGACGTTATATTGTTCCTGGAATGTTTCCAGAGGAAGTTTTGCACCAAAGGTCAAAATCATTGACCTTTGGACCTTTAAAGTTTCACAGGTCAAATTTTCGAAAGATTGTGGGAATCGAACGCGGGTTTTGACCTCTTCGCCGAACTAACTCCCAATAAGCTATAGCACCGTATCCTGTTTCCTTATTTAAATGTCCACAACATTGTTTTGTGGCCTTTAATGGTTATGCAAAGGTTCAAATTTTGAAAGTTGTTGAACGAAACGGGTTTTCGACATTTTGCAGCTAATAACCGGTCACATCGTACCACAGTCAATGTTGATCATTGTTTATACTTGGTCAAAAATTATCACCATGTGTCTCTCATCCGTGACTTTGAAAAATCTACATCGTCAATACCGCTACGTCGAACCATCGTCGTCTTTCAGATGTGGCAAATTTACTGTACTTCAACATCTCAACTACATCTGAAACAATACATTTTTTTGATTAATTCTGGCCATCGTCTTCCTCCTTTTTGTGCTCTTTAACGCAAACTGAATCTCATCAAGAAAAGGTTATTATAAATTTTTGTGTTATTTCTGCATAACTATTTCTTCTCGGTACTTTTTCTTTCTTTGCATCTTGCCTGAGGCTGCATCTTTTATAACGCTTTGTGCAGTTGATGGAAATTGTCGAGTATGTTGTTTTTTTTCTTCTTCTGAAATGTTAAAAAATGTTTGAAATCTTAAATTAGACTATTAACAGGTTCTTCCAATCTCGATGTAATGTGTTCCGGAGTAAGATCAAAGGAATATGTTTTTTTTTAAGCAAATTCTTTGGAATTTCATATGGAATGTGTTCTATAAACAAATTATTTGGTTTTCCTCCATAATGTGTTCTTTGAAATTTAGTCTTGAAGTTGTACAAAACTTATACAGAGCTTGTTTTTAGTGTTTATTTCGAACACATTCCATGCAATTTATTTGTACAGAATTTTTTTTTTAATAAATGTTAAATCATGTATAACGAGAAGGGCCCTGTTCAACGTCGCAATGTCGCAAGATATGCCTCTGTCCACATAACTACATCATTATAAATACTTGTACCAAGTTTGATTTAAATCCCTGAACACAGATTCAAAATATTAAATAATTATGTCTGCTCGACCATGCGTCCAATCAGTTTGAAATTTAAAACATATATTCCTCATGGTGACTAAATCATAATTGTGACGTTTCACGTCGATTGATGAAGCGGTTCAAGAGAAATAATATTTTAAAAGATTTTTGTTCAATCCAAAAGGGCTGCCAGACTAACGTGACCTATTAATTATTCATGAACACCCTGGTATATCCCCAAGTTTGGGGAACGATGGAGATGAAGTTTCCCCTCAATCTGTCAAGCCATTCTGGAGAAAGATTTTTAGCTTCTTTCCAAAAAAATCATAGTTGCCAAACCATGACATCATCGGTGGAGAACTTATTGTTCCTCATGGACGGGCTATCATACCCGTAAAGTTTCGCCTCAAATCTGTTCAGCCGTTTCAGAGAAGATTCTTGACGGTTTTTTATGTTAAAAAAAATACGGCTGCTGAACCACGTGACTGTGACGTCATCAACCCCCCCCGCCCCCCCCCCATAAAATTAAGCCCACGTATGACCCTCAAAATTTTTTAAACTGTTCGGATAAAAGCGTTCGACGTTATGCAATTAAAATGTCATAACGAAGGCACCTATGAGTTCATAACAAAAAAAAAAATCACACTTCTTTCCCTTGGGGAGTACTTGACATGCTTTCAGCCCAATGAAGACACACTTCTGGTCACAGAGTTTCAATTTTTTCCATGGTGTGGTCTTTGGAGATACAGAGATCCAAAGTTTTCCTTTTTTCCAAACATTAGCTGCCATGCCACATGCCTATGACATCATATTATCATTCACCATTCTACATCTCGTAGTCTCACCGATGGTGAAAATTTTGTGTCAATCGGATAAGCGGTTGCACAGGGAAACAGAGAAAATTGGCACGGATGGACGTAACGTAGGGACAACCCGAAAACGTAATTGCTCTGGCGATTTAGTCAGTGGATGCATAAAAAATATTGATTGGGAGTGGTTGGAGGGGGTAGGGTGGGGAGTGGATGGGTAGAGAGTACCTTAAGAAACATGCGAACGTTCCTTAGTGGTGAAGTCTTTTGCAGGATGTCCCACAGCCCCAGACAATGACACGGTGGTTATTATGAAATCCTCCATAATAAACCGTGTGCTTCCTGCAGGAATCACACCTTGCATGTTGTTGTTGTTGTTGGGGATAAGTTATCTCAACTGCGTGGTTAATTATATACTACTCGCACGATGACAATCATAAGCCTTTAAATACAATGATGTTTGAACCAAATCCTTTGCATGACCTCAAGCACATTTTCAAACGAGAGAGTTAATAGAAAACCTTATCCCATGCAAATGTTCAAATATAATAAATTGAATTATATTGAAATAAAAAAATGATTTTAAAGGTCATATAAAAAAAAATCTGAAGTTTAGTGGCGTTGATGCATTCTTATACACCACCTTATTTAACATGTCCAAGTAACTGCAAAACTGGATGTTTTTTGAAGGCGATTTGTGTTCTGCAGTGTTCAGGTATATAAATAAATTGAAATAAATAAAGATTGTGAAGATCGTATAAAAAAAATTAGGACCACTGGACCTTACCTGGGCCCTCGACTAATGTTGTAACCAAATTTGGTAGCATTCTGACAGATGGGTCTGGAGAGGAAGGTTTTGAAAAGAATTTATGCAATTTTCCAAAATATTTACTAAGTCCACCATTTTCACAAACTTCCGGTCAAGTGATCGGCATTACCTCCGCAATTTAACATCATGACCCTGTTTCCAATGTTGGAACCCAAATTTGGTAGTATTCTGACTGGTGTGTCGAGAGAAAAAGATTTTAGAAGGAATTTGTGCGACCGCCATTTTGACACACTTCTGGTCACTTGATCAGCATGGCATCCACAATTCACCATCAGGACCCTGTCCTGATGTTGTAACCCAAATTTTGGTAGCATTCTAACTGATGGATCAGGAGAAGAAGAATTTGTAAGGAATTTACGTGATTTTCCCAAAAATTGAATGTCGCGCATTTTGACAACATCGGTCAATATGATTGGCCTGACTTCTGGAGTTTAACATCCCTACCTTGACGCATGTTGTTACCTCAAATTTTGGCAGCATTCTGATTGTGGGATCTGGAAAAAGAAAGAATATTGGAAGGAAATTTGCACGACCATTTTGACACACTTCCGGTCATGTGATTCGCTTTGACCTCCGCAATTTAACATCCATACCCTGGTCTAATGTCGTAACCCAAATTTGGTAGCATTCTAACTGATGGATCAGGAGGAAGAAGAATTTGTAAGGAATTTACGTGATTTTCCCCAAAAATTGAATGTTCGGCCATTTGATTACACTCGGTCACAATGATTTGGCCTGACTTCTGGAGTTTAACATCCCTACCTTGACCTCATGTTGGTTACCCAAATTTTGGCAGCATTCTGATTGGTGGGTCTGGAAAAGAAGATATTGGAAGGAATTTGCACGACCATTTTGACACACTTCCGGTCATGTGATTGGCATGACCTCCGCAATTTAACAATCCATTACCCTGGTCTAATGTCGTAACCCAAATTTGGTAGCATTGCTAACCGATGGATTCAGGAGAAGAAGATTTGTAAGGAATTTAGTGATTTCCCAAAAATTGAATGTCGGCCATTTTCACCAATCGGTCACAGATGCCTGACTTCTGAGTTTAACATCCTACCTTGACCTCAGTTGTTACCCAAATTTGCCAAGCATTCTGATTGGTGGGTCTGGAAAAGAAGATATTGAAGGAATTGCACGACCATTTTGACACACTTCGCGGTCATGTGATTGCATGACCTTGCAATTTAACAACCATACCCTGGTCTAAATGTTGCCAACCCAAATTTGGTAAGCATTCTGACTGGTGGTCTGGAGAAGATTTTTGAAGGAATTTTACGCATTTAACCAAAAATTGACCAAGTTGGCCATTTTGACACACTTCCGGTCATGTGATCACAGACCTTCGCAATTTAACATCCATAACTGGTCTAATGTGTAACCCAAATTGTAGCATTCTGACTGGTAAGTTGAAAAGATTTTTGAAGAAATTTACGGTCAGCCATTTGACCTACTTCAAGTCAGGTGACCGACGAGCTTTTGCAATCCCTGTTACCAGTCAGGAGAGGAACGTTGCTGCCAAATTTCAGCCGGATCGGACCAGCGGTTTGGCCAGGAAAGTTGAAATAGGAGACGGATGGCAGACAGAACGGACGGATGGTGCGCGGATGACAATACCTATCTGGAATTTAAATTCCAGATAAGCTGAAAATTAATTCCGGTATTTTACTGCCATTGATGCAGTGTCTATTACATCACTTTTTTATTGTATACAGTACAATAGTCGAGGCCTTGGAAGAGCTACATGAATACACTGAACGGATCAGGACACAACGGGACAAAGGATCAGTTGAGAGAGGGGGAAACACCAAAAGCAGAGGTTCGAAAGCCAATGTAGAGGCAAACTTGGACAAACAATTGGTGTGTGGAGGAATGAGGAGCAGGAGGATGCACGGTGGATAAAGATGGATACAGAGGAAACTTTCAGAGGGAAAACTGGACATTTGGAGGAGGAGGGATTAGGATGAGGTTGGGTGGGGGGGACGTTAACAAGGGGAGAAAATATTCATGATTTTGGAACTGGGGACGATCTGAGATGGTGGTGAACAGCTGTCTTGAAGACCTGGAGGGAGGAATGAGATTGAAGAGAATGCAGAAGTTGTTTCCACAGGTGGAGACAAGAGGAATGAATAGTGGAGGTGAGCAGTGATCCTGGATTTAGGTAGTTTAACCAGAAGGAGGTTGATGCTGGACCATGTGCTCCCTGCAGAAACCTGGGGGAGGGGGCGGGGATGAAGCACGGAAAGAGCAGAGGGTGCAAGACCAGAAAGGAAGCAGTAGAAGACGAGAGACCACCGACCTGCCTGCGATGGTGTCGTGATGGACCCATAGACTCAGCTTCATCACGGGAGTTTGAATAAAATTGAAACCTTGGCTTCTAAAGCGTAAAGCTGAGGAAAGGTGTGAAGCAGAACAGCCAACCAGAGGGGAGAGCAATATTTCCATCAAACTGTGGTTGAAGGCCTTGTAGGTGGACAGGGGTTCGATTGGCCAAGGAAAGACTTTCTATGACGGAGGATGCCCGTTAGCGGCTGCTTTGGAAGCCAACTTTGAAACGTGGCTTGCCCATGAAAGATCGTTGCTGATAGTGAAACCCAAGAGTTTGAATGACTGAACTTCTTCAAAGGATTGTTAAGAAAGTAGATAGGGGAGGGGTGTTTGCCAGAAGGTCCTTTCGGAGAGAGATTGTGAGAGTGTGAGATTTGTCAGGATTGAAAGACAAATTCCAAGTGTTTGAACATCTTGTGATTTTGTGAAGTTCTGAAGAGAGGGAAGAGCTGTAGCCTTCCTGTCTGAAGAATGAGGGATGTCATGCAGAGGGCAGAGTCATCAGCAAATAGATAAAGAGGATTTTTCCAGAGATTCAGAACGACATTTATGAAGATCAGGAATAGGACTGGGACCAGAACACTGCTTTGAGGCCCTCCAGCCATGACAAGGGGAGGAGATGAAAGGATTCCGTTGAGAGCCACACACTGGCTACGAGAGTAGTGGGAGTCAGGAAGCCATATGTGGAGTTGGCCTTAGATGCCATTGGCATAAAGTTTGAAAGTAAGGCAAGATGCCAGACTGTATCAAAAGCACAATATATGTCCAGAGAGACAGCCCTGATCTCATGTCTGACATTGAGGTGAGTCGAAGCCATCCATTGTTAGGTGAATATAAGCAGCCTTTCCAAGTTGTAATGACCTGGTCTAAAACCAAATTAGTGATCCGAGATGAAGCCGTTGGAGAAAAGGATGGATTTCAGGACCTTGCTGATGATTGGAAGTTAGCTGATCAGTCCGTTGTTAAGAGTATCAGTTTTGCACCTTTTTATGTGATGTAGTGATGATGGCAGATTTCCCAGCAGATGGATGATGACCGAGCACAAATGACAGGGTGAAATGGGCAGAGAGAGGATGGGAAACAGCAGCAGAGCAGGATTTTAGGACACGTGCGCTGATGCCGTCCGGTTCAGTTGCAGTCAGTCACACATTACATTAATTATTCGTGCCTGTTGTTTGTGTCCTTTATGATGTACTGAAAAAGGAAGTTTTCTGTTGGAATGATTTCTATTTTGTTTGATTGCCAGAGTCAAAAAAAAAAAAAAATCTACTCCTTTCTGCATATGTGCAATCGGGACAATTCAGAGGCAAAGTATTGATAAACTACAGATTCGTTTTGCAATTCATGTTCAAAAATATAACATTCAATTGAAATCAAGTTGTTCCTCAATCATAAACTGACATTTGTGGATGGACGGAGAAACAAACCAATTGCTTAACCCCGCTTTTCATTTCACGTGCATGGGATATTGACAATTCTGCATTTATAGTCTTAATAACATTCTAACACAGTGGTATGCTTAATAGTCTTAGTTGCTCTTTACAAGATGGACTGGGACTAAGCAGATAAGAAGTCAAGATCCACATCACCATTCAAAAGTCAGGAAGAAGCGTATGGCTAATTCCAAAATGCTATGATATATATAGGTTTCTCACTGACGTAAGATGGTGACGCCACCACCTGTTGGGTGTGCCATTTTGTAGGCCATCCACATCAGAGCAATCAGTATCTGGATCACTGAAAATGTCTGGAGAAACATCTGCAACTGGAAGTGGCTCTAGCATATGTATTGTTGTTCGTCATCCGATAAGCAGAGCAGGCCCAAGTGTGTCCAGAATTAGAAGTCGTTGGGGTCACAGATCCCTACAGCTTGCCAGGAAACTTTCTGGCCCCATGGAAAGCATGCTAATGCGGAACAGCTGCCTGACCTACAGTACCCAAATATCTACAATTATCCAGTAAAAACATCCTCCTACAACACAAAGGAGGCCATGGAAGCTTATAAGAGCCTGGATGGCAACAAAATATTTGTGGCCGGCTTGGTTCATGGGATGCAGACTTGGAATGTGCCAAGAGAAACAAAGCGTGCTGGTGATGCCCAAAGTAAGTACCAACCAATATTAATCAGCAATATACACTTGTAAACACACCAGCTCGTCACAAAACTTTTGGGGTTGATTTAATGTGTGATAGAACTCCCCTATTCACAGCATGATAGCACATGATCAACTCGATAACCAATAGAGTCCGAGCTTTTTTACAACCCCATTTGAGCCAACCGAATCACCTACTGGTCCATAATACCAATGGTTGTAAAGTCTACCCTCACAAATGAATGGAGAGTGTGTCCTGGAATGCTGTACAATTTATACCGATGCATGCGGACCCGTCACTATACATGCCTACCCGGCACTTCACTGGGTTTAATCAAAGACAGCCTGTTGCACTTCATCAACATATGCACATCTATCTGAGTCGCTATGAGGATGGAAGAAAGATAATTAAACACGTAAAAAAAAATGATATTTTATAACATGCAGTTGTTGTTGTTCTTGCTGCTGTCACCATGGCTATGGTAATTTGTGTGCTCCTTCCATGCCCATCATGCTGCATTTATTATTATGCCTTTTCTCCACATTGCGGGCTATGGCTTGTTATCATACATAAATCATGTTCCATACCGTAGATCATTGAGGTCCATTTCTCCGGTCTCGCCAGCAATGAGCCATTGCAACTCGGGAGTTGAAAACATGCCAATCCACTCTGGGTTGATGATGGATTTGAAGCCACGAATGAATGCCAAAGTTTGTTGCTTGATCTGAACATACATCGGTGATGTGCCAGCAAGTGGATGTAACTGATCCTGAGTCAACAAAACGTGATAAAATTCACTCACCCCATCGACGACAATCATGAACATTGGGACTACTAACGTAACCAAAAGCCAGAATTTTCCATGAATTTCAAAACTGGGAAGTTGAAGAAAAAAAATTAAAGTACTTGATAAAGCCTCTTTCAAAGAATGGTCTCTGAAGTGAATTTTTCTAAACTGACAGATTAAAAAAACAAAACTATTTTACTACATTTCAATGAAATTATTCTGAAAGAAAAATTGTTCCTTTTTCAAGGACTCCACAGTATTCTGTAATTGATACAACACATTGCATTGAAGTTATAAGAATATAGTTCAGCATTTGCCAACATACCTTCATATTTTCTTCTTCAACAAACGTTCAAACAACGAACCAGGTTACTTGTATTAAGAACTCGATATGAAAATGTAAATTGTCCACCATTAAAATCTTTCACAAAATTTACCCCCGTGTGGGGTGACGGTCATCTCTATAATGTTTTTACTCTCATAATCGATTAACCGTTGCCAGATATCTCCTAAAATGACAGACGAGATAGGTTTTGAAAATGGCGATTTTCACAACTTTTGTGACCTCATGACCTTGACCCTGACCTCGAATCCGGGAAAAAATATGTCGTTGGGTATCACTCATCGACCTCTACCCACATACCAAATTTCATCAAGATCGGAAGTAAAAAGTTTCTTTGTACCGGGAGGTGTTTTTGACCATCTTCCAGGTTATGTGGCGGCCAAACGGGAGGAAATTAAAAAATCTGTCCGGTTAGATACAAGATAATATTTTTTACTATCATAATCAATAAACAGTTGCCGAATATCTTGTAGAATGGCAGACTAGATAGGTTTTGAAAATGGCGATTTTTATAACTTACGTGACCTCGTGACCTCGTCCCTGACCTTTAACCGAACAAAAGTTATATTGTTGTGCAACACTCATCGACCTCTACCCACATACTAAGTTTCATCAAGATCGGAAAGAAAAATTGTTGACGTACGACGGACGACATTTCGTCCGGCTTTATTAGGTCATCTCGGTAGAGATGACCTAAAAATGAGGATCAAATTCATGATGATTGTATCCTGTTCCTTGTTAAATACACATATACATGTGCACAATAAAGCACAATCTAAACACGAAAATGTTCCCTTTTAGCATGGATGTGTTGTTGGTTATCTCCATATGCAGGTATCAGAAGGTGGAACGGAGACCCTCCCGGTCTCAAAGTAAGTATCCACTTCGTGTGTGCACATATGTATATGTATGATATATATATATATATAATATATATATATATATATATATATATACATATATACACACATACACTAGCAGGGTGTGCTTACACATTGTGTAAGTATACAAACCGTGCTTCCCCATTGTCTCGGTCATTCACCTGCATTTGAGTTTTAATTTACTTATTTTCATTTATTTATATTATAATTTATGGATGCTTTCCGATGGTTCTGTGATTTTTCCAGGTGTATTGGCTTCGAAGTTGGGTCA
>CM068967.1:55532421-55547798 GCA_035128595.1 Eptatretus atami
TCACTTGTACATGTAGCTACTTTAGGTTTATCTGCAGTCTGCTTTTTTGATGGCCATCCTCCTTTGCTACACTTTGTGATTAGGCTTGCATCACCTAGTGCCACACTTTTGTCATATCTTTTTTTTGCACCATCCAACATTTTTGAACTGACTGTGTCTCTGTAGCAGTTTCTGTGCCATGAAGCAATCCCCATTGTTTCAGCTGTTCTGCTGTAACACTACCTAGTCTGTTGCTGATTGATAGACATTCTGGATCTTGGTAACTGGCCCATTTCTGTATATGGTCAAGAAGGTTATCAGACTCATCTTCAGGGTTTGTTACCAGATCTCCAGTTGCATTTTGGCACCTAATGCACAGTTTATAATCAATAGGTTCACATTTCTGCTGCTTTCTTGTGGCTCTGCCATTTTCCTAAAACACACAAACATATTCATGTTAGGAACCACCACCGCCCATGCAGTTAGATACATTCTATAATGCAGTTAATAATACATTCTTTATATCAAAGTTTCTCAGCTTATCTGAAGAAATAATATCATATATAAATTATGTATTTGTTCATTTAGTTTGTCAACATCTCCACCAGCAATTCTGCATTACCTGAAAAACAATGGATTCTACCAAATTGTTTCAGAATTAGTTTTTTCTAATTTGTTTATAATGATGGTCGATTGATGGATGGATGGGCAGATGATGCATTCATGGCAATGATATTGTGTATATAAGCCTGCTGGTTGACTAATGTCAGCAGAGCTAAATGCATCTAAACAAATGACATCATGGATTTATTTGTCAAAGAATAAAATATTCTATTTGCATGTCTATATTTTACGCTAAATTGGGTATATCACTGGTTTCATAAAGTAGAATATTTTGCCTATTTTTTGCAAATTTGTCCAAATATTTATTTTGTTGTTACTATAATAACTGAAAAGTGTCATAAATTGTTAAAGCCATCATTCCAATCATTTTGATATGTCACATGATACACTTTACTTCTTAAACAAAACACTGATAGAAAATATACACATTTTTTAATGTTTTTGCGGTTATGCATTGTTTCGTTAAAAAAAGGCATAAAACTGAAAATGAAAACTTCCCAACATCTTTCATATCCTTTAGGGATGTCTAAAGGATAGCATAAAATTATATAAACAACAGTTGGCAGACCAAAAATGCGAACTCAGATTTTTCAACATATGACCCTACACTGTTAGTCTTGAATACAGCTAACAGGATAGCCGAGAAGTACGCATTCTCACCTCTGAGCTGCCGAGCCTGGGTTCAAATCTCAACCCAGCAATAAATTGTCATCCTGGTGTTTCAAATGCAGGACAAGGCATCAATGTGTGCGCCATCCCTCGGATGGACGTTAAACTGGGCATTCTGTCTGCTAGCATTATAGAGGTAGACATTAAAAAGATCGTACTGTATCTTTCGTGAAGAGTAGGTGAGTCATCGCCGGCATCCTGAACAGATTCCAAATTCCTGCCCTGATGACGACTGTGAAGGGAATGGCAAACCCCACAAAGCACAACTCGTGCCAGTAAACTGCTTCGGCAGCACAAACACTCTGTAAAGAGTATGATATGTCTCAATGAATGTTTAAGGTTTATTTTAAAGTTTAACTCCAGAATGTTGCACGCTGGAATGCTGCAAATTAAACTTGCTTTGCTGGGGCATGTATCAATTTGTGGTTTGTGAATGTGGGGAATAAAATGGCTTGAGTAACATAGCCTACAAACAGACAATCCAGAGGGTGAAGAATGACCACATTTAAATTTCCTTACATTTGATATGATCACTTCCAACTGTTAGTCCTTTAAATGCAGCTCTGCCATGCCACTCACTTCAGAAGAGAGCTCCTGAATAGATGAGTACCTCTGTTTATAGACTAAACAACCTACAAGGCCCTTATTCACAGCTTGATGGAGTATAGTTCTCTCCTTTAGGTTGGCACCCCTGCGTCACAGCTTGCCCTTCTGGATGCCGTGAAAAGCAACACCCTCTAAATTATTGGGATCGCCTGAGACTAAGCTGAGTGTCTAAGCCTGAACTACTTCAGCATCGCAGACAGGTTGGTGGCCTCTGAATTCTACTGCCTCCTATCTGGTCTTGCACCCTCTGCCCTCTCTTGGCTCTGTCCCATCCATTCGTATTGATGGATGAGATGGAGTAACGTGATGATTTCTGATGCAATGATTTCTGCAGGACGCACATGGTCGAACAGTAACCTTCTCCTTGTTAAACTCCCAAAGTCCTGGCTCACTGCTCACCTCCACTCATTTGTTCCTCTTTTCTCTCGCCTGTGGAACCAATTTCCAGATCCTCTACAATCTCATTCTTCCCTCCAAGTCTTCAAGACAGCTGTTCCCCACTAGCTCATGTCAACCCCATCCACAGTCATAATTTCTTCTACCCTAAATGACCCGATTCTCAAGCACTCCCCTTTTCGAAGTTAGTGATTTTTTTCCCCTCCTCTCCATCACCTCTTTTTGTTTGTTAGTTGTCAGTTGGTTTGTTCCATTTCTGTTTCATCCCCATTTTCCCCTTCCTCGTCAGCAGCTTTTGTGAGGCTTGTTCAACCCACGTGTTCTGCCCCCTCCCCCACCACCCTTGACCTCTCTCTCACTTCTATTTTGCTCTTGGTGTTTTCCCCTTTCCATTTTGTCAAAAAAATCCCTTTTCCTATCAAAATGCGCTGAGCAGGAATTCGCTCGATAACTAACAAATGGCCTAACCCTAATGAGCATGTGTCAATTCAGCATTGAGGACGATGGTGTTATTCAAGAGGGAGCATCCACGCAGCTGTTTAGTCTGTATTAACTTAATGTTTTCAGGGGTCCTATATCAAACACTGGTCATTCATCAATTTTGTACGTCACACATGGCTGCTGTTTTGCATCATTGCTGGGAGCATGGCTATGCTGTTGATGCAGTGCCTCCTGCAGGTTAGAGCAGGAATTAGTAATTTGTTCACGGTGACGGTGATAGCTCGCCTACTTTATGTGAAGGACACCGTGGGATCTTTAACATCCACATTCTAATTCTGGATGACAGGATGCCCGGTTTAACGTACATCCGTGGGACAGCACACACAATTATGAATCACCTCGTCTGTGAAACACCAGGGTGACACAGTTCATAGCCATGCTGAGATTTGAACCCAGGCAAGACAACTCGAGTGTGCATACCTCTAGTTTTGTCCATTCTGTCTGATGAAACATTGGTTAAGGTATAAATCGATTGTAAATTCTCACCTCATATACCGCCTTTCCCAACATTTTCCCAACAAACTCGAGTAGCTGTAAGTGGTTTTCATGGACGTAAGAACTTGGAGATGGGTAAAGGCATTCATTTCCACTTGTGGTCTGCGGAAATGAGAAAAATGTGAAGCAAAATGGGAAAAAATCATGTGACTGCCACAGCCAAAGCAGTTACAAAACAGGAAAGTTAAAATGGAGCATGGTGTTCAGTTAAACACTCGACTCAGTGAAGGAGTTTTGAACTTGGCTATAGTACTACCATGAAACTCATGGTGCAGAAAGAGTTCTGCACTATCCCTTTAAATTATGTGGCGTTCGTGACACTAATGGTGAAAATCATTAATTGTTCGGTTCATCTTTTCTCCTGTTTGAGGAAGCGCCTTCCAGAGGCAGTTCAATTGCAATCTTCTCTCCCGTGTCTCACATTGGTGGTGCACCACCGTCTCACGTTACCCCCACTTCCATCCCGATATGCGATCTTTTCTACCCCCATTAACCCTATCAAACTCACCCATCGTATTTGCAAGTTACTGTGTTTCCTGATATCCTCCTCTTACCAATTTTTCTGTTCATTCTTTCCCTTGCTCGTGTCCAGCTGTGGCCGCACTGCCCCATTGTCGGTACACTGTCTTTTCCCCCATCTGTCTCCTCATTTTCCAATCAGCCAGGACTTTGTATACAATTTAATAAAGATGAATCAGAATCCACATTTTGGGGCAAAACTATCATGTGGATGAATTTAATTCAAATCACATTACTCAACATCATAACTGTTATCATCAATAAGAAAAAATTCAATAAAACTCCACAGTTCTTCATGTCAGTCAAGAATTCTTCATACCATATATGTATATATGTATATATTTACTTCTGGTAGGTTTGCGAACCAACAACTCTGAACCTATACGCCACTAATGTGCACAACAAAAATGCACATAACTCGAAATTGTGTGAATATTTATATATTTGTAAACCACTGCACGCACTACCCAGACCCAAGAGCTCTTAAATGAGGTATAAATCAACATTATACGTGCTGTGGTTACGACAATTACCTCGTTCAGACACAATCATGCAACTTTCGTTCATATAGGTACTGTATGTAGATATGAAGATGATTAATTAGGTTCTCCAACTTTGACAACTGCGACCTTGCAACTGAGTGCAAAGTTGCCAAGGTCAAATGCTGTCACCAAGCAGATGAAAAGTGAAGCTACCGAATAGTTTCGCCCATATTGGGACTCATCAGTTTTAACACCGCTGTTCCATCCATTGACTATGAAGCCTTTCGGCATTTACTGTATACTGGTTAACAATACACCACTAACTGTGATTGGTGAGGACACCATCACTCTTTGGGTTTACTTTCTCTTGAACATACAGAATAGTATAAAAGAGCTACAACTAGAAGTTGCATGGTACCACATGTAAAAGTGACCCTACCCTATATCCAAAACCTAAAATTGCTTCAGCATATTTGCTCACGATGCCGAGTACTCGATACACGATAACTGCTACGGTCCCCTTTTCATCAGTCTCAAACATTATTTTCCCTACCTTTAAGATGCTCAATATCATGAGCAAAATGTGCTGACCATTTTGGTCGTGATGAGTTAAGGTCTTGCTGAAGCTTATGTCGTGAATATTTTGTTCCCCAAGGTGCAACTCTACAAGCCTTTGTGAGAGAGGTGTGTGCGCTTAAAGAATAGCACGAGGAATTAGACACCTTACTCTGAACAAGTTTAATGCTGGATCGAACACCCGCTTGATAATCTCCTCGAGGAATTCCTTGAATACGCCATCTTGGTCAATTCCTGCCTCGTCCATACCGAGGTCGTTCACAAACTTCACCCTGATGATCCCCTTCAGGGCACTTGGTGATAGCTTGCCGAGTTGTTCATAACCATCCTGTTGGCATATTGAGGAGGGTCTACAAAGGGTGTTTAAATCTTTTAAACAGGGTGTTTAAATCTTGAAGATCTACAAAGCCACAAAATGTAACTTCTTCACTTGTTAATACTCATATTCATCATTATAATAAAAGGGTCATGCCAATCATCAACAGCAAAGGAATTTTCATCACATGAAGAGCGACAATTGGAATGCTTGCATACAAGTTACGAGATCATACAGGCACCCTATATTCATCACTGGTGCTACACTTCAATCAGTGACATGAAACACACACACAACTTCTGAGGGTGCAAACTAGCAACATCTCATATGTTTTCCTTTTTTAATTCAAATAAATTTACTCTTCGTCTTTATTCAGTCCTTTTCAATCATGAGGCATTAACTTACTTCCAGTTGATGTATTTGAAGACCATTGTATTGAATCTATCATGATCTTACTGCCGACATTAGGGACTCGCCACTTCACATCGCTTGGCTCTAACACCTTGTTTGCAAGATCGCAGTTGTCAAGTTTGGCGCTGAGTACCGGTTCGGAGCCGCAAGGGAGGGTTTTAGTTACCAGAGGCAGAGCGGCCGAGAGTAGGGACTGCAGAGTTGCACTGCGGCGGCCATAGACCCTTTCATGATCCCCTTCAGGCTTTTATACTGGTTTCCAGGTTTTCCCCAGTTGTTCCAAGCAAAATACTTTGGATCTTCGATTGCATGCCCATCAGGTGTGATCTGATCGCGGTCAAAATGTCGTGAACACAAACGTGACCATTTGCCAATGATGAGTTTGTCTGCCGTTATATCTGGGCCTTTTCCCCCCACGTCTTAGCAGTCTCTTCCAGCGATGCAGCGAAGTCTGATATAGTGGAAATTTCACCCATGTCATGCTCACCATGAAAGCATATTTTCCCCACTTTCTTTGTGGAATATGAAGTCCATAAAACAATTGCATATGAAAACACCATTTTGCGAATTTCCTAAAAAATCCGATGAAGGAAAACAACTTAAAACTACGAGCAATCAAGGATTGCATACCCTCACCTGGACTAGTTTTGTGTGTTTTTATAGTACATATTTTATCGACGTACTCACATCCTAATTGCACCATACATACTTTTAAACACGTACTCACATTCTAATGATACATATTTTATAGACGTACTCACATTCAAAATGTACATACTTTATGGACTTGCTCACATTCAAAATGTACATACAGGTAGTGGACAAAAAAAAAATTGAAACACCTGGGTAAATGAAGGACACCAAGCAACGGCTTCCACACAGGTGTGGCCCACGTGCTAATGAAGCAAATAACATCCCAGCATTCTTAGGGTCATGTATAAAAATTATGCACAGGCCTGGTTGCCTATAATAATGACGAGCATGGCTGTATCAGGAGACCTCCCCCCTACCCCAATGCCCTCATCCACAGAGCACCTCATCATGGTTTGATGAACATGACACTGATGTTATCCATATGTCATGGCCTTCTCAGTCACCAGATCTGAACTCAATCGACCATTTATGGGATACCAGACGACCCATGAACCCGTTGGGTTCCCGTTGTGATAGCGGTTGATGAAAAAAATAATTTCAAGAAAAAACTAGAGTAATTCGACTGCGCGCAGTCGACGGGTATGCCTCCGCTCTCCCGCACAAACACTTGAGTATTGACATATTTGACCCTTGACCTTTATCATATATGGCCCAAAATCGAATCAGTTAATTGCCCTGTCTAACTTTACCTTTGTACCAAGTTTGATGAAATTCTGTCCAATATTTCTTGAGTTAGGGCGTAAACAGTAAAATTTCAGAGTTTGACCTTGACCCTTGACTTTTATCACATCTAGCCCAAAATCTAATCACTTAATTGCCCTGTCTTACTTTACCTTTTATCAAGTTTGATGAAATTCTACAATTTGCTTCTTGAGTTATCGCGTAAACGAAAATCCGGACGCAATGGACGGACAGACGGACAACCCAGAAACATAATGCTCCGGCACCCTTGGTGCGGAGGCATAAAAAAGATAGCTCCAGCGAACTATACTGCTGAAGTTGTTTGATGATAAAATTCTCCCAAAGAGTACTTGACTGAATCGGGAATTGATTTTTTCATAATTTTTTTGTTACCTGATTTGAACGAAACTTGATACTGCACACCACAGGCGAATGGTAGGTAAGGTGGCCCTAAAATTTTTGCGCTATCGTGTACCGTTTTGGCTGAATTTCTGGAACATACATATACATATATATACATACAAAATGAGTTTTAATAATATATATATATATATATTCTGGAACGACACCTGAGACAGTGTTTTCCACCTCTATAAACCAGGTGTGAGTTGATTGACTTTCTCATGGAAGAATGGTGCGGCATCCATCCTGCAGAATTCCATACGCTGGTGGACTCTATGCCATGGCGCATACAGGCCATATTGGCCCAACACCCTATGAAGTGAATTTACATTGATGTTTCCATTTTTTGGTTCAATACCTGTACTTTATATAGAGGTACTCGGTTGAAAAAGGAGAATGTGTACTACAAGCTACCATTAGGTGGTGTTTGTGATGTCCCTGTGTGTGGCACACTACGTTAGCACATTCTGTGCAGACAAACAGACAAACGGATCCAACTGCAATATCCTCTCCTCTGGCGAGTGTAACTAGTACAAAAGATTCTTGGCAATGATCATATACGCAAACACAAATAAAAGAGCTGTGGCAGACAGTGCTATGGGAAGTAAGCATGATGAAGAAATTGCTTAATTAAATTTTTTCAAACGTAAACCTGTGGCAGCGATCTGACTATTTAAGATAGCCCAAATTGTCGGCCAACACTTAGCTGCATTCAGTCTAGGGATTGTTGGGAACTTTCAGGCCCGTCTGAAACAATCAGGTTCTCCATAAAAATAAACAAGCACTGGAAGTTGATGTGAAAACAAACTAAGCATAACTTTAAACTTGATACTATTCACCAGCAGGAATCCCCGAGCAATTTGAAGGATTGTGAATGAACTTCAGAATTGTTCATTTTCCCCATGACGCATTAAAGTAATAGCAACACAATTCTCTTCTGTCCCAACCTCAAGCATTCGTGAACGCCGCACAGTGATGTGTGTGACGACCATGGAATGGTTGGACTCCATGAACATGGCCAGAGGATTTTCATTGTCCGCCATACCCATGTTCTCCTTCTCCTTTGCCACCATAACCCGAAAAAGGACAACTCTCTACAGAGATCACAGGGAGAGAGATTCGTATAACAGTAATGCGATGGAAGTGATATCATGGCTGCTAAATAATACTGACAGTGCAAGCTGGCTTCACTCGTAACAGACCTCTTTGTGTGGAACCACATGTGGAATGTACTGCAGCAAATGTTTCACCCTTGTCTTGCCTCTCTCAATGTCACCAAAGAGTGTACTTATTCGTAGATCTCTGGAAATTTAACCGCACAGCAAATAAACATTACACCAGCGATGACCGGGACATGTGTGTGCACATGCACACGCGCGTACATGTGCTGAACCATTCATCCTAGCAAATATTCACAACCACCCATGGATATCACAATCACGAACAGTGTATCAAAAGGTGAATTATGTCGTCACCCTCCAACCCTCTTAAATAAACGTCTCCCTCAAACTACCATACTCTCCCCAGGTGATGTCCCTGTGTGTGCCACACTTTTCCCCCCCCCCCCAGTGAAATGAAGTAGATACATTGATAGAGTGAATTGATTTGGTGTTGAGAGAGCAAAGCATGGTTGTCTCCTGCTTGTCAAATTTCCTTGTATATTTCCCATAAGCAGGTTCGTACAATATAAATTTTATTATAACTATTTGGTTTAATGGAAAGTAGCTTAGTATATACACAAACATAAACATTATGTCTCAAACTGTAGAGACTTGCAAGAATTATGGAATTGGATAAGAAGATCGACACCTTCAGCAACTTTTACACAACAGGCTTTAACTTATTTACTCTGTACTCCAGCTGTGACGGCCGCTCGTAAGTTTCATTCATTCTCTTGAATTGTATCACAAATAGTGTAATATTGTGTTTCCATTGTGTTTTACTGTTCATGTTGATTTGAAGTCACACACACACACAAAGTGATGATGAAAATTATGATCGGTCTCCCCATGAAAACTATGATGGGTTGCAGTCACGTGACACCTCCCCCTTCTGGGAAGATACGATCATCAGCACAGTCCGAGAGGAAGACAACTCGCCAGTCGAAATATCATAACTGAGCCTTGCCTTGCTGGAGAGCTGTGCTCGTTGGTGGTGCCCTCATCTTATATATTATTTCCGAGTTTGTGGTTTCGTGTCGCGCTATCTTCGACTTTGTTCTGCGCATTCGAGTAACGTGATATTCGGCTTACATATCTCAAAGACCATATGAGGTGCATGGTACAAAAAAAAGTAAATAAAATGGTTCTGAAACAGTGAAATCGTATTCCACTTACTGCATTAAAGTAAAATTACTACTGATACTCTGCAGCAGTTCCTTTCTCAAACACACCCACCCCAACATGTCGCGCAGAGCGCGGGTTATGCTAGTTCTTATTATGCTTCTCCATGGGATTAAAAAAAATCGTCATGTACGTCTTATTGAAATCATCAGTTCTCTGCTGTTTTTTTAGTTTTGGTTTCTTTCCACGAGCACATCGACAGTAGAACTTCCAACTTAGGAATAAAAAAGGAGTAGTATTTGGAGCCTCAATAGTGTTTATGACTTTTTCACAACACATGGGAGATTTATAACAGTTACCAATCTGTGAGCTGCCCTCCAGCTTGCCTTCTACCCACGGCCTTTCTGCCTGAAGTCAGAACAGTCAGCATGAGAAACAGAAAATTGGAGTCGTGTGGCATCATCTTCAACTTTGCAATTGTCGACTTCAAAAATAAATTATACAAGACATTCACAATATATGCCTGGTGTTGGCTTAATGGTTCGGGTGGTGGGCTTGGGATCCTAGGGTCCTGAGTTCAAATCCCACTCGGCTGCTGAATTAATACCAGGTGGGGTTGACTCTGCCTGACATCCTTCCGAGATCGACAAAATGAGTGCCAGCTCGCTGGTATCCTGTGTCGGAGTGGTGACCTGTCCAGGATTGTTTCCAATAGCCAAGGAGACTGCTGAGGCAGCACCAATGCTCTGCATAGATGGATGGATTCCCCAGCACCAATGTCCCAATGGATGGATTCACAATTGACTGTTGGACCTGTTTTTGCTCATTCATCTCCAGTATTGTCATCAACTTGGATAATAAGCCTTTTGGTGTTCAACTATGAAATCTCCTACGAGGTCAAACCAACACGAGTTTCCACTTGATCAACCCTTATCCTTTGCACCCCTTTCCTTCCTTTGTGGTTTTCCAGAAAAAAAAATGTAAATAAAGAGCTGTGGATATATAATAGCTGCAACACACTTGTGAATTTTCATCAACCTGGCCTAGGGTGTGTGTGTGTGTGTGTGTGTGTGTGTGTGTGTGTGTGTGTGTGTCTGGACCATAACCTTTTTACCATTTGAGCTTTTCTCATCAAATTTTCAACAAACCTTTATTATGATAATATGCAGAACGCCAAAATTAACTTCTTTTATTTTTTGCTGACGTTTTCGTCAAGTTCAGTCTGAGTACAAAGCGGACGTGGATGGGCTTTGCATTCTGAAATGCTTTCTACTCGTTTACTATTTATCTTCATTGCAATTGTGGATATTTTGTGTCAGCGATAGGACAAGAAGTTCTTTAGGAGTGAGGAGTTTTCCGTTTGCATGTTTTATCTCGATCTACAAAACATTTCAACTGTTTTGTAAAATTCGTTCCCCCCCCCCCCCCCCTTTCATTGTGCCATGCTGCAAAGGTTTGGGTTCATCATTTCATCTCAATCAGGACCCGTACCGTTCATAACCGCTGCGACAGCTGCTGCTTCTCATTTTGAACCCCTGGATGCAATGGAATTGATCTTGAGTGTACTTGTTAAGTCTTGTCAAGAACTACTGAGGCACACGCTCCTCTGTCAACACTGATAGTTTGGAGGCCTGAAGGTATTTTGCCTCCTCACTCAGATCTAGTTTTAACTTTACAACCCCCAAGGCATTTCAATCCTTCATCTCTTCAAAGCATCATCAGATTGCACAGGCTCATCCAGCAGCCCAGACAAGGTTACCTTCCTGAAATAAAATGCTTACTGCATTCCTCCCCTCTTACGACCTTTTTCAATCACCTCCCCGAGTCTGTCTAGTCAAGTTATTCCCTCCATTCCTTGAGGATGATGACCCATTCCCATCCTGTTAGATTCCCATTCCAAATAATGTTTTAGTTTTTAATTATTGGTGCCCCTTTCCCTCGACTACCAACAGCTCTCTGCCGTTATCCCATTTTCCTGCATTGTACGGTTTATATGCCCCTTTGTCCAACTTTGCCCTGAGCTCTATGTTTTGTTTGAGTGCTCATAATAATAATAATAATAATAATAATAATAATAATAAGACGAGAGTTCACGTCCAAAGAATTTCAAGGCAAGAGGAGGCCATTAGGCCCCATCAAAGCCTGCACTACGATTACAAACTCATGGTTGACTGTCCATGCTATATCCTTTTTAACTGTTGAAAGTCAAGCAAGAAAGAAGCAAGTACCATTTTTAAAGTCTTTGGTACAACTCGGCCAGGGTTCGAACTGCCGACCTCAGACGAAGAACGGGTGCTCTAACCATTAAGCCACCGAGGCTGGTTTGTCCTTTATGCCCATTGCTTGGTCTGTCCCTTGTCTGTTTGGTTGGGTGTATTGCCTGGCAGTTACACACGATTGTGCATTGACTTTTTGTTGTTCAGCTTTTCCGAGATCATCAACATTTGTTTTAAAAAAAATTAAGGAATTACAAATCATCTGACGTGAAACTACAAAATTTTCAGACTATCCCAACAATTTACAGAGCTCCCCAAGCATCCAACAGCCTTTTCAAAACATAGAAAGCCTTTTCAAAAGCAATGAACCCAGACCTCTTGAGCCAGTGGTCGTCAGGAGCAAACCGCTGCCTGCAATCTCTCTCGTAGAGTGACATAAGCCAGCCGTGCACAGACAGAAATAGGTCCTTCCTCTCTCCTTTCATTCCCTCTGCATGCGCAAGTCACAACAGCTATATGTTAGATTCCACAGTTGAGAGAAGAGGAAGACAAAATAATAAAGGTTGGGGAAGACATTCTTCCATGTTTAGCAACAAGCAAACAACATGAAGTTCCCACAATGGGCAGATTTCCATGCATGCATGTCATGGTTGCCCTGCAATTTCATCTGTTTTACATTCTCTTGGATTAGATTCCATATTCGTTTGATTTAACGTAAAGAAAAATTCCAAGCTACTTTAAGACTTCCTTGAAATAAAGTTTTTAAAAAACCAAAACCTACTTTTCACAGAATGTCATAATTTCTTTGTGAGATTGATGCAAAAATCAGATGTCTTTGTTTTTAAAAAAAAAAAGAAGAGAATAAGGCGCATGAAAGAGCTGAATCGTAATTGGGTGACGTCGATACATCAATGGAGCAACAGCAGTTGGCATACAAGGAAAGATGAATGAGCATAAGCAGCATAAGTAGAGACAGACGTACAGGACAAGGAAACTGAATGGGCTGAGTAAACAATGAACATCGATGGAGGCAGACAGGAAAAGCTGACAAATGGTAAATGTGGAAAGTGTAGGTGGACAGCAGAGTAGAGCCAGTGAGAATATAAAATATCCGGAGTATGAACAGGAGATACCATGAGATGCAATGACTCAACATTTTAAAGGAGTATCGAGAAAAAAACATTATTGCAAAGAATCAGGGAGGAAATTCCACAGTTGAGAGAAGAGGAAGACAAAAGAGTAAAGGTGATCAGGACACCTGCATTTGGGTTTCTAGCTGAGCAACTGTGGCCTCATCAGGCTCGTGAGGACGATTTGGGGTAGAATAGTTGAGCATAATAATGCAGTTGAATGCATTTTATCATAAGAATAACGAAATAGCAGCATGGTTCCTGACATTAACTAGAAGCACAAACAGAAACTAGAACAACACTTGGTAAAGCACATACTGTACCTACACCAGGCTGAACAGTTTATGTTTTGTATCTCACTGACAAGCCAGATCTGCATTCGGACCTCAAACAAAATCTCATCAGCTTGTTCTTGTCACCTACCCAACTCATCCACCAAGTTTTGTCATTACCCATCCTCAACTTTTTGAGATATCATGCTATACATCGTTTTTGGCCCGATCTCTCAATAGTGAAGAATCACTTAAAATATTCTGGTATCCGAATCCGGATCTTCATCAAAATCAAATTAATTCATCCTTGTCGGACACCGTTGGCGGTAAGCACGTGGATTCCCCAGTTCAGAAGGTCTGCGCTTCACTATCCTGTTCACCAAGTTTCATCAAAATCCGTTTATAACTTATTTAAGATATCCTGCTCACAGACCAACAGACAGACAAACAGGGGCGAAAACATAACCTCCATCCACCTTCGGTGGCAGAGGTAAAGACAGCATCATACAGCAGATGAGATCAATCTTACCCAGAATTCCATCCCAGATCATCTTGTAAACAAAACTGTTTAGAAAAGAAGAGATGGTGACCAGCTCCTCAAGCTTAAATGATATCTGCTCCTCGTACAACTCGATATCATCAAGAATCCTGAAAAAAACCCCAAAAAACATTCCCATGCAACAGGGTTGAGAGTCTGAGATTGTCCTTCTGATAGCTGTGTTAAACGTGTCATGAAAGTTACAATCCAAGAGAATTCTTCTAATGTTATGTTGTCCACCCAATTGCCACAATGTACTTAAGTTAAAGCACTAAAGTAATGTGCACATCACCAAAACAATTACCATCATAATTCGAGCTCCTATATATTGTAAGTAAAGGAGAGGAAGGGCAGGGGAATATATGGGACACACGGTTAGAGGAAGGGGATGCAGGTGGAAAGAGTTTAAAATTCCACCATTATTACACGTACAAAATGCACTTGGCTCCTCGTTGAAGAAAAAAAAACAAAACATTCAGAAATTGTTTGAATGAAGTAAAACCTGTAGTAAGCGAGAATAGAGGTTTTCAGAAACATTAAATTTCAGATATATGAGAAAATTGTGGTTAAAACATTTCATGTACAGTATGCCAAGTCAAGAGAAAAATGTTCATTTTTTTCTTCACTGGTTTGATAATCTGTTTATACTACTTTGGCTATTTATTATAACAAAGTTCTCGACTCATTTTGACGGGTCACTGTAAATAGTTTATTAAACCACACATCTCGTATGTGTCCTGCGTGGAATGAAAGAAAAAGTTCCACGATGATCATTAAATCAATGTAAAAGTTTAAAAACACAAGGATCCAAAAGCAGTACATACGTGATGAGATGCCTGGAACAGTCACAGAACAGCATGAGCATGGCAAGAAGGCTCTGAGCTTCGTCAGTCTCCATGTTCAAACACTCCAGGAAGAGCTTGAGGCCTCCATGGGGACCCAGCTCACAGATGAATGCCCACAGTTTGGGCAACAGTTCATCCAGGTAAGTAAGGCCTTGTGCAGAGCAGGAGACAGACTATTGCACGCTAACATTCTGTTTTAAAAGTAAAATTTTCATCATGTTTTCAAAATCAACAGTAATTGTACAGTACTGCGCTCTGTGAGTCATTCAAGCTTCAAAATGAAAACGCAACAAAAATGCCATCATTTCAACCTTACCAGTGAGGATCGATAGGCAGATTTGGGTGAGAGTAGTCAGTGCTGTTTGGTACAACACGCATACAGCGCAGACCTTCTGAACTTCTGGGGAATCCACGCGCTTACCACCAATGGGCTTCAGGATGTTTCTGACTGTTGCCGAGCGCTGGAATGCTTTTTTGATGATATCTGGCAAGGCAAGGTACAGTGGTTGGGACAAATGTAACTTTATCAGCACTCGGTAGAGCGCATACCTCCACCAGACTGAACATTTTAAGTTTTGTATCCCACTGATAGGCTATATCTGCATCCAGACCTTAATCAAAATCCATTCGGCTTATTCTTGTCATCTACCCAACTCATCCACAAAGTTTCATGATAACCCGTCCATAACTTTTTGAGATATCATGCCATGTATAATTTTGGCCCTATCTCTCAATGGTGAAGAATCATTAAAAAAGTATATGTATATATATATATATATATAT
>CM068967.1:55548091-55558709 GCA_035128595.1 Eptatretus atami
CAAATTATAACAAAAAAAATATGCAAAAAAAAATTTATATTTGGGGATTTAAAAAATTTATTTCACCTGAACATCCATTGCTGGGAAGATTATTTTCAGTTAGTACAGCATTTTGTTATCACAGAAGATGAATATTGAATACCACATACCTTTCCATCAATTTTAATACAAGTGTTCTACAAATGGGGGTGGGGGGGATAGAGGGGTTGTCACGCATCATATACTGGAATGGTCTACCGGAATCACCCTCGACCTTAGTGCAAAACCAGAGCATTAAATACCTCCTTTAAACTCACGCGTCATGTAATGGAGGGTTTTTCCGGAATTACCTTCACTCCATTGTAAACCAGATCATTCACGACCCTCTTTAAATTCAAGCATCATGTAATGGAGGGTTTTCCCGGAATCACCCTCGCCCATAGTGCAAAACCAGAGCATTAACTACCTCCTTTAAACTCACGCATCATGTAATGGAGGGTTTTTCCAGAATTACCTTCACTCCAGTGTAAACCAGATCATTCACAACCCGGTTTACCAGAATCACCCTCACCAGTGGTGCAAAACCAGAGCATTCACGACCCTCTTTAAATTCAAGCATCATGTAATGGAGGGTTTTCCCGGAATTACCCTAGCTCCAGTGTAAACCACAGCATTCACTACCCCCTTATGTTTTCAGGAGTCAGTAAACACACACCATTCCACGTGTACAAGGGAAAGTTGCAAGTCATCATAAACAAAGGAGTTTTAAAACATTGCTTTTATAACACTCTAGTCCCTGTGCCTGCCACACTTTTCTCATCTTCACTCCTCCCCCAAGTGAAATTGAGTCGAGAGCCTGACAGATTTATTTAATGGTGGTACAGCACAGGCATGATTGGCCAAATGGCCCCTTCATGCATCAAAAACTACCATGGGAGTAATTCACATAATCGTGGTCATGATACGTTAGCATTGCACCACATCTGAATGAAATGAGTTAAGAAACGTATCAGCATATCGAAATAGCACCTCAATCAAATCCCTATAATTGTGCAATATTTTTCTGATGACGAAAATTTGGAAACGTCCATATGGGTCGTTACAAAAATACGGACATCCGTACACATATGGAAGAGTTTCACCCATGAATATTGTGCTGTATATCATTTTTGGCCTCGTCTCTCAATGGTGGAGAATAACTAAAATTTTCTAGCATCCAGATCTGGATCTTCACGAAAATCTAATCAATTTAACCTTGTCACATACCCAACCTCTCCACCAGGTTTTGTCTGAATCCATCCACCTTTTTGAGATATCTTGCTCACAGACAGACAGACAAACAGACAAACAGACAGGGGTGAAAATATATCCTCAGTCTACCCTTCAGTGGTGGAGGTAATAAAAATGAAAGTAGCTCATGAAAGTGTAAGGAAATGTAGCAATTACTTTTGACAGGTTTTGGTTGCTGGTTTGCTGGAGAAAGACCAGCAGGCAGGGCTGCTGGTGACGATGCGTTGTGACCCTCGGGAAGCTTTCGAGCGATCACGTCACAAAAGAGCAGCCTGATCATTCTGGTGCTCCACAGTGCAGACAGCTGGACCGTAACTGTGGGCATTGCCTCATTGAGTCTACAGATAGACATCCCAGGCACAATATTAATGCAGGCCTGAAATGCACATCACAACCTAAAACACAATGACCAAGGAGGCAGCTAACTAGTTTGAACCACATGAAGTGTGACGACTTTGTCATTACGTAAAAACTCCCAACGTGTCCTCCTAATGTTACTATACTTTACGTAGCACAATAGTGGAAAAGAAATGATTGAATCACTCATTTTATTGCAGAGAGTGAGGTCAATTCCACATTCTTATCAATTAAAAATATAATTGAGATTGATTAGCCAACAAAGGACTATATGGATGTAAGATCATGCAATATTTGCAAAATATTGTATCATTCTTCCTTTAAACTTTTTTTTTTTTTCGAAAAGCAGGAAACTTTTGTGCCATGTGTCAGTCCTTCACCTGCACAATTGATACTCATGTACCAACTCATTGGGGAAAAAAGTGGAATCAACACCGCAAAAAAAAAAGGGTGCAATTGTTTCCTTGAGTAAAGATGGACTTAGTAAAAGACATATTGCATGAATAGTTAAATTAAATCAGTCAACAGCAGCTCAACTCATTGGGAGGCACAATAAAAACTGACAGTGCATAGTGACAAACGGAACACAGATAAAAGAGGGCTTCTCCAAGTTCAGAAATTTGAATGGTTAAGCATCTCATTGCTTCAAGGAAAGTATAGCATCATCAACCCATCTGAAGCAAGCCTGTGTCGATGCAAATTCCTCCAAAATTAGCATAATGGGTTTAAGAGTGATAAAAAAATTAAAATAAAAATATTGCCAATTAAACTTGATTGGTAATTAACTTGAAAAAGTAAATGTTTTTTAGTATATAGCACAATGTATTGTTATAACCCTATAATGGGAAATGTACTCAAATACAACATGATTATTACATCTATGTGCTTGAACACGTATCTTATATTAATAATATATTTGCATTTTAAATGACCTTATATCTCTTATCTGTATTGGAAGATAATCAATCTGCTCAGTAAAAATACCCCTCGTTCCCCAAAACAGATTTGCCTTCCAAATAATCTTTAATCTTTATTCAGTATAATGGAATCATCTATTATTTTATTTAGCTTATTAAGGGATTCTTATTTATAAATAATTATATACTGGTGTCTGAAAGTCTGGCTGGAAACAGGATTCTAGCTTAAATGGAATGTGGGTGAAGATAATGTCCAGAACTCCGATCAACCTTCAGGTCACAAATATTCCTTAGCCCTTCGAGATCAAGCTAACCCTGCATTTTTGCTGCAACAAGGTTGTGAATGATCTTCCTCATGAATCCTAAAATGTCAAGCCTTGGCACCAGTATGTCTAGAGGATGAACAGACATGGTCTCACTGAATACTCTATAAGAATTAAAAGTCTCCATGTACTGCAGAGTCGGGGGAAGAGTGTGTTGCTTGTTGTGTTGCCCCCCTGATTCTCCATATGCGCATACGTTTTTGTTTTAATAAATCACTCAAATGTACAGGTGGAATTGAGAATTCTTCGACACATGGAAAGACAATTCTAGGGTGACTGATCAGCCAGAACATTTGAAAATCACCTTGTGGACATGGACCTCCATTCTCATCGGCCTCAAGACAAGTCATTCCTGTCAAAAATAAAAAATAAAAACAAGTGAGGAAGGAACACACCTGAAGTGGGCTCTGAATCATTACATGTGGTTAATAAGAAAGTTTATATTCTCAAACAAATCGAAGATCAAGCTGGAAGCTCAGATCGGCACCAGTTCATTTGGTGACATGCTGGAGAATAATTCCATCTTGACTGGATGAGATGTACAGTCTCACATCCAGAGACAGATAGTGTGGGAATGCATTTCCAGTCATTGCATGGGTTGCTTTTACCATTTTTCTAGCACTGTGAAAGCTCAGGACTATATCTAATCATAGTAGAGCAGTGCATTAACCTCGCTACAGACTGGAAGCAGGATGACCAAGATAATGGCGTCATTGCTTAAATTTGAAGGACACTTACAATAGTCTATAAACATAACAATGGAAGCTCAATACGGGTGCATTTGTCTATTCTTGCTGACAGTGCTCCATGACGAAATATATATCAGCAGCAGTTCTTTATCGCCAATGAGAAACTTGTGCTTGAATCAGCCAATGACAGCAGGTCTTGTTAGACAGTGCCATCAAGGCTAATTATGCCTTGTTTGCGCAGCATCTATAACCATTCTCATTGACCACCGTTGAACCAAAATTAATCCTCGTTCCCTTCAATCACTCCTTCGATGCACATGTAGAGATGCGTCGTCAACTGATGGCTATCCAAACAAAAGACTCGTCCAGGCGTGGTCCATGCGTCATTACCTTTCCATCATACGTCGTAACCTTTCCAGCAATGTGACCTGACCTCGTGTCGATATATTTCGAGTAATCTTGAGATTGATGAGTTGCTGGCGGTTTGAACAGATGGAAGCATGCAAGACGAACTTTTGTCAAGTACCAGGAATGAAAAGGTCGACAAATGAATTTCAGCATATCTTTCATCATCTTACCTCTCTACTCACCATTATATTAAAGCTCTGTCACACTGTTACTAGCTCGAAAACAAGTCAAAATGGAAGGCAACTCATACAATTCTGTGGGCATAAAAAAATAAACGTCATGTTTTTGTCATGCGTCCAAACGGCTATGTGATCACATATACGATCATGGATGTTTGTGATCGATACGTGGAGAGAAAAGCGAGTTTGGTTGCTCGCCACTACTCAAACATTTACACCCCTTGGCATGGCACCACATTGTGGTGCTAAGATAGCATTAGTGGATCTGATTTGGTCTGGCATTCACCTATCACATGACAGCAAAGGGTCACAGTAAGGTCAACACAATTCGGTGGTTGGGTTTTCCATATCTGCATTATTGTCTTGGGGCATTGGCAAAAGTCACAAATATTAAACTGACCAGGAAGCCACCAAAGCAATCCAATGCATCGTTTCCTGATGAAAATAAAGCTAACAAATGCAATACTTTTTGACATCTTTTAAACAATGATAAAACAAGATATCTATGGTATCTACAATAAGAAGATATTTATAGAAGGGGTTTATTTAGATCTAGATGATAAAACTCTTAGTACCAAGAAAGGAATTATTGTTTTTTTTGGGGTTATTTTGGGTTATTTTGGGGAGCAGATAATACCCTATATTTTGTCCTGAAAAACTCCCACATCGAGTTTGAGTACATGGCCGATTCAGGGAATAATAGTCATTGGATAACTCAAAGCATACTGCTGTTGAAGGTATCAATGAATCAAGATGCCCATCCTGCTCCGAGTCAACATGATGAGTCAAAATGTAAAAACAAATGAACAAATTGATATAGTATGTGCAATTTCAACGTGATGTAATAATTAACAAATGCTTATACGATGACAACCAGGAAAACAAGATTGACTGAGCAAACAAGGCAAGCCAAAAAAGATGATTTATATTTCATTCACTGTCCCATTAAAATTGTTTAATGAAAAAGTTTGAGATCAGGGAAACATAAAACGTGACTGGAAAAAGGAAGATGAGCATCTTACCCATGATCCATGCTCTGTGCAAACCATCCGAGCACAGGGTGCCAGTGAGTTAAGTTTGACTTCTTCTGCTGCACGTAACTCTGACAGCATTGCAGGATTGCTGTGCTGACAGACACAAAGCACTCCATATCCTGCTCTGGGAATGTAGTTTCTTGTAGTGTTGCTAGGGTAATGAGGTTACCTGCAAAACAGAAAAAGAAAAACAGAGCATTCACAAGAAAAGCATGAATTCTGACAAATGCAAAGTCATCATCATCATCATGTTTCCCTGCTTGCATGTGTAAGCCGTGGTTCACCTAATTGCTGTTTTCCAGGCTGCATGATCCCTTGCTCGCCCTCATGTTCGGCCTTTAACTCTAAGATCGTCTCTCAGCAACACATCCCACGTTTTCCTCGGACGGCCTCGAGCTCTCCTTCCATTCACATTCATATTTATACACCTCTTCACACAACTAGCCGACCAGATCCTTTCCACATGTCCAAACCATCTCAACTGACCTCTACCCCTAACCTCACTCATGCTTTCCACACCTAATCTATTTCTTAATTTCACATTTGATTTCCTATCCTTCAGTGACACGTCACACATCCACCTCACCATTCTCATTTCATTTAGTTCACACCTCCATTCATCCTCCATTTTGATAACCCATGTTTCGCTGCCATACATCGTCACGCTTCTAACGCAAGCTGCACAAAGTTTTCCCTTTAGACGGAAAGAGTTCCCTTTTGATGTCAATCGGGGTAACAGCTTCCTAAACTTCCTCCAGCTACTTCTAATTCTTGCATTCACTGCTGCTTCCACACAACCACCTACACCAATCATATCACCAAGGTAACATAATTATCTATCTACACATCCCAGAGATATATCCCCATAAATTAACCTTTCCGCTCAAACTGGAGTAACTTGTTTACCTGCGCAAACAGCATATTTGAAGTCAGGAACCATCTGCAGTCTACCCCTGATGCCACTACACCTCTTGTGCACCCAACAGTTGCAGTATTTGCACAATATTGAATTGCTACCAACACCTTTTCTACAGACAGCACAGGGCCACCCCCTTCTTTTTCTCCACAGTTCCTTCTCCCGCACCACAAATCAGTACTTTTGTTTTCCCTGTATTCACTTTCAGTCCTCTGACCTCCATACCCTCCTTCCATACTGTATATTTGCCCATTACCTCTTCCACACTGCCAGCTATGAGGACTAGGTCATCAGCATACAGGAGTTCCCAAGGTAAGTCTCCTCTAAATTCCTGTGATATATCCTCAAGAACCATGATGACCAGGATTATGCTCAACACTGAACCCTGATGAACACCCACTTTCACTTAAAAATCCTCACTCTGTACTCCAATTACCCTCACAGAGGTTTTCGGGCCATCATACATTGCCATGACTACCCTAACTAACCAATCCTCCACACGTGACTTCCTCGTGGACCATTGCACCACTTCCTGAGGCACCATATCGAACACCTTCTCCAAATCCACAAATATAAAGTACAGTTGTTTATTCTTCCTCAGATGTTTTTCCTGTAATTGTCTAACTATAAAAAATTGTCTTTATCGTGCCCCTTCCTGGCATGAAACCAAATTGCATTTCATGTACGTATATTAACACTCTCTCTTATCAATTTATTCATGACTCTCTTTCTACCACTTTCATTCCATGGTCCAGCAACTTCAGACCCCAATAGTTGCTCTGAACTAAGGCATCACCCTTCCCTTTATAAATATTCACCATTACACTCTTCAACCAGTCCTCTGGGATAGATGTCTCCCTTATAATTGCATTTATCAATTTAGTGATTAAATTCATTCCAATATCACGAGATGCCTTCAGCATCCCTGCGACAATACCAGTGCTGCCCGCCTCTTTACAATTCTTCATTTCATCAATGGCTTTCTTCACCCATTCATTCTTTATCTCACGTGGTGGACCCTGCATCAGCTCTACTGCCTCCAGAATATCCCTGTTCCTGTTTGTCTGTCTGTCTGTCTGTCTGTGAGCAGGATATTTCAAAAGGTTATGGACAGATTCTGACAAGACTTGGTGAACAGGTTTGATGTGTGACAATGACGAATTGACTTGATTTTGGTGACGATCCGGACCTGGATCCTGATCCATGATTTTTTTAATTCATAAGTGATTCTTCCCAATTGAGATATGTGGCCAGAAACGATATAAAGCACGATATTTAAAAAAGTTGTGTACGGATGACAAAACTTGGTGGATGAGTTGGCTAAGTGACAGGAATAAGCCGATTAGATTTTGGTTCAGGTCTGGATCCAGATCCGGCCTATTAGTTGGATACAAAACGTAAACTGTTCAGCTTGGTGGAGGTATGTACTCTACCAAGTGCCATTCTCGTTTACTAATGGTTTGTGAATGAAGCCATACATCTTTTCTGTGGTTATTACCATGGTCATTAGTTACTGTGCAGATATATTGTTGCGGGGGCGGGTATCGGTGGCGGGCACGACCGCGAGGTGGAGCAGTGGAGTCGTCTCCCACCGAACACCGGAATTTAGGTCGTGACTCTCGGATAAGTCCGAAAGGCACGGGTCCCTTACTGGACCATGAATCGCCAATAATTCGACCGCGTGGGTAGGGTCAATTCCAAACTTCAATATACCTAATTACCCACGCGGAAAGCTACCGGGGAATTCACACCCTCGACGGACCTTGAGCGGAACGAGCCGTTTACCGTGCCCGGACCGTGTGTAACCCGAGTGGAGGTTACCAAGGCCTGTCGTCCAAATGAACAATTTACTGCCTCGCTATTTCTCAACACACACCGTGCCAAGCCAATGAAAGAAACACAGAAACGAGCTGGAACATTTAACAAAAGGGATATTTATTTATAATGGGGCAAGGGGAGCACGCAAGAAGGCAGAGTTAACGGAATAAAAGAAATGCAATTTACACACACGGCACTTAAACGTTTCTACTTAAAAGACGGGCCCACACACAGACACCCCCCCCAAAAGAAATGGTGGCGCGGCCTTTATTGATACCCCCACGCTCGGAGGGAAGGTGAGCTGGAGGTAAGAGCCTGGCTTGGACCTTCCCGCTTCGTGCGGTTCTCGACAATCGGGCCCGGCGGGACTCGAACCTGCAACATGATGCCGCTCCAAGCACCAGGTACGGAGGATAGCGTCGGGCGCTGGCACGCTCCACCGGCAAAAACAGGCGACGAGGCAGGCAAAGCAAGTCAGCTCGGCAGGCAGGCAAGCGATTCTCCTCGGGAAGACCGTCTCAGCGGGTCGCCCCCACACAATTATGCCTCTTTTTTGACAGGTGGGAGGGATCCGTCTTGTGTCATCTCCCTCCTCATTGGACAGGCGTGTCATGCGATCCCCCGGCTGTCCGAGATTGGTCGGGGAGAGCTCATGTCTCTGCCCCTCGACCAGGAAGTCGAGCAGCAATATGTTGCGTTGGCTCCCATTGGCCGAGAGGCGGCAGACGTGCTCGCACCTCTTCGATTGGCTGAGAGGGGCGCCATGCCCGTATTTGGAGCGAAATCCAAGACGCCAACGTCCGAAGAAACCCCGCCTGGCACATTGGACTCCGCCCACGTATGTGCCGACATGCACGCGTGCAATGGCCGATGGTGAAGAAGCGAAGATGGGCGTGGTTGTTGTTGAAGTTGTTGTAAAAAACCTAGCTAAAAATAACCTGTAGCGCACACATGTAATTCCCATTAGACAGAAGGGGATGGATTATAACTGCACACATACTTATCGAAATAACTAAGCTTAGGGACTCTGGCTGTTTGTGTGCACAAGGTTTCCAAATCTGCAACAATATCAGCTGTAGTCCCACCACCTATGAGGCATTGTTGCTCTACTTGCTTGATTTTAGCTAGCCAACCAACCTTATGTCATTCTCATGGCTGTGGGTCTCACCCCTCTCCTGTAACTTTCTATTTTACGATCAACTAGAAAATAAAATTTGATGTGAATGCGTCGATGGATTGCCTCCACCCACATTAGATGTCAACACACTGTTGTTACATTTGATCTCAATGAAAGAGAGAAAGAGAGAAAGAGAGAAAAGAACATCAGATGCTTATAATCTGTTATAATCTGCAAAAACATTTTCAAATGCCACATGACCTTTGACCTGTTGAACGCAAAATTGAATCAGTTAATATTTGTATTACAATTCACATGCCAGATTTGGGTGAGAATTTTTTTTTTGTATACTTTGTCGAGGTTCGTATGAGAGCGAAAAAAATTTCTTTTTTGACCCTTCAATGGTTCAAAAGTTTTAGCGGTCAAAAAATTATTTTCAAACAAGAAACAGAGCAATCAGAGATTGCAGACCCTCGCCAGGACTTGTTTTGTGTGGTGTGTTGTGTGGCATTTGTGTACTGGTGTGTTACATAATTAATAAGAGACATAAATAGAACTGCCACTTTATAACTGCTGGCAGTGATGACCGGGTACCAAGACGTCCCGCTTTGATGTAACCCCGCTTTGATCGGATACCTGACCCTGACCCATGACGTTTTTTATTATTATTATTCAATTGAATTCAGAATGGGATTAAAATAAATCAAATTCAAATCAAATGGAAGACCAAATAGGTACAGTCCTGCCGTTGGAATTATCAGAAAGAACCCAAACAAGCAAAAAGAAAAGATGAAGTCATCAGGAGGAATCTGGATATGATTCACATTTCAGCTGCTGATCCTTTACCCTCAAACAAGGAATAACAAGGAAATCCAACACAGGTGGAGGCCATTCAGCCCATCATGTCCGCGTGAACACCACACCAACCCATCTACACAAGATCCAAGGAAGAAAATGTAAAAAAAGTTTTTAATTAATGAAAAAAAATTGTTTATTTGTTTGTTTTGTTTATTGTATTTTTTTTTTCCTTTTCTCATAGAGAGAGAATGATATCATAGGTCACATGGTTTGCAGCCATGTTGGATTTACCCTAAAACATAAAAATCTTCCTAGAATGGCTGAACAGATAGAAGGGAAACTTCACACAAATGTTCCCCAAGGCATGCGTGTACCAGGTTGCTAAGGAATAATTGATGTCACATGGTTTGGCAGCCATGTTGGATTTAGAAAAAATTAAATAATGTTCTCTCTGGAACAGCTAAATCAATCGATGTGAAACTTCACAATTGTGATCTGGTAGTGATCGGAATACATGTTTTAAATTTCAACTTGATTGTACACATGGTCTGGTCGCCAGAATAATTAAATTTTTTATCTGGGTTGTTTTTTTTGAATAAGGTTCACTTGGCTGTGCCTGGATGGGAGATGGAGGGGTATGGGGATGTTGATAAGACTTTTCGGTAGTTTGAGCATTGATGGGTGATTGTGTACGGAGTGCTGTTGGTGGGGTCTTGTAAAGAGCGGTTGTGTGGTTGATGTGTGTTTTTAACTAAGCCCATGCCCCCTCCCCTGAAGAGAAGAAAAGGAAAGA
>CM068967.1:55572951-55584195 GCA_035128595.1 Eptatretus atami
ACGTTGATTGGTTATCTATCTTTGCCCGCCCTAACAACCATATTCCTCCCGCACATTTGGATTTGTAGGGGGAGTTTGAAGTAGTGATTATCACTTTTGAGAAAGATTATCAAAGGTTAGAAAGATTATCAAAGGTTAGCAGAGGCACGTCTTGTTACATGTTGTTAACCGAAACGTTGAGTCATTCATTGTGGCAATTAAAAGTTGGAGAACTCAGCTTGGATCCGTTTACTTACACGCCCAACCGCAAGACTTTACTCAGACATATATCCATTTTAAATAAAGAAATGAATTAAATTTTCATTTCCGTAACTCTGTTTTGTGACGCAATCTTGAGTTGGTTGCACTTGTGCTTTTTCCACTCTTGGGTTCTTCATTACTTTGTGAACTTGCTTAATCACAACTGCAAACTGTACTAATTCCATGGTATTTATGGAGGAATTTGAATGTCATGTAAAAGTTAAGAAACCATTTCAAAAGAAACCTTACCGTAGTGAGATTGTGAAAACGGCTGCGAGCATCGCCTTGCAAAATACAGGCTTGACCTTTGCCAACCCGTTATTGAGCACGATCTGCGATGACAGAGAGCAATGTCAGTGAGGAAACAAAACAAAGGAGCTTGGTATGAGGCACAAGTTCATTATGCACTCGTCGGTACCTGCAGCACAGAATAGAGCCCCTTCTGATTCAAATGTCCCATCACGTTGGCACAGATGTGGTTCAGACTCATTCTGAATGCATCACCTGAATAATAATAATTTAAACAATCAAAACTCAAAACGGCCTTTTAAAATATGACAGGATCAACGCGTCTTTCTTCTATTAGAGAAGTGCTTCAAAGTGGGACATGACCTTTGGTTTTTGCTATTTTCCACACAGAAGCTTCCGTGAAGGTCACAAGTACAGTCAAATAGAGCTTCAAGGACTTCACATCCACGAGGTTCTCTGGCTGGAACACAGTCGCAAAACGGGACCTTTGTATCATTTTACAAATGAACATGTTATCGGATGGTAAAGGATCCCAAAAAGTACATATTTTTACAACAAATACTTACAATGCCAAACAATTACAGCCATTTGGTGTTTGCTGTATGGTCAAATGATGCCATAGTCATGGGTATGTGGAGGGGAGGAAGTGGGAGCGAGGCTTAGATTTGGGGGATTATCAAATTAGTCATTGTTATGATTTGCGAGTGCTTCACAAAACAAATTTTCAAGTTCCTTGAAATAAAATAAAATTTCGTTGAACTTTCAACATCGGATGTCAACAACAACTATTTTCTTTCTCATCCACGATGATTTCTGCCCCGCTCCCCTCCCACCTACATGTGCATTACATTAATGACAATAAAATTACTGGATTTGTTGATGTACCCCCTTGTGACCTGGGCCAAACACTCGGACTGTGACGTCAACCAGGCCACATAATTACAGAAAAAAATACGGTGCTCTTATTCCTTCAACATCAAAAACATTATGACAGTTTTTAAAGCTATTCTGAGGTTCTGCTAAAAATGCTTGAACCACAATTGGATGGCATGAGGCGATCACACCCTCTGGTGGTGCAAATGCCATCATATTGTTCTGTCTTGAGATCATCAGTGATAAACATATTTCAGTATAAAATAAAGGCATGGAAGGAAGTCGTGAAGCATATCAAGATCGGATAAAAATAGGAAAGGCAAATGGAGGGTGTGGGTATGTTGACTCGAACTAGTCTGATTACTAACTTTTATAAACATGTGAAACTCACACTCCACACATGCCCCATGAACTCCCTTTAGTTCCTATCCTCATCTCCAAATTTCCCTTTCTCTTCTTTACCTTCACTCTTCTCCACTAACTCTCTCACTCCCCTTGAATTTCTCAATTATCTTTTTCCTGCATAAAGCCTTCCAACACCCTGTAAAAGAAGCATGCGGATGGCATGTCATGACGGTAAAGAAGGAATCACATTTAGCTTGTGGATTACAGAAAGCTCGCAACATTGAAAACATTCTGGAACTCATGAATCTAAATATCATCTTCGAGTTGATACATCACTGTCCCGCCAATACAATATATACCTTGAGATGTTTTAGATATCCACAGCAAATCCACAGGATTTCCTTCAACTGTCTGATCCACGGGAGCACATACTCCTTGGACAATGCAAGTGAAACGTACCAAACCTACAAGAAAGTACACAAAACAGGAGAAATCATATTCCCAGAGTAGAACAGCATGAGCCGCTGATGCAAAATGTGTGGCATACAATTACTAACTTTGGAGTCGTTTTCCTCTTCCATTGTGCTTAGGATAAGGCGGCAGAATTGATCAAACCTCTGTAAAAACAATCGTTTGGAGAAATGTTACCAACAAAGGTATTTCTAAAAAAAAAATTTTTTAAGCACAAGGATGTAGGGATGGAATGCCAAAAATGATGCACTAATATGAAGAAAGTAATGGAAAATGTCAACACAAGTTTGGACGTTTCTCAATACTAATTTTTTTTTAAAAGAAATTAAATAAATCCCCAAGATTCAAGATAATGAAAATAAAAATCTTTCCTTGTTATCTTCTTTGGGTTTAAAGATAAAGAGAAGTTTCCTTCCGACTTTAAACAGGACCAGAGAACTGCGCCGACAGGGGCTGCCATCGATTGCAGAAAAGAAATCGTCAACTTCGTTCCTGTGAAATATAATGGAATAGTCAGTACTATGTATGTATGTATGTATGTATGTATGTATGTATGTATGTATTTCCTCGATTTATGGTCGAGATGCGTACCTGAAAACCTGAGTGTAAATTGAAAAAGTGTAAATCAAAAACGTTTTTCCCATTGGCATAATGTTTAAAACTGAGGTTGCATTCCTGGGCAATGATTTTCGGTCATCCCAAGCTAACGAAAGTGAACACTAAAGACAAACAAACTACATAAATTCTTACAGAACAGAAATGTATGGATGAACAAGTTAAAACGAATGACAGTAACTGATATGGTCAAACTTTTTGTTTTCTTAAATATTTTGTACGTTGTTTTGTTAAATACATTCAATGACTGAAACATGGGTGCAGTGAGATAACTCGATATAAATTTCATCAAGTACGTCAGCATCGCGTCATCAGAGTTATTTTGAGTGCTCAAGATGGCGGCTTTCACATGGTTCGATGGATTGATTTGTTCGATGTACCGAAGTCTATAAAATGGTAATTAATGCATATCCTGTTGTTATATTACGGAGCAATCAGAGCGAAAGACACAAAGAAGCAATTGTCTTCTTCTTCAAGTATGTGAATTCCTGGGAAAGTTATTACTCCATTCTGAAGAGCTGTATAATATGACACATTTTTGTATGTATTTCAGTCAATCATTGGATGCTTTGAATACTGCTAAATGATTTGGAAATACTGAAACCACTGAATATTGGAATACAAAGCAGATTATCAACAGTGTATCGAGTTTGTCTTTGGTACATTGTCGGAACTAAATAAGTCAATGGAGAACATCGATAAATATATATTTTAATAGATTACTGCAAGTAAATGCATACTGTACTCAGCAAATATATTGGTGTGTCATGCATGTCTTTGCCCCAAAGGTTTGGGTGATGATAATAAAGATTACTGAGACAGTGAGGCAGAGCTTTCTGCCTCTTCTGGTTTCATACGTGGCTGGCAAGGTGCCTTTTATTGAAGAAGGGAAGAAGAGTTCTGGACAGCTTTCACCTTTTTCTTCTTCTTCTTCTGGAATAGCTTCTTATAGCAACGCAGGGCACCCTCAATTATACGGCTACAATTGAGGCTGCGCTACATATTGCGGTTGTTTTCCCTACATTAGTTGAGCCCTTGCTCGATGTGGTTGAAAACTTCAGAGAGTAGTTTCATTGCAAATCTTTTTGGAGGAGGTGGGTTCCCAACATCTTGCACCTACTCTCTTGCTCTTTGTTGCTCCAGCTGAATTAAATCTTCATTTGTCAGATCTTTTCTATGAGATGCCAGCAGTTCAATGTCATCTTGGTCCACTTCAACGAACCCAGCTTCCCTCGCTAGCCCCACAATATATCTGGATATCGGGAAGTTTGCAAATCCTTGGAAGCCATGGACACATTCGGGCCAGATCTTCTACCAAACCCCATTTATTGTTGCAGGGGTTATTTCATACCACGAGGAATCAAGGTTATTTACACACTTTTTGATGTTATAACCCCTCCAAAACTCCAAAATTGTGGGCTTCTCCTCACCGTCCGTCTCCGAGATGAGTTTTCTCATGGTGCACCACATGTAATAAGCTTAAATGCGACGATAACGCCTTGATCCATGGGGTGCAATGACGACGTGGTGTTTGGTGGCAAAAACAGGACACGAACATTGTCAGCCATGTCATCGATGTTCAAAGGATGACCAGGGGCATCATGGATGAGCAAGGCTCTGTGTGCGCCGATGACCAGGGGCGTTATCAAGGATGAGCAAGGCTGTGTGTGCCATCCCTTGAATGGACGTAAAACTGGGTGTCCCGTCCGTCGGCACTCAGTGGTGGACATTAAAGATCCCACAGTGTCCTTCACGAAGAGTATGCGAGTTATCACTGGCACCCTGAGCAAATTACAAATTCCTGCCATAACTATTGCTCAGAACACAATGGCAAAGCACCCAGTATAACCCGTGCTAAGAAACTCCTTCGGCATAACTGAACTAATATTTTTAGCTCACCTGGAACATAGTTCACATGAGCTTATGGGATGGTGTGTCGTCCGTCTGTCAGTCAGTCCGTAAACACTTGCAACTTCTTCTAGAGAGAGACAGACAGACAGACAGACAGACAGACAGACAGACAGAACCAGAAGGGGAGGGGGGGGGATGGTGAGTGGTGGGAGGGAACAAAATCCTGGACTGAAGAGCATAGGATTCTGCATCAGGATCATTTAAGAAATGCCATCGAAAACCAAAATCAAGATGAGACATGACAATGAAGCCCACAAAAACAGTCATTGTCCCTTCATGCCCATAACAGCATGCAACATAAATATCAACATGTGCTGATTCTGTTGACTGGTCCTCGAGCCACAAAATCAAAAGTTGTTCCACCTCAGCGATCACGCCACTCCCTTTCTTCCTAATTAGCTTTGACTTCATCGGTACAGATACCTTCACGTGTTTGAGAGTTCTCGCCTTGTGCTCGAGTACCGTCCCCATTGTAGACCGGTGAAGTAAAAGGATAGCAAATGTCCGATTTGCAAAGGAGATTCCCCTCTCTCAGACCATCTTATAATCTTACTATAATTCACCGTCTGTCCATCTGTCTGTTCCCAGGTTGGGTGTGTAAACGGCTGAACCGATCGCAACCATTTTTTTGGGTGTGTAATCCTGGGACCCCTTGGAGTAAAATAGGCATAAATATAATAACATGACCCCCCTGACGGCTCCCGTAGGGAGCGGGTGCTTCTAGTAATGTCTAATTTCATTTTCAACATAAAGTCAGATCTGATCAGGTATGGGAGCATGTGCTAAAGCAGCGCATCGCTGCGTCCAGTTTCTGCCAGTACTCCAGGGACCTCCGTCTGGCCATCCCCTAGGAAGATGCCTGGCCCATCCCCATCCCCTTGAGATGCCGATCAACCTCTGCAACCACGAGGCACGTTGTAGGCCCGTTGGCCTCCTCCACTCATGAGGCTCCCTCGCTGACAGAATCTGTGTCGGGGTTGAGGATGATACGCGCACACCTTTCGCGGTTACCTTCCCTTTGGTGTATGTAATTTGTTTGTGGTGTCAAACCCAGAGTGTTCTTTAACGACTACAATCCAAGCTTTGAGCTTCACAAGTCTGGACGAATGCACAGGTCAGCTACGACTCAAATTGGATCTTTATCAGTTGGTGTCTGTGACTTCTGAGTGGCGTTACAATGACCACATCAACAGCGTAACGTTTTTGAAACTTGTATTTGAAACAGATACAAAGTCAAATGAGGAAGTTCACCATTACATGCAATGTCCAACTCCGATTCCTGCAAGTAGTTGTTTCCGTCGCCCAGTGTCCCAGTCCTGTCGGCACAACTCAGGAGTGTTCACCTCGTCCACCACGGCTGTTGAATGTTTGTCTTGTTGTGGTGCGTTCTCGTTCAATGGCCTGTCCAGGTTGATGTTCAAGACCTCAAAGGAATTCTTTCCCGATACACAATCTTAATGAGTTTCAAACAACCTGATTATGATCGGCTCCACGTGTTATCAAGTGCTCTGGACATTAACACCACATTCACTCAGTTAAATCGAGCACAGGAACGATGTACACACAGCTTATCTCATGTCACCAGTCTCTCTACACCTCCCTATCACAAGTTTATATAATAACAGAACAATCCTGTGCGTTCCAACAAATGTGATTCTCATCCATACTGGAAGTTTCAGCTGAGAACATTCCAGCACCTTCACAAATCTTACCAGGCACTTTCCAGTACAATACCGCCATCTACAATCAAAATTAGCTCATTACATCAAGCAGTTTATATTACAATTTACCGATGTGTGCTAAACGAAACTTATAACATGCAACCATCAATTTTAATCGTTCATTTACAGGCATTTACCACTGATTAAATTTACCAAATGTAGCATTAAACTGTCAATCTGATAAGCAGAATCCACGTCAGGAAAACGAGCCACATGTCCATACAGCCACAGCTGACACTCACGGACCATACAGGTAACAAATCACATCTGAGAGTCTCTCAGCAACCGCTTGTTGGACACAAAGTCCGACCAGCGACAGCCAAGGATTCTCCTAAGAGACCTGGAACCCAAGGAGTGAAGTCTCCGTCTCAGATCCCTGGTCAGAGTCCAAGTCTCACATCCGTAGAGCAAGACTGGAAGCACCAAGGACCTGAAGAATCGGACTTTCATCCTCCTGTACAGGTATCGACAGCACCACACCCCGTGATCCAGTGAATCCATGACTCCCCAGGCCCGAGCCAGATGTCCATTGACCTCTGGCTCACAGCCAGCAGACATGAATATCATTGCCAAGGTAAGTGAATCTCTCCGTGACCTCAAGATACTCACTACAAACAGATACAGACAAGATATCCAAAGATGTCATTGAAAGCCTGGATCTTAGTTTCCACCCAGGAAACCCGAAATCCCAGTGGCCCCGACTCCTTGTTCAGCACCTTAAGGGCCCCCAAAAGGATATGCGGTCTCTGCAAATATGACTGCATCGTCTGCAAAATCAAGGTCAGAGATCTTGACACTCCCAAATGATGCACCGCATTCAGCAGTCAGGGAATGCATAAATTGAAATTGTAAAATTCTGAATAACATCAAATGCTGAACATTAATGGTGCTTCCTGGTTGTGATTGGTGGATGTAACACAATGTGTCCATGTGGCACTTGTGGCCAAATACACAATCTGGCCTCACCAGTCACAGTCAGTAGGGCATCAAGTGCTAGTGCAGTGCCAATAGAAAGTCTACCACCCCCCCCCCTTCAAAATTTTCACCTTTTGTTGCCTCATAGCCTGGAATTAAATTGCATTAAATCAGACTTTTCCAACATTTATCAACACATCGTAACCCACAACTTCCAAGTGAAAAACAAATTTCAGAAAATTAATTAAAAATATAAAACTAGAATATCTTGGTTGGGTAAGTGTCCATTGTTCCTGAGGAGGCCAGTTGTGAAGCTGGTAAAACGTTGCCTGAGACCGGCCAAGTCTGCTCTTGCTTTTTGCTCATATTAGCAGAGTCGATCTAGTTTTGTACTTTCGGTTGGAAGAACATTCTTCTTCATAAAAATGTGTAATTTCAACCACCCCAATCCTATACAAAATATATATAATAACCAATTTGTTCCTTTTCGAATCATAGGCATACCAGTGTTAATATCATACCACACCAGTAAATCGGCTGTGACCACTCCTAATACATCTAGGTCTTTCTAACCATTTATTTACTGACTCACTCACTCACTCACGGATCTAAATTTGAGTGCTTTCCAAGTGGGCTAGAAAGTTGGAATTTGGTATACTGATGGAAATCAAGGCGATGATTCCAGAAGAAGAAGAAATAAATCACAAAACTGTCCGTAATGTCTGCCAGACTCTGTGGTGTAATGGTGAGAGCATCTGCTCCGAGTCTGGGAGGTTGGCGGTTCAAAACCCGGCTGAATCATACCAAAAACTATAAAAATGGTATGTGCTGCTTCCTTGCTTGAAGTTCAGCATTGAAAAGGACAAGAGCATGGACAATCCCCATAGGGAGGAGCAAATTCCATGGGGAGGAGGGAATGAATGCCCACTGAGTGCGGCGAGAAAGGCGGCACCGTTGTTGTGACGTCACTTGTATCCAGTGCCCTGGGAAGTGATGGCACTTTCTCCAAGCTCAGTGGCTGTTAGTCTCGTCTAACAGTCCTGTGTTGTGTCGCATTGGTTTGTCTGTATGTGTATGTGTGTGTGCATGCGTGCTCTCGTACGAGCCTTAGATCATATATATATATATATGCTTTTTTTAAAAAGTCTATGAATGAAAATATCCAGAAAAGAAAGTCTGCCCAGTGGACGCTCGGTCTGTGTGTGTGTGTGTGTGCGTGTGTGTGTCACACACACACACACACACACACAAATACGGTCATGTGACAAACGACAGTGGATCACCAATCGGAAAGTTTATCGTCACAACATTACATCAAGATACCAGAGCCTGATTTAAAGCAGTTTAAAAAGCAAAGGCTTCATTTATGGCATCACATCATGGAGGTTGTTTGCAACAAGGTGTGATAGAGAACACACAATGGCGAACCTTACAACCAGAGAGAGAGAAATGCACTCATATATTTCAATCGAAAGTAAAAATTCAGTGGAAATCATTGCACAGTGACATTGAACAAGAGAATATCATCCAACAGATAGAAGCTCTGGTGGAGAACCTCTCATAAACCAGCTGCTGAACGTGCTGCGTGCAAGGAAAGCAAAAATCATACCGCACAGTGGTGGTGACATGACAGCGACATAGAAAACCGCGCACCAGTGCCTGCACATGGACAGCTGCATGCTCACGCTCCCGTTGCCCACGTCGCTCTTCACGTGCCACACGGGCTTTGTCCAGGAGCTCAGCACATGATCCCGGTGCGTGTCCACTTCCACCAAACATGGTGACACAGGGACGACGAGTGCAAAGAGAAGCACCAACTGTGGATTTAAGCAACAAAAAGCACTTTAGATTTGCTCTGACGAATGTAACTAGCGAGTTCATAGAACACCACACCCCACACACTAGTGTTTAAGTATATACTTCAATTTTAAAAAACTAATGCTTTTAAAAGATTGATAAAAAAAAAAATCTGAATGTTTAGCATTACTGAAGCAGTCTTATCCACCACGCTTACACTGTTCTTTATCGGCACACCGGTAAATTTTACTGTAATAACATGACATTGAGTTGGTTTAAGAGATGGAGACTTCATTGATTACCATAGAACAAAGCATCAATCAGCTTCGTACATCGCCACAATCAATGGCCTCTTCTTCACCATGGTACTGTACCCCCTCACATGCCACACCCTCTCATGCTATATATCGATATATTACATGGTTATTGGAAGTATTTTGAAGGCGATTTGTGCTCTACCTACATTGTTCAAGTGTATAATTAAATTTACATCAAAGTTTAAAGCCATATAAATAAATTAATTCCGTGTTTTACTGCCGTTTTACCCAGCGTGTCACATCACCCTATCGAACTCGTTACATTCGTTCTACATGCCTGTTGTTTGTGTCCTTTACAACATCCTTAAAAAACAATAGGTTTCCTGTTTGGAACGATTTTCAATTTTGTTTGACCGCCAGGCAGGCAGAATAAAAATATTAACTCACTCCTCTCTGAGCATGCGCGATCGGGACAAATTCAGAGGCAAAGTACGGTTAATCAGCGGACTTGTCTTCCGATTCAAGTTCCAATTCGTGTTCAAAGTACAATGTTCAATATCAATAAGTTGTTCCTCAATCATAAACTGGCGATTATAAACTGATGACAGATGGACGGACGGACGGAGATGAATCAATTGCTTAATCCCCCTTTTTGCTTTGCGTACGTGGGGTAACAACTCTCTCTCTATCGAGTGCAGCCTGTGGCTGCTGGTTGCATCATTGGTTGGGACGCGGCTATGCCGCTGACGCAGTGTCCCCCTTACCAGTACACTGGTACTCATTTTGTTGACCTCAGAAGGATGACAGGCTGAATCAACCTCCTGGTGTATTTTAATTCAGCGGCCAACGGGGCTTGAACTCAGGACCCTAGGATCCCAAGCCACCACCCTAACCACAAAGCCAACACCAGGCTGGGGTAACAACTACAATAGATGCTTCAGATATGAAATTCCACCTTACCAATATCAATTAAAGATTTGGCAGCACGTATTAGCCATAACTCATACCTCCAATGTTGCACTCAGACGACAGTTTGATTTTCCCGAAAAGTGATGCAGTTACAATACCTTTGCAGCAACCATTGTATTACTCACGCAGCCCCACAACTATGAAGACTTGCTCAAACCAACAGACTCAACTTGTTCTTGAAAAAATTAAATGAAAAGCAACTTCCTCTTAAGCAAATGGCCAATGTGACGTCACAAAAAGGTGCCAAAACTCATCCTCATATCAGTAGTCCTCTGGTTCTGTCATCTCTGGCAATTAGTGTGGGATGTAATCTGGCTACATAGAAAGAAAGTGGAGTGGAGTTAGCAAGGGACGGGGATACATCACCGTGTTAGACCATTAGCTGAAAAGTTTGAATGACTGAGTGACAATATGGCCACTGTAGATGGTGGTCCGCATCTTGTTATTTCCAGCTCACAAATAACGTTCTGCGTTGTTGTGTTCAATGTAGAAGACTATGACCGACACGAGCGAGTACACTGCGGAAGAGCATGTGGCAGTGAGTACACAGGCTCCCGAGAGGCCACACTCAAATGTAACCGCCGATGCGGTGCCCCTTGTAGGACAGGGCAGGAATTGGTAATTTGTTCAGGGTGCCGGTGATAGCTCACGTACTCTTCATGAAGGACATCGTGGAGTTTTTTTAACATCCACTAACTTATGCCAGCAGACAGAACACCCAGTTTAACATCCATCCGAGGGACGACACATGCATCGCCCCGCATGCCAACCACCAAGATGACGGTTTATAGCTGGGGTCGGGATTCCAGCTCAGAGGAGAGTGTGCATACCTCTTGGTTATCCTGGTAGTACACACACACACACACACACACTCATTAATT
>CM068967.1:55591174-55621884 GCA_035128595.1 Eptatretus atami
GGTGGACGTTAAAGATCGCACGGTTAGGCCTGGCCAGTCGGTTCGTGAAAGATTTGAATCAAAAAAATATTTGGTCAGTCGATCCCACAAGGTGGGAATTGATTTGTGATGATTGGCCATGAAATTACCTTCTGGCACGATGGATTCCCCAGAGTGCTATCAGTGACCTCTGACTAGCAACGGGGGGAAGCCATCTGACTGGCTCGAACCAAGAATGCCCATCACTGAGTGATTGGTATAATGGAAACCATGAGAGAAAGTCAATAAAGGGGCACAGACAACAACCGAGGCTGCAACGAGCGGAATTGGATTACTTATTGGTGTACATTGGACGGCGCGCGTTGTTATGACGTAAACAACACGAGCATGTGCGGGAGACTGTGCTGGGCGTGCTGCATTTGGTACGAGCGGCCCGTTCCGAGTGTGGACTGTAGCCAGCGGAGGAACGGAACACGCTACGTGCTCAGCCAACTGAACACGTACGTCGTACGTGAGATCCTCCAGGATCTCCACCCTGGCAACCACCCATCCCCAAAACCCTCCAAAAACCCCGACCCTCGCGACGGACGTCACCACACCCCGCCCCGGACCGCGCGACGGGACCGTCACCACACCCGCCCTGACCCTCGCGCCGAACCCCACCAACCCGCCCCGACCCTCGCGACGAACCCCACCCACACCCGCCCTGACCCTCGCCGCCGAACCCCCACCACACCCGCCCCGACCCTCACGATGAACCCTCACCACACCCACCCTGACCCTCGCGACGAACCCCACCACACCTGCCCCGACCCTCGCGCACGAACCCCCACCACACCCGCCCCTGGACCCTCGCGCCGAACCCCACCACACCTGCCCCGACCCTCACGACGAACCCCCACCACACCCGCCCTGACCCTTCGCGCCGAACCCCACCACACCTGCCCACCCTCACGACGAACCCCCACCACACCCGCCCTGACCCCTCGCGCGCGAACCCCCACCACACCCGCCACCTGACCCTCGCGCCGAACACCTACCACACCTGCCCCGACCCTCACGACGAACCCCCACCACACCCGCCCTGACCCTCGCCGCCGAACCCCACCACACCTGCCCCGACCCTCACACGAACCCCCACACACCCGCCCTCGACCCTCCGCCGAACCCCACCACACCCGCCCCGACCCTCGTGACACAATTGGGGTTTTGCAATTTGTGTTGTGTGTGTGTGTGTGTGTGTCGTGTTGTGTGTGTGTGTGTGTTGTGTGTGTGTGTGTGTTTGTGTTGTGGTGTGGTTTTGTGTGTGTGTGTGTGTGTGTGTGTGTGTGTGGTGTGTTGTGTGTGTGCTGTGTGTGTGTGTGTGTGTGTGTGTGTGTTTGTGTTTGTCTGTGTGCGTCTGTCCGGTGCTGTAACTTTTTTTACCATTTGAGCTTTTGACATCAAATTTCAAACAAAGCTTTATTAAGAGAATAAGGGAAGACAAAGTAATAATTTGGTCAAAAGTTCAAAGGTCAGTGTGACATAAAATCAATTTTCATCCAATTGACCTGAAATTTTAATTCTCATTTGAGCTTTTATCAAAATTTTCAACAAAACTTTATGATGAGAAGAAAGAGAAGACAAATTAAGAATTTGGTCAAAAGGTCAAAGGTACCGTTTAGTACACGAAGAAGAACAAGAAGTCCGAATAGAAACTGGATGGGCTTTGCATTTTCAGATGCTTTCTAGTTTAGTTTGAAATAGCAGTTACAAAAACGACACAATTGTTTTGGGTTTAATGGCATAACCTATGTGCGAAATGAACATCGTTTGACTCTGTTATGCTGAAATCACTTTGCTGTGATGCATCCACAGCTTGAATTGAACTTTTGATATCAAGTACAGCACATTACCTACAGGACTTCATTTTAAATATATATATTATATATATATATATATATATATATATATTTTAAAGTTTATTCACTTGTACTGTGTATATACAGATTGATCATTTCACATCATTGTGTTTATGTCAAACTTTCCTGCAATAATCAAAGCATTTACAAACGTTTTAATGTAAGGTTAAAAGTTTGATACAAGTACAGCACAGTACCTACAGTACATCATTATATAATATATATATATATATTTTAAAGTTTATTCACTTGTACTGTGTATATACAGATTGATCAATTTCACATCATTGTGTTTATGTCAAACTTTCCTGCAATAATCAAAGCATTTAACAACGTTTTAATGTAAGGTTAAAAGTTTTGATATGAAGTACAGCACAGTACCTACAGTAACTTCATTTTAAAATATATATATATATATATATTTTAAAGTTTATTCACTTGTACTGTGTATATACATATTGATAATTTCACATCATGGTGTTTATGTCAAACTTTCCTGCAATAATCAAAGCATTTAACAACGTTTTAATGTAAGGTTAAAAGTATTGACTTCTCTAAGCTGGCTGTCCTGTTTTAATGAACTTGCACATGATGGTGATTCAGTACCAGCGAGGTGCAAGTACTTTCCAGTCCACCTTCACATTCGCTATCCTAGGATATGTAAATTCCATTTCCTCGACTGTAAAATATTATGTTTAGTATACAATGCACTCTTTGATGTTGGTTAGAAAAATCTACAAAATGTACTTCTGCAATGAAAACATTTGACTCGGCGTGATAATGCTACAAATGCATGAATATAGTCTGTAGAGTACAATCCTGTGTATAACTGTTTAAAGGTGGTGAACTTGTGAAGGACACGATATAGAGATAAACATTTAAAAATATCGCCAGTTGGTATCCATCACAAGATGCTGGGTGGTCGCCAAATGTGGTAAAGGGGTCTGCTCGGCAACGACGCAGCCAAAGTCTCTGGTCCATACATAGCTTCAGGGCGAAGTCGATGGCACGCCATGGCAAATCCCCACACTTCTCATTGGAAGCAATGTTGGAAGATGGAAAAAAATTCCGCCAGGAATGACTAAAAACATTAAAAAAAATATACAATGTCAAGGCTCGAATAAGGGCTAACACACAATTCCACCAGGTATCATCAAATTTTGAGTTAAAAAACGAAAATCTTCTGTTTTGACCCGTGACCTTAAGTCCCCACCCCCAGGGCATAAACCGGGGATCAAATCCCAAAAAATCATTACATATTTCATGCCCCTCCCAATGTTGATTGCATATAGAATTTTCATTTAAAAAAAGTTTTTTTTGGTATTTGACCTTTTAACCCACCCAGGGGGTGGGGCCAAAAATGATACTACTCTTGCACATTATTGCCATGTGGTGCTTATAACTACCAAGTTTGAATTTTTGCACAACCGTTTAGAGGAAATAGACAGACGGAGCTGATTACAAATACCCCCTCCCCACCTTTTTATTTTATTTTAAGCATGGGGATAATGACGGTGTACCTATCCGTCTGGGTGACTGAAAACATTTCCCCATCAGCGTGTTTAAATCAACATGGGGTAAATAATTTGTCATGTTAAAACGACTAAAACAAAAACAACATAACATAGTGCAGAATGATGTGTTATAAAATAGATTATATATCGTGTTACCAAGGGTCATCTTCAATGGGCCAAAGGATGAAGTTTTTTGACGTTGAAATTACTGAAGACATTATAGACAGAAAATTATCGAAACTTAACCCAGGTAAGGTAACAGGTCCTGATGACATTCCTCCAATAATTCTTAAGGAGCTAGCTGAAGACCTTTGTATGCCTCGAACTGCTATACACCAGAAATCAGTGAAAGAGGGCTTGTACCAGAGGACAGGCGATCAGCTTATGTTAGCCCCATCTTCAAGAAGAGAGTAAGATCAAAAGCGTAGAATTACAGACCAATCAGCTTGACTTCAGTGGCTGAAATAATATTACAAGACATTATTCAAGACCAAATAACAGATCACCTTCACAGATACACGCATATTCATAAGACACAGCATGGCCTTAAAGGGAAATCCTGCACCACTAATCTATTGGAACATCTAGAAAATCCTTATAAATGAATTGATGAAGGTATCCCAGTTGATGTGGTATACATGGACACGTCCAAAGCTCTTGACATTTTCACACTTGAGTAGCTCGTTGGCAAAATTGCAGAACACTGAGTAGGTGGCAAAGTTCTACAGTGGATCAAGGCATGGTTCTCAGGTTGGAGATGGAGGGTAATCACACAAGGTGCTCAACCAGAGTGGCCGGATGTTACATGCTTTGTAGTACAAGGATCAGTGCTTGGGCCGTTATTTTTCCTGGTCTATATGAATGACTAAGATGAAGATTTCCATTAAGATACTGATCAGCAAATTTGCAGATGACACCAAAGTATCACACAAGGGATCGGACAAAGAAGGAATTCAAAACCTGCAGCAAGACATAAACCACTCCCAGACGTGGACAGAAAAATGGCAAATCAAGTTCAACTTAGACTAGAACGGCACTCGGAGAGCACGTAGTCTCGCCTCGCACGTTCATTCTGAGCAAAAATACCATTGTTAACTGAACGCGCCACTATTATGGTCCATATACCCGTATCACCCATGTACCCTATTATGTCACATAATTTATTGGCATGTGTTATTAACGTCATAAATTTAATTATTCATTCACATCGGGTCATAGATCAGATCAATTAAGTTTCAGATTTTTCAGAGAAGGATTTCAATTCAACCAATAATGGCTGGAAGACCACTTCACCGATAACGTCATCGTTATCACTTGACATACCCCATGGGGAGTTGATGACATATGCCAAGTTTCAATTTTTTTCTTTGAGCGGTTTAGGAGAAAATGATGTCCAATTTTTTTTCCTTTAATCCAATCTGGCTGCTACACCATGTGACCTATGACGTCAGTGTTAGCAATAAAATATTCTCCATGGAGAGTCCCTCCTATGTTTAAAGTTTTGCATCGATCAGACAAGCAGTTGCAGAGAAAACTATTTTAAAAGTGAAAATATATAGTTAGAGGACGACACACACACACACACACACACCACCCCTCCCACACACACACACACACACACACACACACACACACACGTTGCAATAGTCTCACATCCTCTTCGGGATGAGACTGACAAATGTGGAGTAATGCATAGGAAGCTACAACCATAACCACATACCACATGGATGAGATGGGGGGAATTCTCAGCTCAAGGAGACTGAATAGGAAAAGGATCAGAGAGTGTTAATTCACGAGTCTCTTCAATCCTCTCAATGTGCCTCAGCAACCAAGGAAGCCAACAGAGTCCTTGGTATGACACAAATAAAAGTTTCGTACGGAAATAGCAATCAGAGATTGCAGGCCCTCGCCAAGACTTCTTTTGTGTGGTGTATGCTGTGTGGCAAATCAATGGAAGGATGTACTAAATGCAGGGTCGTTGGTTGTAAATGAAAGGTCTAAATGGTCTAGTTGTAAATGTGTGAAGATCAAAGGTCTGAAACGTTGTGAAGGTCAGTGGTCTGAAGGTCTAAAAGTTGAAAGGTGGAAAGGGTTAGGGGTCTTAGGAGTTTTGTCTTAAGGGGTCTTCAGAGTGCTGGGGTCTTAGTGGTCTTTGGTGGTCTTTAGGGTCTTCATAGTCCTAATGGGTCTTGGAGTTGTAAAGGGTATAATGGGACTTAGGAGGTATTGAAGTTCTTAAAGGTCTAGTATAATTCATACACATTCTCACGTTCTGTGTGGACAAACAAACAAACAAACAAACAGGAAGATGTCTTGCAGAGCACGATACCTGTTAAATCCCCAAAACAACTTTGACCATCAAAAAATAAGTGGTGGTTGAATTCAGTGACCTGATATGCAAATCCTCTTCAAATTTCAACTCAATGGGATGAAAATTGAGGATTTTAGAAATTGCACCGAAGTTGTTGACCTTTGGCCTATGTTGACCTTTTGACCTCAAAATCAATAGGGTTCTTGCTTATGACCAACTCTTCTCGTTTTGTGAAGATCGGTTTAAAATTTTGACCTGTTGGCGATTGACATACATACCAACAAACAAGAACAAGAAGGATGTCATGCATAGCACGATACTTGCGAAATGCATAAAACAAATTTGACCTTAAAAATAATTGGTGGTTGATTCCAATGAACAAATATGCAACTCCTCTTCAAATCTCAAGTTCATTGGATGAAAATTGTCAATTTCATAAATTTTGGCTGATGTTGACCTTTCAGCCAATGTTGACCTCAAAACTAATTGGTTGAATTCAATGACCTGGATATGCAAAATACTGTTCAAATTTCAAGTCAATCGGATGAAAATTTAGGATTTCAGAAATTTGACAAAGTTGGTCACCTTTGGCCTATGTTGACCTTTTGATCTTTTGACCTCAAAAACAATAGGCTTCTTGCTTGTGACAAACTCTACCATGTGGTGAAGTTTCATGAAGATCGGTTTAAAATTGTGACCTGTAGGCGATTCACATACAAATAAACAGACATAGACAGACAGAATAACGCACAAGACCAACCAATACACTTGAAAAATCATCGATTTGAAGAGGAAAAAAAAACCAAATAGAATACCCTCTCCTCTGGCGAGGATAAAAATAGGACCACTGGACCTCTAGCTTATGTGGGCCCTTGCCTAATGTAGTAACCCAAATTCGGTAGCATTCTGACTGGTGGGTCTGGAGAAGAATATTTTTTGAAGGATTTATGCGACCGCCATTTTGACACACTTCCGGTCACGTCATCGGCATGTCCTCCGCAATTTAATATCACGACCTTGTCCTAATGTTGTAACCCAAATTCGGTAGCATTCTGACTGGTGGGTCTGGAGAAGAAGATTTTTGAAGGAATTTATGCGACCGCCATTTTGACACACTTCCGGTCAAGTAATCAGCGTGTCCTCCACAATTTAATATCACGACCTTGTCCTAGTGTTGTAACCCAAATTTGGTTGCATTCTGGCTGGTGGGTCGGAGAAGAAGATTTTGAAGGAATTTACGTGACCGCCATTTTGACACACTTCCGGTCAGCGATCGGCATGCCTCCACAATTTAAATCATCGACCTTGTCCTAATGTTGTATCCAAATTTGGTTGCATTCTGACTGGTGGGTCTGGAGAAGAAGATTTTTGAAGGAATTTACGTGACCGCCATTTTGACACACTTCTGGTAGCGTGATCGGCATGACCTCCACAATTTAATATCATGGACTTGTCTTAATGTTGTAACCCAAATTTGGTAGCATTCTGACTGGTGGGTCTGGAGAAGAAGATTTTTGAAGGAATTTACGTGACCGCCATTTTGACACACTTCGCGGTAGCGTGATCGCATGACTCCACAATTTAATATCAGACTTGCTAATGGTAACCAAATTGGTAGCATTCTGACTGGTGGGTCTGGAGAAGAAGATTTTTGAAAGAATTTAGCGACCGCCATTTTGACACACTTGGTAGCGTGATCGGCATGACTCCACAATTTAATATCACACACTTGTCCTAATGTTGTAACCCAAATTTGGTGCATTCTGGCTGGTGGGTCTGGAGAAGAAGATTTTTGAAGGAATTTATGCGACCGCCATTTTGACACACTTCCGGTCAAGTCATCGCATGTCCTCCGCAATTTAATATCACGACCTTGTCCTAATGTTGTAACCCAAATTTGGTTGCATTCTGGCTGGTGGGTCTGGAGAAGAAGATTTTTGAAGGAATTTACGTGACCGCCATTTTGACACACTTCTGGTAGCGTGATCGGCATGACCTCCACAATTTAACATCATGGACTTGTCTTAATGTTGTATTCCAAATTTGGTAGCATTCTGACTGGTGGGTCTGGAGAAGAAGATTTTTGAAAAATTTACTAAGTCCGCCATTTTGATCTACTTAAAGTCACGTGACTGGAATGAGCTTTGCAATCCCTTGCCAATCAGGAGTGAACATTCATGCCAAATTTAAACGGATCGGCCCAGCGATTTCGCCGGAGAAGTCTAAATAGGAGACAAGAAGACGGATGGAAGGTGGAGTGATGACAATTCCTTATCTGGAATTCCAATTCCAGAAAAGCTAATACGAAAAATATATAATGTATTTGTACAATCCCTCATTTGTCCACACCTTCACGATTGTATGCAAGTTTGGAGTCCTCCTCTAGAAAAGGATAAAAGGGTACTGGAAACAAGCGAGGGCCACAAACTCATCCCAAGTATCAGAGAACTACCATATGAAGCTAGACGAAGTGGATTGAACCTGACGACAACGGAAATGAGAAGATGATGCAGAGACCTGCTCCAAACTTACCTCCTCTTCCACTTGATAGACATTATAAATGAAGAGAAGATGATGGAGACCTGCTCAAAACCTACCTCATCTTTCACCCGATGGACACAATAAATTAAGAGAAGACGATGCAGAGGCATACCTCATCTTTCACCAATAGACACTATAAATGAAGAGAAGACGATGCAGAGACCTACCTCATCTTCCACCCAATAGACACTATAAATGAAGAGTTACTCTTTCAAAGAGCAGAATGTGCAGGTACGACACGCTCGTCTGGATGTCAGGAAATGCTTATACAGCCGTAGAGTGGTAGACGAGTGGACTAAACATCCAGACGGTGCAGTAACTGCCAAATCAGTACTATCCTTGAAGAAAGAACTCTCAAAGCGTGTGGTTTCATAATGGAATATAACTATCCTTGGGGTGGAGGTGAGATTAGAAGTGTGAGCAGGGAAGAGGTTAGATGTGTAGGGGTGGGGTTAGGGAGAGCTTTAAACCAGAATTAGATCGGTACCTACGTAGAAGCATTGGGGATGGGGTGGAAAATGAACATTGGCAGAAATGTGTACACACGATGGGCCTGAAGGCCTCTTGCATTAAAGTTCTGTGTAAAAACGAGTTGCGTTGATTGCTGATAAGTTCACTGCCACCACTACACGACCCAATGCTTAATGAACTGTGCAAAGAGTGAGATAAAGTTGCAAATCTTGACAACATAAGAGTTATTGGTCGATCGTATTAATACATTTGACTCCTTCCTCATTATTAGTGGTTTGAATAATTGTTGGCCATTTCTCCTGAGATGCCAATAAAGAAATTGAGAAAGCGAGAGGGGAAGAAATGATCAAGATCTCCAAGGATCTGGACAAGAGTGGGTGCTGTTGTTCCAAAACGGAACATACCTGGTTATACTGGTCCACTGAACAACAGCGACGTCGGAAACTCAGAAACTCACTCTTTCAAGATCCTATATTTTGTGAGTTTCCTTTTAATTGGATCAAAGGCGAGAGAGATCATTAACACCATCACTTTCAGGAAGCAAACTTTTTCAGCGAGCAAAAACCTGGACAAATATTTGGGCTGAGCATGACACATCTTGAAAGAAGGCCATCCTATGGATGATGCCTTTCAACCACAAAGTGACAGACTGAGTTGGCAGGCCTGTCCTGTTTTTGAGTTGTCAGGCATTTATGTGTTGCAACATTTTGTTGCCTTCTGAAGTATCTCTGACATGTATCGCATGTGAAATTGGCAAGAGCACTTGTTGTCAGCTCTTGTCCGGCAACAGCACAAGTAGCGGCATTGTAGTTCACTCCGTCCATCTCCACTCTCTTCTTGGTGCAAGCCTCAAACTCCTTTTTGAATTTTGTTCTCCGTGAACCTGTTTCCTGAACACCATGTAACCAGCTGTCTTCATCAATGTTAAACTTCTTCAGATCTTCTTTGTCTCTCGATGGTTCGTCAGTGCCAGGTAGTAGTGCTGTGAGTGAACCATCCAAGCAGGAGTTTCTTAGGGATGCGGTTCTCTTCCATCCAGGCAAGATGATATTGCCAGCGAAGTCTTTTAACTGCAACAATATCTTATTGGAACCCCACCATCCCAAACTGCCTCCGATTTGTACACGACAATAATGCCGTGTCCATTGTTAAGCCTTACTGATACCTAATATGCACCTGTTGTGAAAGCCCTCTCTTACCTCTGAACTGTTTAGCTGATGTTCTAATTTCAGCCCAGTTTTAAGCTATCATTATGGTTTTTCGCAGGCTGGGTGAGGCAGTAAATGTGTTTGCTGACCCTTGGATGGACATTAAGCTGGATGTCCCATCTGCCCTAATCGATGGGTAGATGTTAAAAAATCCCACAATGTCTTTCGTTAAGAGTTGTATATATGCAAGTTATCGCCTGCACCGTAAACAAATTACGAATTCCTGCCCAAATCGCCGTTCAGTCGAATCTCATACAAAGCCAGAATTGCGTGAGCCCAAAACATTCCCCGGATGACCCCATAAGGCGGTATAATAATTGGGGCCGTTAAAGAAGTAGTGCATGGTCGTGCACCTGACACTGGTGTCTGGTGTCTGCGAAGCCACTAACTAGGGCCAGAATTATAAAAGTAAATAAAAACAAAATGACGGGAGCAACATGCCAAAAGAAGGGACTGCAGGATAGCTCAGAGTCCCAGCAGCATGTGTAGCAGTAAACCTGACAGTTCATTTCGCTATAATGGCAGGCAGAGAGCTGTAAAGTGTGTAATTTATGTCTATTTGCCTCTGGTTCCTTTTTATGGATCGAAATTTGTGTGACAACGTCCTCCTATGGACATCTTGAGTAGTGCAGACTAGGTAGCTATATGCTGGTGATCATATGGCACTGCCTCCTTCCCCTACACCTTTCTCCTCGTCCTTCTCCGCACAGAGTCTTCCTTTTTGTTGCTTCAACATGTTGGCAGCCCGATAATGGTATTAAGAATCAACTTCACATACTTTCTTTGTGTGTCACCCAATGGGTGAACCACTGAACATCACTTCATGCATCAACAGCACTTCATGCAGTGCCCTCCACACGCGGGACAAGTCTTTGCAGTGGTAGTGATTGGGGTCTTTTAAGATGCCATGTGCTGAAGTCAACATTGAAGTGTTTTTGTGTGCATTAGCAAAATGTGCAGATCAAAAAGGTTTTCCTCTTAACCATGAAAGAATAATCAGTCTGGCACCAACTGGTAACTCAGCACAGGTGCTACTACTTTACTAGGTAGTTCTCAGCCAATGTTACACATGTTTCCCTTTCTTCTGGAGAGAAGGATAATGGTCTCGCATTTCGAAAACTGGGAGATGTACACATCCACGGGCGGACTGGGCCGCCTGGTTGCCTGATCGGAACCAGATGGGCCACCACCGATCACCTTTTGGGTTAAGGAATGACAGGTGTCATTATCCGACTGACAGAATGAGAGGCTATGATACGGGTCAATATTCCACGAGGTGAATAGCCTTCCAGACGAAGCACTTCAAACAATCAATGAGAAGGTGATACGGTTTGATTCTTCTGCCATATCAAGCCAGATAAAGGCTTAACTATAACGGCACTCAGTAGAGCGCAGAAATCCGCCAGGCTGCACAGTTCACAATTTGTATTGCACTCATTATCATAGGGCGGATCTGGATCCAGACCTGAGCCAAAATTGAATCAGCTTGTACCTGTCACCTACCCAAACTCATGCTCCTAGTTTTATCAAAACTTGTCCACAACTTTTTTGAAACATCTTGTTATGTATCGTTTTTTGGCCCCATCTCTCAATGGTGAAGAATCGCTTATAAGATTAAAAAATGAATTATATCCCTATTCGGATCTTTAGCAAAATCGAATCTATTAATCCTTCTCACACACCCAACCTGTCCGCCAAGTGTCGTCCGAATTCGTCCATAACTTTTTGAGATATCATGGTCACAGACAGACAGAAAGACAGACAATCCTCCGCCCGCCTTCGATGGCAGAGGGAAATAATCGACTTCGCCGGGAAGTGGGGACTCATTGAAAGATAGTGTGCTGGCCAATTATAAAGTGCACACCCTCCCTTGTTTGTGATGAAGATCCAATGGAACTGGAGATACAGATGGTCATCTTGTAAAGATTTTGCAGTGTGCTGTTAGTCCTGCTTTTTATAAAGGTACATTATTCAACATGTACTCCAGCACCTATCACGCGTCGCATACATGTTACAAGTGTTGACACGACCAGTTTCACAGGTAGCATGTGAGCGGAGTTTCTCCAAACTTCATTTCATCAAACATCACCTTAGGAATCCCACGTCACAGGATCGTCTCGAAGCTTTCATGTTGATGTCGATGGAGAGTGATATCCTCAATGGGTGATTGAATGTGTGGCATGTCCACACATTCAATCATTGATCGCCTGTCCAAGAAGAGTAAACTTTTGGGGCCGTGCTCTGAACTATATGTCACTGACAATAGACTAATCGACCGTTTGACAAAAACTTATTGAATTCTCAGTTTCTGCGAAGCTACGGCTCAAAGCCTTGGCAGTGTGTTTGTACTTCTTATCGGTTATGTGGACAGTTTGCTAAAAATTAATGTCTTTCCCTGCAGTTCTGGGAGGATTACATTGAAACTTGCTACTCATCCCTCAGTTTCTATCTGCTAAGTCAGCAATGGGTTGACAGGATGGCCTGGCCGAGACTCCAGAGATATGCACAATCGCTTCTATGCTGTCTAGCCTGGGTTTGAATCCCGACACAAGTCATCCCGGTGTTTCACGGGTAGAGTGATTCATCAATGTGTGTGCCATTCCTCCGATGGACGTTAAACTAGTGTCCCTTCTGCCGACCTCCGTTGGTGGACGTTAAACATCCCACTGTGTCTTTCGTGAAGAGTCTGCGAGCTATCACCGCCACCATAAACAAATTCCAAATTCCTGTCCAAACCAGTAGAGGGCATTGCATCAGTGGCACAGCCATGTCCTCAGTCAATGATGCTACCCCTGCAGCCTTGTGCTTCATACGAATACAGAAGAAAAAGCATCCATAGCAAAGAAGTTTGTGACCTTTGTCTCTAGAATCTCGTTCATAGATAAAAAAAATATTTTCCTCTTCGCTGCCAGACCATAGTTTGATCCCAGTATCAAGACCGTCCTTTTCCATCTGTCCATTTTTGGTTATGAGATGATTGGCTCAGCTTTTCATTCATCAATTCATCTTGTCCTGAAGAATCAATCAACCCCTTTCTGACAATATGAGTACAATTCATTTTTGTGCCGATGCTAAATCAAGTAATCTGACGATGTATAGAATCCATAATCATGAATGGCAATGCTATTCCTTCAGTACCCATTCGGTGCATCCTTGTTCGAGTTACTCTTGCTTTCCCACTCCACTGAAATGTCATTATGATGTGTTCATATAACCCAGAATGAACAATGTCCCAAATAGTCTTGAATAATAATCACTTCGGTGGCAAAATCGCTCCGGGGTCGAAATGGAAGTTTTGGGTCATAACTTGCTTGGAATCACACATTTCGCCTCCAAGATCTCCGCCTCCAACACACCATGCCAGTCGCTTCACACCTTCGACACTCGCGGTGTCAGGTCAGGTCTGGGTGGCCACGGATCCCCGGCCTGAGAGTGGGTTGGTCCCAGGTGCTGACCATGGCGGTTTATATATCCAGTCCGCCCCTGTACACATCCCCAGCAAGCTCAGACCTTGGGTATGTCAACGGCACTCCCAAACGTGGAACACTTTTTGACGTCTAGACTGTTAATTTAGTTATTTCTTCTCTATTTGATCTTAAGTCGTTGGTTATAAACCTTTTCCGTTTTTACCTCCACCACCGAAGGTGGTTGGAGGTTACATTTTCACCCCTGTCTGTTGATCTGTCTGTTGGGTCGCCGAAATGGGTGACCCTTATTGTCAGTAATTCTGTCTGTTTGTTTGAATGTTTGTTTGGATGTTTGTTCGTTTGTCATCAGCATAATTGGTAGTAAACGTGGGTGGATTTTGACCAAACTCGGGTGGTTGGTACATCTTATGACCTAGTGCTTTGGAAATTGTGATGGTTGCTAGGGATGCTTTGGTTCCCTAGCAACAACCGAAAAACCTTCAAAATCGGTACCGTTCACGCGAAATCAATTCCGAAAGGCATTATCCCACGTAGGGTTATGAAATTTGGCACGAATGATCTACAGGTGATGCTCTATCAAATATGTTCCGGTTTTTGTGATATATGGAATACTTTACCCGCAGTGCCCCCTACAATTAGGGTATGCGCGAAAATTGAAGGCCCCCTAGTGACCAGGTGAGTGCATCGATACGAATGAAACTTTGCAGGTTCATGGTACTCAATGAGTACTACAACTTTGCCTCGGGACATATTGACCGATTTCGCTTAGGTCAGGGGTCAAAGGTCAATTAGTGCAAAAATCGATAATATGCGAGAGCTGGAGGTGCCTTCGCGCCAAATGCTACTCCTCCTAGGGTTATGGTCGGATGGTCATGAAAATTCACACTAATCGTCTGGAATACATTGTGCACAAACGATCGAGCCGGATTTTCGATTTAGATCTTTGTTCACCCACAGCACCCCCTCAAACTTTGGGGATTTCCGATTTCAAACCGCATTTTCGGTACTTTTCATTCAAATGGATACCGAGTAGTTGTCAGTAGATGGAACTGGATGAGATTTGATATGCATAATCTTACGGTGATTCCCTATCCGCTATATGACATCCATTTTGCTCTATATCTTATAGTTTCCATGCTCGGTGACCCATCGCCGCCTACCGGCTTGTTTCTTTGTCTGTGAGCAGGATATCTGAAAAAGTTATGGATGTATTCAGACGAAACTTGGTGGACAGGGAGAAGTTTAAAATTTTTTAAAAGTGATTCTTCACCAGTGAGAGATAGGGCCAAAATCGATATACTGTACACTCAAAAAGTCGTGGACGAGTTAAGCCTAAAGCAGGTGGATGAGTTGGTTAGGTGACAAGAACAAGACAATTCGATCTTGGTTCAGGTCCGTATCCAGCTCTGGCCTATCAGTGGGATCCAGAACGTAAACTGTTCAGCCTTGCGGAGGTACGCACTCTACCGAGCGCAGTTGTAGTTATTTATTGTTTCCAAACACCTCGCTTGGCATTCCTTTTGATCTTCATGCTGGATTTGCAAATCAATGGAAACCTTTTATTTTATTAATTGTCCTTCTCTTCCAGCTGGACTCAATAAGGGAGTGGAACAAACATGTAAAATACTCGTGTCTAACTGTTACTGCCTGTGCAATGTGTACGTACAAAAAGGTACTTGTACAGGGGGTTGTTCAAAGTCCACAAACATCCATAAAAGGATTGGGCAGTTAATAATAGGTAAGTAGGTGATCAGCCAGGTGAAGGTAATGTCCATGAGGTCAATTTTTATTTGATTTTCCTCATCAATTGTTAAGACTGAAGCTATTTTGGTTTGGTCTCCTCAAGCTTTGCCTTCTCCAAGCTTTGAGCTCACTGCTTGATTCATCTTTACGTGCTAATGCGTCCGTTTCGCACATCTTGCAGGACTTTGCTGGCTTGCACCGATCCTGGAATAGAAGATGGATGCAAAAGAGCAGTCGAGGATTTGCTGCGACGGTGATGCTAAGAAGGAGACCCGCCAGAGCCTCTCGATCTCGACGAGTCATAAACAAGCCACCTGCAAACCACCCAAGAAATCCCACAAGATAGGGAATGAAAAACAATCTCCAGCAACAAAGTGCTTGGGCCAGACCCGTGATGGAGATGACGGGAAGCCCGGTTCTTCTGCTGCGGACAAGCGGTCCTCATTGAAAAGAGCGACATTTGTTCTGGGATCCTTTGACGACGTGTCCGACTCTGAGGAAGCAGCGGTCCCTGAAAGGGAAAACTGTTCTGCAGCGGAGCGTGATGGAGTCCTACCGGTGGGGAAAAGGGGGCCACTGCCCTTGGCCACAGACAATCGCGCCCAGAATCGGCACGGCCATCCTCAGTTACAGTAAGTGCACCTTCATTAGAAGGTCCGTGGAAGTGTGTGGTTATTGGTACATTCGTTTGGTAGGTCATTCTTTTTTTCAGCTGCTTTTGCTTGGACGTTTTTCTGCATTTTGTGAAAAATGTCAGTGTTGCAGTGACTCGGTGTTTCAATGGCTGGCAGGAATGCACACTCACCTCTGAGCTGTCTAGCCTGGATTCAAATCCCAACCCAGGTATATAGTGTGATCCTGGCATTCATCGATTTGTGAGCCATCCATCAGATGGACTTTGAACTGGGTGTCCCGTCTGCCAGTTGGTGGACATTAAATATCTCAAGGTGTCCTTTGTGAAGAGGAGGTGAATTATCAACAGCATCCTGAACAAATTCCAAATTCCTGCTCTAAACCTTTTGGCTGCACTGCGTAAGCAGTGTGAAGAGTACGTAGCAAATTATGCCACTGAAGCCATCCATGTTCTGCATACGAAAGAAGAATAAGAATAAGAAGAAAGAGAACCACAGGGTTAAGGGACGAGACAAAAGGGCCGAGATTCCCTCGAAGGAAAGGTTTGTTGCGCATGTCAAAAGTTTCCTTTTATTGTACACCACTCCTTCTCAATTCCATATCCAGGCGATGCATGACGTCATCACCGGGCACCAAAGGGAGTACTCAGTTTTTACTCTGTTTGTTTGTTTTATTGTTTGTCCGGGCGATATCTCAGCCATCCTTTGAGATAGGGAAGCTGAAATTTGGGACAAAAGTGAAGATGTGCTTTGGCAAAAACTTTATTTTATTTTTTGATTAATCGATTAATTGATTAATTACTTCATTATTATCGATTTATTAATTCCTTATTATTTTATTTCTCATCTGGACAATATCTCAGGCACCTTTTGAGCGAGGAAGCTGATATTTGGACACCACAGTGAATAAGTGATTTGGCTGAAAGGGTTTTTAAAAAATATATATTATGATTAATCAATTAATCGATTAATCAAAAAATAAAAAATAAAGTTTTTGCCAAAGCACATCTTCACTTTTGTCCCCAAATACAAATTTTGTCCCCCCTTTTGATACAAAAATCGAGGAATTGGAAGACGAGCTGGATAGCCGGCTCAAGGGAGTCGAGCAAAGATCGGCTGCGGATATGCAGCTTAAACGAGAGGAGTTAAATTCCAAAATTATGGGAAATCAGACTCAAGTGAAGGGAATATAGGAAAAAGTATAGGGGAAAATTGGTGCCGTGGATTGTAAGATGAACAAAATCAATGAAGCCCTTGATTGTTGTCATGCTCAAGTGGATACGAGGATGCACCAGCAATGTGAAGAGTGGGGTGAGTTTAAAAAAAAAAATCAAGAGGGGGTTAATTTGGTTGAGGAAGTTAGAAGATTAGGGTCTCATTTAGATGAGCATGATAAAATGATTAGTGCAGTGACTAAAGGCAATGAAGATCTGCGGGAGCCCCGTTTGGCAAGTGTGGTAAATGAGATGATTAGGGAGCAGCTGCAAGGACGGTGCTCTGTAGAGGGAGGTTGCTCGAGCCCAAGATGGCCTGTGTGTTGAGGTAAGTCCGTAAAACATCTTGAAGATGAAGTTAAACTCACCCTGGGGACTCTCACCACGAGCTGTATTTGGGCTACCAAATTGCAGTCACAGCCACAGGAGTGTTTGAGCTCCGAGCTGAATTTGGACACCGGGGAATGTGGTACAGGAGTCCACAGAAAAATTCCCCTTGTAAATTTTGATGGGTCAGGAAGCCTCGAGGCTTTACTGACACAATTTGAATGCGTTTCCAGGCTCAATGGTCGGAATGAGCGGGAACGCATGGGCAATCTGGTGGCGACATTGCAGGGACCAGCAGCAGGTGTGCTTCATGTGATCCCAGAGGGAATGTTATCCAGCGTGCTCGCATTCACAAGACAATTACTCACCGGTTTGGGTTCGTCAACATGAGCGATCTAGTACAGGCTCAGCTCTAGCACCGTAGGTTGAATCCGGGTGAGACATTGCAGGAGCTGGCCCAAGACATATTCCAGTCTGTATCACATATGGTGACTCACCGGTGGAGGCTTGGGAAAGACTCGTGGTAGAGAAATTCTTGGCCACCCTTCCTGTTCCTGAAGTCAGAGTTCTTGTGGAGCTGCAGGACCCACAAACCGTTCATGAAGCGGCCTAATGCGCGACGAGACTGGCTTCATTGAGGCGGTCGAGTTGCGTTCCGGAAAGGCCAACAGTGACAGTATGTCAGGTGGGGGTTCAGGATCGGGATGAGGAGCTAGAGGGAACGGGCATTACCGAAATTCTTAAGGGGATCAGCCAGCAGCTGACAGATTTGTCTTTGGGTAAATTTGTAGCAGGAGTGTCACAGCAGCGTGGCCCGAGACCTCCATTGAGACAGATTGAATATGGCCGTTCCTGGCCAGGCCAGGATGGAACGTCTTGCGGATCCCGACGTAGCCCCTTTATGGGGGTGTTGCTAGCATTGTGGGAAGCCTGGTGTTGGCTTATTGGTTAGGGTGGCTGGCTTAAGATCCTCGGGTCCTGAGTTTGAGCCCTGTTGACCACTGAATTAACACGAGGTGCGGTTGATTCAGCCTGTCATCCTTCTGAGGTCGGCAAAATGAATACCAGTGTACTGGTAGAGGGGCACAGCATCAGCAACATAGCCGCGCTTCCAAGAAATGATAGCTACCCCAGCAACCAAGCTGCCATATGCAAGAACAGAACCGTTATGGGGATAAGAGACACATCGAGAGATATTGTAGAAGGCCCCTGGTTACAATACCCCCTTGTTGACCATGCAGTCTGGAGAGGATGAATCCTCCTGCCAGACACCACCAGGTCCATCCAGTGTGCCTTTGCCTGGGTGGGGACCTGAGATCACCATTGGTGGTCTGGGAAATTAGGCCAGGCTGAGCATACACCCGCGGAATGTCTTAAGGTGAGTATTAAATCTGTCCTGACACTTATAAGTTCTGCTGGGTATAATGTTCTTCCAACCGAAATTCGGAACAACCACCCAGAAACCAAAGTTCGTTTGATACAGGCTTTTAATCACGCTTTGTCTCCAGCCATCACTCCATTTCCGCCATCGTCTCCCTCTCTCACCTTGCCCGTGCCCACTCTTATTCCTTCTTTATTCTTTCATCCGCTCTCCCTCACTCCAGAACACCATACTGGGCTACGCGAAGATAGAGGGACAGCAAAATTGGTGATGAGCGGGCACAACGGGTCGTACACTGATCAGTGTGTGAACCAGGCAGATCTTGGCTTTTTTCACAAGATCTTGGCTATTCGTCGTTCACCTTGGCGTCTTGGTTTTCTATAGGTTTTCTTGGCGTATAGGTTTTCTATCGTCATCGCTTTTCCGAAACCTTGTGAATTCTTGGCTTTTTTCATTGGCTCACCTTGGCATTTATGAAAATGAGGAGTGGTCACACTGGAACCAGGTAGACTGAAAATGTGTTTGGGATTACATTGAGGTTCATTGTGTTCAAAACATTGAGGTTCAAAACAAAGAGAACACCATTGTTAGCGACATGTTTATTGTGCAGCACCATGAATCTTGTGTTTAACATCGAGCATTAAAAAAAACCCGATGGTTCTGTGATGTTTCCCGGAGTGTCGGCTTTGATGTCTGTCGGCGGAATTTCATCAAGTTTTCATCAAGTTCCCTGTTACCCGGAAGGCACCAAACATTCATATCTGTCAATCAGTGGGTAGTTACAATAGAGCTTTATGTATTAGATTTGGATGATACATATATAATATATATATATATATATATATATATATATATTATATATATAACATACACATACATATTGTGTGTGATTTCATGACATGACGTAAATTGGAGATAACAGCCGCATGGAAAGGAAAAACCGCTGAACTTCTCTCTCGCTTTCAACATGGCGAATTATAATTCACGGATTGGTGTTTGTGTGTTTGTTTGCCTGCACCTCCTGCAGTTCCCGCCCAATTACATCTTGGCTTGTGACAGAGGATCAGCAGGACTCCAATTAATGCATCGGGGTCTTTTTTAAAAAAAATCTTTGCCTGTGGTCTTGAGATGGGGGGGGGGGGGGGGAGTGAGGGTGGGATGTAAATTCTCCATGTAAATGTGTACCGTGTCGCGCCGCCTCCAGGTGTGGGAGGGTATTAACAGTCTCCACCATTTAAAGCGCAGTATTCGTGTCCCTACGTTTTCCAGGACAGTGAAGTGTTTGAATTATTAGCAGTCGATATGTTTTTGCTTCATGCACATAACCCGGGTTATTTTTTTTTTCTGATACGGAGCTGTCATTTGCCTATACACCGCCCAAATAAAGGTATGCATCAGAAGAACGTGTTGCACGCTCAGAACAAGATCGCACATCGGGCGGGTACTCTACAAGTAACAAGTAAACGGCCGAACAGATCAACTGGACCGCTGGACGTCGGGTTCTACCCCGTGGAGTCACCTCACGGGATTTGTGACGCAATTGGCTTGGAATACGAGCGACAATGGAAACATGTTGTCTTCCATGTAAGGGCACCTTCCAGATTCTAATGGTTCCATTTTTAAACACGATATGTGGGAACGATTTGTCAGAGAAACGACAATCCGGAACGTGCTGGTCCTGGCTTCGCACTGCTGAACGTGTGTGTTTGTGCGTGTTGTTTGAGTCATTTGTTCAGTTAAACATTGGAGAGCTCGAAATGGATTCATGTGGTTGTACTTCCAACCACAAGTCTTTACTGAGTACTGTAATACAACCACAAGTCTTTACTGAGTCCTGTAATACAACCACATTACGTTCAACGCGAAATCAATTCCGAAAGCCATTATCCCACGTAGGGTTATGAAATTTGGCACAAATGATCTACAGGTGATGCTCTATCAAATATGTTCCGGTTTTTGATATATGGAATACTTTACCTGCAGCGCCCCTACAATTAGGGTATCGTGGAAATTGACGAAATTTGAAGGCCCCTAGCGACCAGGTGAATGCATCGATACGAATGAAACTTTGCAGGTTCATGGTACTCAATGAGTACTACAACTTTGCCTCAGGACATATTGACCGATTTCGCTTCGGTCAGGGATCAAAGGTCAATTAGTGCAAAAATCGATAATATGCGAGAGCTGGAGGTGCCTTCGTGCCAAATGCTATTCCTCCTAAGGTTATGGTCGGATGGTCATGAACATTCACACTAATCGTCTGGAATACATTGTGCACAAACGATCGAGCCGGATTTTCGATTTAGATCTTTGTTCACCACAGCACCCCCTCAAACTTTGGGGATTTCCATTTCAAACCGCATTTTCGGTACTTTTCATTCAAATGGATACCGAGTAGTTATCAGTAGATGGAACTGGATGAGATTTGATATGCATAATCTTAAGGTGATTCCCTATCCGCTATATGACATCCATTTTGCTCTATATCTTATAGTTTCCATGCTCGGCGACATCCCAGCCGCCTACGGCTTGTTCTGTCTGTGAGCAGGATATCTGAAAAAGTTATGGATGTATTCAGACGAAACTTGGTGGACAGGGAGAAGTTTAAATTTTTTTAAAGTGATTCTTCACCAGTGAGAGATAGGGCCAAAATCGATATTACTGTACACTCAAAAAGTCTGGACGAGTTAAGCCTAAAGCAGGTGGATGAGCTGGTTAGGTGACAAGAACAAGACAATTCGATCTTGGTTCAGGTCCGTATCCAGCTCTGGCCTATCAGTGGGATCCAGAACGTAAACTGTTCAGCTTGCGGAGGTACGCACTCTACCGAGCGCAGTTGTAGTTATTTATTGTTTCCAAACACCTCGCTTGGCATTCCTTTGATCTTCATGCTGGATTTGCAAATCAATGAAACCTTTTATTTTATTAATTGTCCTTCTCTTCCAGCTGGACTCAATAAGGGAGTGGAACAAACATGTAAAATACTCGTGTCTAACTGTTACTGCCTGTGCAATGTGTACGTACAAAAAGGTACTTGTACAGGGGGTTGTTCAAAGTCCACAAACATCCATAAAAGGATTGGGCAGTTTATAATAGGTAAGTATGTGATCAGCCAGGTGAAGGTAATTGCCATGAGGTCAATTTTTATTTGATTTTCCTCCATCAATTGTTAAGACTGAAGCTATTTTGGTTTGGTCTCCTCAAGCTTTGCCTTCTCCAAGCTTTGAGCTCACTGCTTGATTCATCTTTACGTGCTAATGCGTCCGTTTCGCACATCTTGCAGGACTTTGCTGGCTTGCACCGATCCTGGAATAGAAGATGGATGCAAAGAGCAGTCGAGTTTGCTGCGACGGTGATGCTAAGAAGGAGACCCGCCAGAGCTCTCGATCTCGACGAGTCATAAACAAGCCACCTGTAAACCACCAAGAAATCCACAAGATGGAATGAAAAACAATCTCCAGCAACAAAGTGCTTGGGCCAGACCCGTGATGGAGATGACGGGAAGCCCGGTTCTTCTGCTGCGGACAAGCGGTCCTCATTGAAAAGAGCGACATTTGTTCTGGGATCCTTTGACGACGTGTCCGACTCTGAGGAAGCAGCGGTCCCTGAAAGGAAAACTGTTCTGCAGCGGAGCGTGATGGAGTCCTACGTGGGGAAAAGGGGGCCACTGCCCTTGGCCACAGACAATCGCGCCCAGAATCGGCACGGCCATCCTCAGTTACAGTAAGTGCACCTTCATTAGAAGGTCCGTGGAAGTGTGTGGTTATTGGTGCATTCGTTTGGTAGGTCATTCTTTTTTTCAGCTGCTTTTGCTTGGACGTTTTTCTGCATTTTGTGAAAAATGTCAGTGTTGCAGTGACTAGGTGTTTCAATGGCTGGCAGGAATGCACGCACACTCACCTCTGAGCTGTCTAGCCTGGATTCAAATCCCAACCCAGGTATATAGTGTGATCCTGGCATTCATCGATTTGTGAGCCATCCATCAGATGGACTTTGAACTGGGTGTCCCGTCTGCCAGTTGGTGACATTAAATATCTCAAGGTGTCCTTTGTGAAGAGGAGGTGAATTATCAACAGCATCCTGAACAAATTCCAAATTCCTGCTCTAAACCTTTGGCTGCACTGCGTAAGCAGTGTGAAGAGTACGTAGCAATTATGCCACTGAAAGCCATGTGCTGCATACGAAGAAGAAGAAAGAAGAATAAGAAGAAAGAGAACCACAGGGTTAAGGGACGAGACAAAAGGGCCGAGATTCCCTCGAAGGAAAGGTTTGTTGCGCATGTCAAAAGTTTCCTTTTATTGTACACCACTCCTTCTCAATTCCATTCCAGGCGATGCATGACGTCATCACCGGGCACCAAAGGGAGTACTCAGTTTTTACTCTGTTGTTTGTTTTATTGTTTGTCCGGGCGATATCTCAGCCATCCTTTGAGATAGGAAGCTGAAATTTGGGGACAAAAGTGAAGATGTGCTTTGGCAAAAACTTTATTTTTTATTTTTTGATTAATCGATTAATTGATTAATTACTTCATTATTATCGATTTATAATTCCTTATTTATTTTATTCTTCATCTGGACAATATCTCAGGCACCTTTTGAGCGAGGAAGCTGATATTTGGACACCACAGTGAATAAGTGATTTGGCTGAAAGGGTTTTTAAAAAATATATATTATGATTAATCATTAATCGATTAATCAAAAAATAAAAAATAAAGTTTTTGCCAAAGCACATCTTCACTTTTGTCCCCAAATACAAATTTTGTCCCCCTTTTGATACAAAAATCGAGGAATTGGAAGACGAGCTGGATACCGGCTCAAGGGAGTCGAGCAAAGATCGGCTGCGGATATGGAGCTTAAACGAGAGGAGTTAAATTCCAAAATTATGGAAATCAGACTCAAGTGAAGGGAATATAGGAAAAAGTATAGGGGAAAATGTGGCCGTGGATTGTAAGATGAACAAAATCAATGAAGCCCTTGATTGTTGTCATGCTCAAGTGGATACGAGGATGCACCAGCAATGTGAAGAGTGGGGTGAGTTTAAAAAAAAAAAACCAAGAGGGGTTAATTTGGTTGAGGAAGTAGAGATTAGGTCTCATTTAGATGAGCATGATAAAATTATTAGTGCAGTGACTAAAGGCAATGAAGATCTGCGGGAGCCCCGTTTGGCAAGTGTGGTAAATGAGATGATTAGGGAGCAGTTGCAAGGACGGTGCTCTGTAGAGGGAGGTTGCTCGAGCCCAAGATGGCCTGTGTGTTGAGGTAAGTCCGTAAAACATCTTGAAGATGAGTTAAACTCACCCTGGGGACTCTCACCACGAGCTGTATTGGGCTCCCAAATTGCAGTCACAGCCACAGGAGTGTTTGAGCTCCGAGCTGAATTTGGACACGCGGGAATGTGGTACAGGAGTCCACAGAAAATTCCCCTTGTAAATTTTGATGGGTCAGGAAGCCTCGAGGCTTTACTGACACAATTTGAATGCGTTTCCAGGCTCAATGGTCGGAATGAGCGGGAACGCATGGGCAATCTGGTGGCGACATTGCAGGGACCAGCAGCAGGTGTGCTTCATGTGATCCCAGAGGGAATGTTATCCAGCGTGCTCGCATTCACAAGACAATTACTCACCGGTTTGGGTTCGTCAACATGAGCGTTCTAGTACAGGCTCAGCTCTTGCACCGTAGGTTGAATCCGGGTGAGACATTGCAGGAGCTGGCCCAAGACATATCCAGTCTGTATCACATATGGTGACTCACCGGTGGAGGCTTGGGAAAGACTCGTGGTAGAGAAATTCTGGCCACCCTTCCTGTTCCTGAAGTCCGAGTTCTTGTGGAGCTGCAGGACCCACAAAACCGTTCATCAAGCGGCCTAATGCGCGACGAGACTGGCTTCATTGAGGCGGTCGAGTTGCGTTCCGGAAAGGCCACCAGTGACAGTACGTCAGGTGGGGGTTCAGGATCGGGATGAGGAGCTAGAGGGAACGGGCATTACCGAAATTCTTAAGGGGATCAGCCAGCAGCTGACAGATTTGTCTTTGGGTAAATTTGTAGCAGGAGTGTCACAGCAGCGTGGCCCGAGACCTCCATTGAGACAGATTGAATATGGCCGTTCCTGGCCAGGCCAGGACGGAACATCTTGCGGATCCCGACGTAGCCCTTTATGGGGTGTTGCTAGCATTGTGGGAAGCCTGGTGTTGGCTTATTGGTTAGGGTGGCTGGCTTAAGATCCTCGGGTCCTGAGTTTGAGCCCTGTTGACCACTGAATTAACACGAGGTGCGGTTGATTCAGCCTGTCATCCTTCTGAGGTCGGAAAAATGAATACAGTGTACTGGTAGAGGGGCACAGCATCAGCAACATAGCCGCGCTTCCAAGAAATGATAGCTACCCAGCAACCAAGCTGCCATATGCAAGAACAGAACCGTTATGGGGATAAGAGACACATCGAGAGATATTGTAGAAGCCCTGGTTACAATACCCCCTTGTTGACCATGCAGTCTGGAGAGGATGAATCCTCCTGCCAGACACCACCAGGTCCATCCAGTGTGCCTTTGCCTGGGTGGGGACATGAGATCACCATTGGTGGTCTGGGAAATTAGGCCAGGCTGAGCATACACCCGCGGAATGTCTTAAGGTGAGTATTAAATCTGTCCTGACACTTATAATTCTGCTGGGTATAATGTTCTTCCAACCGAAATTCGGAACAACCACCCAGAAACCAAAGTTCGTTTGATACAGGCTTTTAATCACGCTTTGTCTCCAGCCATCACTCCATTTCCGCCATCGTCTCCCTCTCTCACCTTGCCCGTGCCCACTCTTATTCCTTCCTTATTCTTTCATCCGCTCTCCCTCACTCCAGAACACCATACTGGGCTACGCGAAGATAGAGGGACAGCAAAATTGGTGATGAGCGGGCACAACGGGTCGTACACTGATCAGTGTGTGAACCAGGCAGATCTTGGCTTTTTTCACAAGATCTTGGCTATTCGTCGTTCACCTTGGCGTCTTGGTTTTCTATAGGTTTTCTTGGCGTATAGGTTTTCTATCGTCATCGCTTTTCCGAAACCTTGTGAATTCTTGGCTTTTTCATTGGCTCACCTTGGCATTTATGAAATGAGGAGTGGTCACACTGGAACCAGGTAGACTGAAAATGTGTTTGGGATTACATTGAGGTTCATTGGTGTTCAAAACATTGAGGTTCAAAACAAGAGAACACCATTGTTAGCGACATGTTTATTGTGCAGCACCATGAATCTTTGTGTTTAACATCGAGCATTAAAAAAACCCGATGGTTCTGTGATGTTTCCCGGAGTGTCGGCTTTGATGTCTGTCGGCGGAATTTCATCAAGTTTCATCAAGTTCCCTGTTACCCGCGAAGGCACCAAACATTCATATCTGTCAATCAGTGGTAGTTACAATGAGCTTTATGTATTAGATTTGGATGATACATATATATATATATATATATATATATATATATATATATATTATATATATACATACACATACATATTGTGTGTGATTTCTGACATGACGTAAAATTGGAGATAACAGCGCATGGAAAGGAAAAACCGCTGAACTTCTCTCTCGCTTTCAACATGGCGAATTATAATTCACGGATTGGTGTTTGTGGTTTGTTTGCCTGCACCTCCTGCAGTTCCCGCCCAATTACATCTTGGCTTGTGACAGAGGATCAGCAGGACTCCAATTAATGCATCGGGGTCTTTTTTAAAAAAAATCTTTGCCTGTGGTCTTGAGATGGGGGGGGGGGGGGAGTGAGGGTGGGATGTAAATTCTCCATGTAAATGTGTACCGTGTCGCGCCGCCTCCAGGTGGGGGGGTATTACAAGTCTCCACCATTTAAAGCGCAGTATTCGTGTCCCTACGTTTTCCAGGACAGTGAAGTGTTTTGAATTATTAGCAGTCGATATGTTTTTGCTTCATGCACATAACCCGGGTTATTTTTTTTTTCTGATACGGAGCTGTCATTTGCCTATACAACCGCCCAAATAAAGTATGCATCAGAAGAACGTGTTGCACGCTCAGAACAAGATCGCACATCGGGCGGGTACTCTACAAGTAACAAGTAAACGGCCGAACAGATCAACTGGACCGCTGGACGTCGGGTTCTACCCCGTGGAGTCACCTCACGGGATTTGTGACGCAATTGCGTTGGAATACGAGCGACAATGGAAACATGTTGTCTTCCATGTAAGGGCACCTTCCAGATTCTAATGGTTCCATTTTTAAACACGATATGTGGGAACGATTTGTCAGAGATACGACAATCCGGAACGTGCTGGTCCTGGCTTCGCACTGCTGAACGTGTGTGTTTGTGCGTGTTGTTTGAGTCATTTGTTCAGTTAAACATTGGAGAGCTCGAAATGGATTCATGTGGTTGTACTTCCAACCACAAGTCTTTACTGAGTACTGTAATACAACCACAAGTCTTTACTGAGTCCTGTAATACGAACCACAAGTCTTTACTGAGTCCTGTAATACAACTACAAGTCTTTACTGAGTCCTCTAATACAACCACAAGTCATCACTGAGTCCTGTAATACAACCACAAGTCTTTACTGAGTCCTGTAATACAACCACAAGTCTTTACTGAGTCCTGTAATACAACTACAAGTCTTCACTGAGTCCTCTAATACAACACCAAGTCTTTACTGAGTCCTGTAATACAACCACAAGTCTTCACTGAGTACTGTAATACAACTACAAGTCTTCACTGAGTCCTGTATACAACCACAAGTCTTTACTGAGTCCTCTAATACAACACAAGTCTTTACTGAGTCCTCTAATACAACCACAAGTCATCACTGAGTCCTGTAATACAACTACAAGTCTTCACTGAAGTCCTGTAATACAACCACAAGTCTTACTGAGTCCTGTAATACAACCACAAGTCTTTACTGAGTCCTCTAATACAACCACAAGTCATTCACTGAGTCTGTAATACAACTACAAGTCTTCACTGAGTCCTGTAATACAACCACAAGTCTTTACTGAGTCCTGTAATACAACCACAAGTCTTTACTGAGTACTGTAATACAACCACAAGTCTTTACTGAGTACTGTAATACAACCACAAGTCTTTACTGAGCCCTGTAATACAACCACAAGTCTTTACTGAGTCCTGTAGTACAACCACAATTCTTTACTGAGTACTTAGTTACAACCACAAGTCTTTACTGATCCTGTAGTACAACCACAAGTCTTTACTGAGTCCTGTAATACAACCACAATTCTTTACTGAGTCCTGTAATACACCAACAAGTCTTTACTGAGTCCTGTAATACAACCACAGTCTTTACTGAGTCCTGTAATACAACCACAAGTCTTTACTGAGTTCTGTAATACAACCACAAGTCTTTACTGAGTCTGTAATACAACACAAGTCTTTACTGAGTCCTGTAGTACAACCACAAGTCTTTACTGAGTCCTGTAGTACAACCACAAGTCTTTACTGAGTCCTGTAATAAACCACAATTCTTTACTGAGTACTGTAATACAACCACAAGTCTTCACTGAGTCCTGTAATACAACCACAAGTCTTTACTGAGTCCTGTAATACAACCACAAGTCTTTACTGAGTCCTGTAATACAACCACAAGTGTTCACTGAGTACTGTAATACAACCACAAGTCTTCACTGAGCTCTGTAATACAACCACAAGTCTTCACTGAGTCCTGTAATACAACCACAAGTCTTTACTGAGTCCTGTAATACAACCAAAGTCTTTAACTGAGTCCTGTAATACAACCACAAGTCTTTACTGAGTCCTGTAATACAACCACAAGTCATCACTGAGTCCTGCAATACAACCACAAGTCTTTTACTGAGTTCTGTAATACAACCACAAGTCTTTACTGAGTACTGTAATACAACACAATCTTTACTGGTACTGTAATACAACACAAGTCTTTACTGAGTCCTGTAGTACAACCACAAGTCTTTACTGAGTCCTGTAGTACAACCACAAGTCTTTACTGAGTCCTGTAATACAACCACAAATCTTTACTGAGTCCTGTAATACAACCACAAGTCTTTACTGAGTCCTGCAATACAACCACAAGTCTTTACTGAGTCCTGTAATACAACCACAAGTCTTCACTGAGTACTGTAATACAACCACAAGTCTTCACTGAGTACTGTAATACAAACCACAAGTCTTTCACTGAGTCCTGTAATACAACCACAAGTCTTTACTGAGTCCTGTAATACAACCACAAGTCTTTACTGAGTCCTGTAATACAACCACAAGTCATCACTGAGTCCTGTAATACAACTACAAGTCTTTCACTGAGTCCTGTAATACAACACCAGTCTTACTGAGTCCTGTAATACAACCACAAGTCTTTACTGAGTACTGTAATACAACCACAAGTCTTTACTGAGTCCTGTAATACAACACAAGTCTTTACTGAGTATTGTAATCCAACCACAAGTCTTTACTGAGCCCTGTAATACAACCACAAGAGCTCAGCATTTGAAAGGATGGGGCATGTTTAAATAACGATGGGAAGGCAATGGCAAACCACCCAGTATTTACCTTAATGCTCCAAAACTTGTTCGCAGCACCAACGCTCTGTAAGGAGTATGGTCCATCAAAATAATATTTATATTTGGCCGAGAGAACGTGCGTGGGATGATAGAGGTCACAAATTAGATCAGTCACACGTGGGATTAGGGACATGACTTCCAACGTGGGGTTAGGGACACGACTCTGACGTGGGTTTAGGGACACGACTCCGACGTGGGGTTAGGGACACGACTCCGATGTGGGTTTAGGGACACGACTCCGACGTGGGGTTAGGGACATGACTCCGACGTGGGTTTGGGACACGACTCCGACGTGGGGTTAGGGACACGACTTCCGACGTGGGTTTAGGGACACGACTCCGACGTGGGTTTAGGGACATGACTCCGACGTGGGTTTAGGGACACGACTCCGCGTGGGTTTAGGGACACGACTCCGACGTGGGTTTAGGGACACGACTCCGACGTGGGTTTAGGGACACGACTCGACGTGGGTTTAGGGACACGACTCGACGTGGGTTTAGGGACACGACTCCGACGTGGGTTTAGGGACACGACTCCGACGTGGGTTTAGGGACACGACTCCGACGTGGGTTTAGGGACACGACTCCGACGTGGGTTTAGGGACAGACTCCGATGTTGGTTTAGGGACACGACTCCGACTTGGGTTTAGGGACACGACTCCGACGTGGGTTATTTTTGGGGTGATCCATTACCATGCATGCACCAAGTACCATAATACACAATCCAGATTTGTTTTAATGACTTCAGTTCCTCCGCTTCCTTACAAATGAAGTTTGTTTCTTATTGAACTCGAGCGTTTGAGCCTTGTAACCTGTCCATGCATTTGGAACCTATCACGAGATGAACCACTCCACGGGTGAACCCACTCCACGGGATGAACCCACTCACGAGATGAACCCACTCCACGAGATGCACCCACTCCACGAGATGAACCCACTCCACGAGATGAACCCACTCCACGAGATGAACCCACTCCACGAGATGCACCCACTCCACGAGATGAACCCACTCCACGAGATGAACCCACTCCACGAGATGAACCCACTTCCACGAGATGAACAACTCCACGAGATGAACCCACTCCACGAGATGATCCCACTCCACGAGATGAAACCACTCCACGAGATGAACCCACTCACGAGATGAACCCACTCCACGTGATGAACCCACTCCACCTGATGAACCCACTCACGTGATGAACCATCCACGAAGATGAACCAACTCCACGAGATGAACCCACTCCACGAGATGAACCCACTCCACGAGATGAACCACTCGACGAGATGAACCAACTCTCACGAGATGATCCCACTCCACGAGATGATCCCACTCCACGAGATGAACCACTCCACCGATGGACAATCGACTCGTCCATCAATATGACAAGCCGGTAGGCGGACATGGGTAGTCCGCCTACCCAATTAGAACCTGACGCGCATGGCCCGTTTGATGGGGGAATGACCTGAGGATTAAGCACAATAAAATCATGATCTAGCTTTC
>CM068967.1:55621909-55642346 GCA_035128595.1 Eptatretus atami
CAAGGGTTAATGCTGCAGATTGTTTTTTCGTTTAAATACCCCCACATTTAGAGGTTTTTCGGCCGTTGCTGGGCAACCTAGGGGTCCATAGCAACGGTTCTTTCTCAGCCATACTGGACAGACCAAGCGAACCATACAACCGTTTCATGTATATCTGACTTATAGTCTCTGAGATATAACGAACTTCGTTTTTTTTATTGTTTCGACCAGGTTCATTCAAGTCTCTTCTCCGACGTTTTCATAGGATCCGCTGGAAATTTTGACAATATGGCTGAATGTACTGCCACAGTCGCTCGTGGCCCGATTTTGATTTTCGAAAAAATTAATTTTTAATGATTTTCAAAATTTCAAAGTCCCGTTGTTAGGCAACGGTGGTGTCCATAGCAACGTTCTCATTTGCACACAATAGGTCATGGTATGAACCTACAACCAAGTTTCATCGAAATCGCCATTGATTAACTGAAATCGCCATTTTAAATACTGATAACAAGGGTAGAACAAATCTACAAAAAAAAATATTTTCGACTAGATCGACTACCCAACAACGCACAGGCATGATGGGCCAAATGGCCTTCTATGTCGCAAGTCCTCGTGCATTTTTTTTATCAACTTCTAAAGCAAAGCTTTCCTTTTGGATATTGTTTGTTGTAATTACTTCCTTTGTATTCAAAAGTCACTGAATTTGGATTGGATTTGTCGTTTGTTTTCATTGCGGTTTTTAAAAATAAATTATTTTGGTCATTTTACTGAGAAAAGGACTTTCAGCATCGGCTACGGTCGGTGGAGTTAGAGAACAACACGAATAATTTTTCTTTTCCTCTTTATTAGCTTGTGTTGTATTTTTATTCTTGCTGACTTTAATCCGCTTTTTGTCTCTTCTGGTCTAAGTGATTCTTCTTCTTTTTCTATTTTATCTTCTTCTTCTTCTTTTTCTATTTTATCTTCTTCTTCTTCTTTTTATATTTTATTTTCTTCTTCTTCTTTTTATATTTTATCTTCTTCTTCTTCTTTTTCTATTTTATCTTTTTCTTTTTCTTTTTCTATTTTATCTTCTTCTTTTTCTATTTTATCTTCTTCTTCTTTTTCTATTTTATCTTCTTCTTCTTTTTCTATTTTATCTTCTTCTTCTTCTTTTCTCTTTTATCTTCTTCTTCTTTTTCTATTTTATCTTCTTCTTCTTTTTCTATTTTATCTTCTTCTTCTTTTTCTACTTTATATTCTTCTTCTTCTTCTTCACGTCATATCGTGGAAGCAAGGCGCCGCCGACGTTGCCTCTCGCGTCGCTTTCCCCGCCCCGGAGATCGGGCTTCCGCGATGCGAAGAGCGCTGTGTGTTTGCATCATGCTGTTCGGTGAGGTTACTTTACAGTGTGACACTGTGCAACGCGTTTAATCCCCTGTACTGTCGTCGTGCTGTTTGCCTGTGGAGATTGAAGCGGGAGCCGTCCTCTTCGAGACGCTGCGTTAACTTGCGATACCCGACCTTGTTCTGTGATCTTTAATATCTTCGACAAGATCAACTTGACATGTTCTGTGAGCTTGTCTGACACTTGGGGTTTAATACTGTTGCGGTTCTGTGAAGCCGGCACTCACTCAAGGCAATGGCACCCAACATATACTATATAGCGATCCCAAGACAATTTTTTTTTTTCATTAGTATTCGTTCAGTTAGCCCTTCGTGGTGGTCGTATGGCAGCTTAGCTGCCGGGGTAGCTATCATTTCTTGAAGTGCGACTGTGTCGCTGATGCAGTGCCCCTCGACCGGTACACACACTGGAACTGGTACTCATTTCGCCGAGCTCGGAAGGATGTCAGGCTGAGTCAACCTCCTGGTGTATTAATTCAGCGATCGACGGGGCTTGAACTCAGGACCCGAGGATCCCAAGCCGCCACCCTAACCACTACTCAGGACCCTAGGATCCCAAGCCGCCAACTAACCACTACTCAGACCGCTAGGATCCCCAAGCCGCCACCCTAACCACTACTCAGGACCCTAGGATCCCAGCCGCCACCTAACCCATACTCAGGACCCTAGGATCCCAAGCCGCCACCTAACCGCTACTTCAGACCCTAGGATCCCAAGCCCCCCTCCAACACTACTCAGGACCCTGATCCCAAGCCGCCACCCTAACCACTATCAGGACCTAGGATCCCAAGCCGCCACCCTAACCACTATCAGGACCTAGGATCCCAGCCGCCACCCTAACCACTTACTCAGACCACTAGGATCCCAAGCCCTACCTACCACACTTCAGACCAGATCCCAAGCGCCACCTAACCACTACCAGCCCTAGGATCCCAAGCGCCACCCTAACCACTACTCAGGACCCTAGGATCCCAAGCCGCCACCCTAACCACTACTCAAGGACCCTAGGATATCCAAGCCGCCACCCTAACCACTACTCAGGCCAGGATCCAAGCCCCACCTAACCACTACTCAGGACCTAGGATCCCAAGCGCCAACCCTAACCACTACTCAGCCTGGATCCCAAGCGCCACCCTAACCACTACTCAGGACCCTAGGATCCCAAGCCGCCACCCTAACCACTACTCAGGACCTAGGATCCCAAGCCGCCACCCTAACACTACTCAGGACCCTAGGATCCCAAGCGCCACCCTAACCACTACTCAGGACCCTAGGATCCCAAGCCCGCCACCCTAACCACTACTCAGGACCCTAGGATCCCAAGCTGCGACCCTAACCACTACTCAGGACCCTAGGATCCCAAGCCGCCACCCTAACCACTACTCAGGACCCTAGATCCCAAGCCGCACCTAACCATACTCAGGACCTAGGATCCCAAGCCGCCACCCTAACACTATCAGGACCTAGGATCCCAAGCCCCACCCTAACAATACTCAGGACCTAGGATCACAGCCGCCCTAACCACTACTCAGGACCCTAGGATCCCAAGCCGCCCCCTAACCATACTCAGGACCCTAGGATCCCAACCCGCCACCCTAACCACTACTCAGGACCTAGGATCCAAGCCGCCACCCTAACCACTACTCAGGACCCTAGGATCCCAACGCCACCCTAACCACTACTCAGGACCCTAGGATTCCAAGCCGCCACCCTAACCACTACTCAGGACCTAGGATCCCAAGCCGCACCCTAACCACTACTCAGGACCCTAGGATCCCAAGCCGCCACCCTAACCACTACTCAGGACCCTAGGATCCAAGCGCCACCCTAACCACTACTCAGGACCCTAGGATCCAGCGCCACCTAACACATCAGGACCTAGGATCCAAGCCGCACCCTAACCACTACTCAGACCCTAGGATCCCAAGCCGCCACCTAACCACTGAGCCACACACCAGGCTTCAGTTAGCCCTTCCATTATGTCTTGTGGGGAAATGGCACAAGATGTGTTACATAGGGTTTCAATTAGGTCTTCAATCTCTATTCTTCCACTATTTTATTCACTTTATTTCAGGCACGAACCCTATCATGCATGCCTGACAGACCAGTGACGGCAACCGCCGAGCGTCATGAATATGGACTGCATCGGCCCCGTTCAAACTGAGCGCCATTTTCCCGCCTTTAACCAACCGACGCCTCACCTCAGACCCCCACCATGCTCACCATGACGCTGCAACCCTCGCCATGATCCCCACAACGCTCCCAAAAATCCCCACAATAACCTACGCCCGACCCCTTCGCTACAACTCCTCCAACCCCATCACCACAATCGCTACAACCGCTCCAACGCTTCGACACCTTACTGCAAACGCACGAACGTTTCCCCCACCTCACTACAACCGCCGCAACTGCCGTCGGCACCCTGGACGCTCACGATAGTCATTGGAAATGCTGGGGAATGGGGGACATGGCGAGTGCCTGCCAGTTGGAACACTGGAGTGTAGCTCGAGGTGCAAGTGTGCGCTGGGACTAATTCGCTGACTGGGTATCCCTGGCGTCTAGCTAAATAGCAGCACTCGAGTGGGTATCCCTGGCGTCTAGCTAAATAGCAGCATTCGAGTGGAGTCCAGCGCGTGTTCATGGCTGGAGAGCGCTCCTGAAAACCCGCTTCCCATCAAAATCACGGAGCTCCGTTATGTGGCTGAGCCCGGGAGCAACTGAGGCCATTTTTGGTTCCAGAGTCTGGCGTGGCGGGGCTACTTCTCGGGCTACATCTGATGCACAACACATTTATTTTGTGTCGTATTCATTCAATTATTGCGGCATTTGCTGAATTCCAGGCCCCCTTCAAACTGACTGCTTTTCACAAGGAAATTAGACGCAGCTGGATGCCGTTCGGCCCTGCACCACATCAACACGACACCAATTTATCGACACAAGATGGAATAAAACAAATGCAAAATGTTTTTTTTTATTAAGTATTTTTTTTTGTAGTTTTTGTATTCCCCCCCCCTTCTTTTCCTTCTTTTGTTCCAGTTTTGGATGTGTTTTTTTTCCAGTTTAATTAATTAGTCTGTGTACTGATGACAGCACTTGTACTTTGTCTCATGACATTCACTCAGAGTTTCAGTGAGTTTGTTGAGCTTTCCTTGTCCAATCAGAATTTAATCTGGACTGAAAAATCAACTTTTCTGTGATCTGTCCCAATGTCAAACTCGGGGCACTCCCTGGAGACCCTGACTGTACTCAAGAGATGACATAATTTACCCTTTCCTTTATTAGACATGGACCTTGCCAATGATTTACAAACTTTGGGAAAATGTCTTTCCACTTAATTAAAAATTGCTCACCCAGACTGGCTCCCAAGATGAATTGGTTTACTCATGAGCCCAGCTAATTCATATTCTTGGTCTGAGTATTGTTCTCCCCTTGTGGTACCGTATTCCTCATTCTTGCCAGACTACAACTTCAAGCCCTCTGCCAAATCCCTCTTGACTTTACAGCTACTATTGACCCTCTCAACACTACTTCTTCCACTAATCTGTACTGCTTGGGGTTGTGGTTAAGCTCTGGCTGAATGTGCTGAAGTTGTCCGCACTGTCAACACATGGAACCCCTCCTTCACACCCGTTAGCATCCCACTTCATGGTGTGAATGCATGCACAAGCTGTCAAATCCTCTGTCTTGTACTCGGTGGACGGAGGTTATGTTTTCATCCGTCTAACTGTTTGCGTGTGAGCAGGATATAAAGTCATGGATGGATTTGGACAAAACGTGGTGGACAGGTTTGGTGTGTGACGAGGACAAATTTATCGATTTTGATGAAGATCCAGATACGAGAATTTTTATTGTGAATCTTCACCATTGAGAGATCGGGCCAAAAACGATACATAGCACAGAATCTCAAAGAGTTATTGACACATTTGGATGAAACTTAATGGACAGGGTGGGTGTGTGACAAGGACAAACGGATTCGATTTTGGTGAAGATCCAACTCCGTATCCAAGAAAATTATTTAATTTTGATAGCGACTCTTCAGCATCGAGAGATAGGACCAAAAAATGTATGTATATATATATATATATATCCACACAGTATAGCATTATATTTCAAAATGTTATTGATGTGTTGTGTCAAAACTTGGCGGATGAGCTGGGTAGGTGACACGAACAAGCCAATTTTATTTTGGTTAAGATCCAGATGCAGATCTGGCCTGTCGGTGGAATGCAAAACATAAACTGTTCAGTCCGATGGAGCTAAGTGCTCTCCCGAATGCCGTTCTCGTTAATTTCTGCATTTCTCATCGTAGCAATCCATCACTACCAACTTCCCATTTCAGAGAGGATGTTCATACTGATACTCCCTTTCTGTGGTTCCACTCTTGTGTCCTTGCACCTGACGTTTGACAGGTCTCTGTAAGTGTGAACCCAATGCTTCTATATTTATTGCAGCGAACTCGGTGGCTATTTCTGCCACATTGCACCAAACTTTCTTACAAATTCCGTGGCACATCGTCAAAATCATTATGAAAATCTCGAGCAATGTCATCTCACACCAGGTTTTGAAACTCTGCACTAACCACGATTGGAAAAACCAGTCTCACCAAACTTTAAACGCCACCCACCTGTTGGTGAAACATCTCCGGGTAGTACTAGTTCCATTGCATTAGTTGTACCTGTACTAAATCCCCTTTCCGTGCAGTCCTGAATCATTTCGTAAGGCAGGGCACCATTTAAATGCAACTCAATCGAGCGCTTGTCTCCAGACTAAAAAAATTGCACCTGTCCCTTAAAAATACAATACCTACGGATCGAGATTTTTCAGCTTCTTGCCACTTTAAAATTACCCCTAGATATATTTTCTTCCCCATCGTCTTCCACATGTTACGTTGTGCCAAGGTCGGTTAATCTGTGCAGTACCCACCAGAGAAGTCACCTGCGCTGCTTAAGGTTTGCCAACAGTTCTTTGTGGTAACTCATCTTGCTGCATCGAATGCTGTGCCTGTTATTCTTCCAAGGCTACCTGCATTTTACTGTTTTCCCTCCTCAAGCCAAATTCTGTTCCCAAAGGTGGCTTTGAGTGGTGCCATTTGTCCCATCTTCACATTTTCTGCACCTTATTGCTAACTACCTTTCACAAAGTTGGTCGACTTATCCAAGACCTTCATCTTGTCTTGATATTCCTTCATGTTCTGCCATCTCCTATAACAGCGTTCAAGCCTTACCTCTTCAAGTCAAAGCTCTTCCAACCTCTTCGCCCATACTTGCAAACTGAAGAACTTATCCCATTGCGTCTTGCCGTAGATGTTTGCTGACTATCAATACCACCGTTCATGCCATTCTTTGTGAGTTTGCTAATTGTTTTGCCATGTCCACACTCGTAAGTGATTTATTAATGGAATATTGTGCCAGAACTTGCCAAATTCCAAATTTCAGGCTGGATTATCTCACTGAAAATGCAATTTCAAACCACCAAGCATATTTCCTGCTTAGCATGTGCTTTGGCACTCTCCCTCCTCCCCCACTAATTTTTAGCTCACCTGGAACATAGTTCAGGTGAGGTATTAGCATCACATGGTGACCATCAGTCCGTCCGTCAGTCATTCGTTATGTAAACACTCAGACCTTCTTTTCCGAAACTACACACAATTTTGATGAAACTTGACCACAACCTTCACCACCCATGATGTACCAAAGTTTGTTCACGGCATTAAAAAAATTCAGGGCCAAACAAGGTTGCGAGGAGGGGGGGGGGGTGGGAGGAGTCAAAGTGTGTCCAGGTTTGACCCCCCCAAAATAGGTATTTGCTTTCTTCTCCGAAACTACACACACAATTTCGATGAAACTTGACCACAACAAAAAATTTCATCTTAAGGTCAATTTAAAGGTCAAAGGTCATGATTCCAGGATCACTACATTTGACTTATCAAAGAGTATTCACCCGATTTAGACGTAACTTTGTACGAATCATCTCTGCATGGTGCTTTTACCAGGTGAGCGCAAGGGAATTGCCCCTGTTTATTATTTCTACCACAATGTACAGGTGTTCCAAGAAGACCTGGACAACTTTGCTTGTTAATATATTTAGTACTACAAATGATACAACGATGCCCTTTTATTTTATATGATACAGAAACTCATTGAAGTTTTCTTTATTTTCAGGTCTGGTGGTTTAATGTAAAATAAGATGGCATCACCAGAGGAGAAAGCTCATTGTGTCGAATGGTTCATCGAGACGAGATCCGCCATGCAAGTTCAGTATAATTTCTGTACAAGGTATGGAAGCAATCTGCCATTGCGGATGAGTATCAGAGAGTGGTACAAGAGGTTGAAGAAGACTGGAAGTTGTCAGAAACAGAAAAGTACCGGTCAACCAAGCACAAATTCAGCAGACGTTGAACGAGTGCGTGAATCATTTCAACAAAGTCCCAGAAAATCAATTTGACGTGCATCCAGAGTACTGGGACTACCAACCACCACTGTACACAGGAATTTGCATAAACGATTGAAGCTTTATGCCGATAAGGTGCAGATTCTGCAGGAACTCAAACCAAATGACGGACCCAAACGCAAGGTGTTTGCTTTGGAAATGCTCAGTCACATAGAGGATGACCGAGATTACCTGAAAAAAGTCATTTTCACAGACGAAGCTTGCTTTCATGTATAGGGGAAGGTCAACCGTCATAATGTGAGGATCTGGGGCTCTGAAAACCCCCATTTGGTCATTGAACACACATGTGACACTCCAAAGGTCAATGTGTGGTTTTCCTTTTCGATGACCGCTTGGTGGGTCCATTTTTCTTTGCAGAGAATACAGTGACCTCAACAATTTACATGAACATGTTGGAAGGATTTGCCTTCCCACAGATTGAAGACCTGCAACCCGATATCATTTTTCAACAGGACAGCGCTCCCCCTCACTGGGCCTTAGTCGTTTGAGCTGTCCTGAATGAAAAATTTCCAGGTCACTGGATTGGCCGAGACGGACCAACCCCCTGGCCCCCATGATCACCAGACAATAACCCCCCTTGATTTTTTTTTCTGTGGGGGTTTGTCAGAGGTTGTCCACAGCACTAACGTGGCAAACCTGCAGGGTCTTTGTTCTTGGATCACAGCTGCATGCGCACTGGTGGACACAAACATGCTGATCCGAGTATGGCAAGAACTCGTGTACCGCTCTGATGTCAGTGCGTGACAAACAGTGCTCACATTGAAGTGTATTGATGGTGTGCATAAAACTTTATGAGTTTCTGTATCATATAAATCAAAGGGTATCGTTGTATCATGTGGTTCTAAATATATTAACAACCAAAGTTATCCGGGACTTTTTGGAACACCCTGTATTTTAAAATTGAGCGGTTCCAGTCATGAGTATGCAGCGGCCTGGTTATGGGTTTGCATCCTTTCTTGAGGCGCAGCTTTGCTGCTGAATCAGAAGTGCTAATTGAATGCAGTTGATTAAGAATTAGAAAAATAATGCCTGCTCAAAGCCTGGCGAACTCTTGCGTTTGTTTTTGTGGCTCTGCTTTTACTAGGTTTATCAATTTTGGAGTCACTGCAGCCAAATTGCTGGATTGCAACACAATCCAACTTCTTTGCTTGGCTCACTCTGTTTTTTTGTTTTTTTTTGTGTTTTTTGCTCCTGCTCTGACAGGACTCTAGCCTTCAATAAACTTGAGTTTAATTAAATCTGGCTTATATTGATTGTTCAACTGCTCCGATCTGTTCGATTATGAAACTTTGATTGAGTATTCTTTCATCAGCAAATTGCTCATGTTTCTTCTTTTTTGTCTCATTTAATGCCATCGTCTTTGTAAGATAGTAGTAGGTCTTCAGCCGTTTATCTTTATCGACTGAAAGGACTATCCGATAAGACCAAACTATTACATATCTGTCTGTGACTTGTGGTGTGGGGTGTCTGCAGGTCGAGCATGTCCGGGTCACGGCTCGTGAGAAGGGGTAGCGACTCGAAGAGAATGGACCTGGCCCGAGACTTCACAGTGGCCTCGCCTGCGGAGTTTGTGAAGCGTTTGGGAGGCAACCAAGTGATTGAGAAGGTAAATGGCTGTGAAGTGAACTGTCTCTCCACGATTGCAGGGATTGAATTGATCTTTATATTTTTGTTTTATATTTTTCCCTGTTCCTTCATTCCCTTGTTTATTGTGTTAAACGGTTGCCCCGATGCCCATTGTAAGTTCGTATCCTCTGTCACCTTGCTTTTCCATGAGCCTCAATCTTGTACAAACAAATACAATTTGTGAATTATCTGCGCTGAGGAATCTGTCTTCACGTGTGCGCACACAGGTGCTGATTGCTAACAATGGCATTGCAGCGGTCAAATGCATGCGGTCAATCCGCCGTTGGTCTTATGAAATGTTTCGCAATGAGAGGACTATCCGATTTGTTGTCATGGTGACGCCTGAAGACCTCAAAGCAAATGCTGGCAAGTTATTTGGCTTTAATTAATTTTTAGCATTTGATTTTGATCACTGCACTTTTGTTTGTAATAAATGATTAATTGGAGTGGGCCATTTGGTGTTGGATTAAATGGTATTTATGCTGCAATGAGCCATTTAATAAAGGCATCAAATGTCGTACGACTTTATACGGTATGCTTGCTATGAAGCTGCGAGCTGCACAATTAACCTCGGATGCCTTTGGAATGATCCAAAGCTGATGTATTCCTACTTTGTTTTGAGCAGAGTACATAAAGATGGCGGATCACTATGTGCCTGTTACTGGTGGAGCAAACAATAACAACTATGCAAATGTGGAGCTCATTGTGGACATTGCCCGGCGGATTCCTGTGCAGGTAACAGGCATTAAGGTGCTGCTGACGTGAGTACTTGGAATGGTGAAGTAGTGCCTGTTGGATATGGTTGAGGGGTGGGGGTATAAATGGTTATGGTTAGGGTTAGTTACGTGTGGTTTCCGTGTGTTCGTCATCAGAAAGGCATGCTGTGCTTATAGGGATTTGAGGTGCTGTTCTGATATGCTGATTCGTTTCTTAACCCATTTCATCCGGATGGGGTTCAATGCCAAAGCAATAACGCATCATGACCGCGATTATGTGACTTACTCCCATGGTAGTTTTTATTATGAGCTATTTTTGTTGAAGTTAGCCTGAAGCTGAGTACAAAAGCTTGCAAGCGTGTTCCCGTGATTGGATGTCCGCCAGGCAGGATTCTGTGTGTGTGTACGTAGTAACGTAGGTGTTCTGTATCCAACTTTCCTCGCCAGCAGATTTGTCTGTTCTGGTTATCATGTTGGAATGGCATTGACATTCGTTTACATCAGGAGTGTTTGTTAACATTTTATTTTGTTATATTAATGGTGTAGTATTAATTTGTGTTTGGAATGAAAATATAGAGGGATTGTGTTTATAAGAAGACGAAGGAAGTTGTAAAAGGGGGGCGTGGAAAAGGAGAAGGCGGGGTTTCGCCGATTGAAATGGAAGGCTGTGACGTTCATTCATCCCTCGTGGGCGATTTATCATAGCTGGAGAAGACCGCTCGAGTTATCACCGAAATGGAACTTACTATTTATCCTTCAGTAGAATTCTTCTTCAATTGTCTCACAAAAGGTCGAGGAGAAGTTGCGTGCCATTGCGATCTGTAGTGGCATCATTTTAATGTTATAATATGTAAATATTCTCGAGCTCGGGTTAATCGGGGGTTTCCCGCAACCGGAAGAGACGCGAGCAGGTTGTTTGTTCGCGGGCGAAATAAAGGATTGACTTGGATTCCGAACGTCTCAGACGTCCTTTCCATTCCATTCCATTGGGACCGTACTCTGTGCAGAGTGTTGGTGCTGCCTAAGCAGACTCCTTGGCTATTGGGCACAATCCTGGATGGGTCGCCACTCCGCCACAGGATACCAGCAAGCTGGCACTCATTTTGCCGACCTCGGAAGGATGACAGGTGGTCAACCGCACCCGGTATTAATTCAACAACCCAGTGGGATTTGAACTCAGGATTCTGGGATCCCAAGCCCACCACCATAACCATTAAGCCAACACCAGGCTTGACGTCTTTTCCTTCCACGCTAAAGATCCGCCTGCTTGGCGTTTTGGGCGTGAATGACTGCCATCTGTTGGTGTCCATCAGATGCATTCCACTCTACAGAGATCTGTGCATGGTGGTGTGCTGAAAAGGGCAACCCTTATCGTGGAATTTCACTGGAAACGATTCTTCACCTGATATTGGCACCTTCGTGTGGCTCGTGTGTAAAGAGCTCTTCTTTGTCTTTGTTGCACCTTGCATATCTTGCGTGGCCTTGCGTGGGCTGGTGAAGTTGTCTGAGGAGTGGAGTTAATTTCTGCCTGAATCCTTGATCAACATTCCTGCCTTCGGCCCTGTCAGGTTCAGCTGAGGGCGATTCAGCTGAGTACTTCAGCAACTTATCATTCCCTTGTCACATTTGAAATCCTTTCAGACGTATTCCCATCATTTATACGTTCACGACTCCGACCGCTGGTGATGCAGGGCCCGCTAATGCAGTGCCCCCTTTGACTCGTTTTGCTAACCTCAGAAGGATGACGGGCTGAGTCAACCCCCCTGTTGTTAATTCAACAGAAGGAGACCCTAAGGTCTTAAGCCAGCCACCCTAACTGTTAAGCCAACACCAGGCTCCAGCAATGAATGTTCAGGTGAAATTAAAAAAATTCTTCCCCAAATATCACTTTCATTTGCATAGTTTTTCTGCTACAATATGGACAGGATCACCACCAAAATGTATAATTTGACATCAATTTTTCAATTTTTTTTTGTGGAGCGTGCCCCCTGGATTAGTCCGTTTGCCACCCGTATATGTTCTGTACTCAACCTTGTTGTAATGAGAAGTGTATTGTTTTTTGATGGTTTCGTACTCACATGGGTCTATAGAGAAAATTTGGCTTGGTTGCCGAAGCGGCAACCTTGGGGAACTCCGCTAATTTGCATAAATCCAAGATGGCCAACACGGACCGGGGGGGGGGGGTGGAATATAACTTTTCAACCAATTAACTTACAATCACGTGTGATACCTCTTTTCTGTATAATTTTGACCTGAGGAATCGATTTCTGAGGTCAAATTTGTTATTTGGGGTCAATTCAGGGTCAAAGGTGAAGTTCAAGGTCTTTTTCGGCCAAAAATGAAATAAAATGATAATAATGACATTTTCAGAGTGATGGTGGTCAAGCGTTTATTCAGTAACGTCGATCACTCCCATTCATCATTAGAGCCGAATGCAAGATCAAGATGTTCAGTTTCCTCGTCATCTTCCTCATCTGCTTCTCCTTCCTCTTCCATTTCATCTTGGTCTTCGTCTCCTGTCTTGAAGGGTTGAAGCAGGCGTCACGACAAACACAAGCGCAATACACAGTGCATGATATCTTTCCATGGTGACAGCTGCAACGTTCAGTGCCGCACGCCTTACCGCTGCCTTACAGCCGCACCGCACTACATCCATGAGATCTTGGGTCCTGGGGGCTGATCGGAGGTTGCTGGTACTGGGGTGCCATCTTTTATTTCCCACCCATACTTTCTGATGTCAAGTTCAGGTGGAGCCTGCTGGTCAGCAGATTTTGCAAGTATGGTCTGCATCCCTGGCTTAGCGCGGCCATACTCCAGCATACCTGCGGGATGAGGTTGCTGGAATTCATGTGAGAGGACATTGGTAGTGCGTCGACCATTGGGTGTGAATACCTGGAGATTGAAGTTGTCAAACCACGCGAAGATGACGCGACGGTTCTACACAACCCCATGAACTGGTGGGACCTGTGCATTGTCACCTAGTAGACGAGCCCAATTTTCGAATCTCGGCCTCATCGTACGAGGTCGTGAAGCCATGTTCATGAAGGGGTTTGAGAAGTTCGGAACTGCCGTGCCGGTGCAACAGTTTGACGGCCAGTCCTAATGTTGTCTCATTTCTGGTTCCTGTAACGTGACTCTGAATTTACTGGCTCAGGCTCAGAGATTTGTCACTTTACCACCGGAGACCAGGTCCGAACCAACTTCAACAAACTTGGGCTGGTCGCCTTGTGTTGGCCTGTGTAAACTCTGATAGGTCATAATTGGCACTGCTGTACTTGACCGACCGTGCCTCATGCTTGATCTGCCTCACCACGGAAGCAATGCTCCTCTCATCCGTATCATCTACCTTAACTATCTTGAGACTTTTAGCAACGGACTCACGGAAACCAACAATGGCAGCACAGCCATCTTCCCGAACAACGATAACATCCTTACTCATGCAGTCAGTCAACTTGCTTAACATGTCACGTCGAGCGAGCTTGCCACCTCGATCCGAGTACAGGGAATGCAGTTCAACACTATTCCATATTCTGGACCTGTCTCGGTTCATGTACTCAATGACTTCCTTCAGAGCATTTTCATCTGCACTACCAGTTGGCAAATCGGCATATGTGTGGGACTTTCGTGAAACTGTTACAGCAGCGGATGTGGTACTTTCACTCAGCAGAAGGTAGATCAGAAACAAAAAGCAAGGTGCAACTTGACCCTTCTCGCGACATCATCATTACACTGCTCAGCAACATCAAGGAGCATATCTTCATAGTGGGAGTGGGTTACGTTCTGTGTCAAAATTTCTTTGGTCATATACTCACGAACGCGGTCCCATCTTTCTGGTGTCTATCATCAATGGGTAAACATTCTCACTACAGAACATACAATCACGTTTATATTCAAACACACCTTGTCAGCTACCTTAGTATGAGACCTTGTAGTTGTCCTTACACCTCATCTTCAGCCTTTCTTTTCTGTGACTTTCTCACTCTCTGAATTTTCTCTTTTGATGTATAAGTACAGTAGCAACCTTTGTGGCAGGCGATGCTTGCCGCATCTCCACCAACATCAATAATGTTCTGTAGCTTAGCCTGCAGTCCCCATCTCCACGGATTTGGCGCACGAGATGAGCTTCTTGATCCCGATCTCAGTGAATTTCGTTTCTTCTCCGTGACACACTGGGAGAAGACACTTGAGTCAGCCATCATACGTTTCTCTGAAAAGAAGAAGAGGTGAGATTAGAATCAATGGGATCGTTCATCAACTATCGAGTAGGAGTGATCTGCAGTTGATGCAGGGTCAAAACGCTTTAAACCCCTCAATAATCCAAAAATGACATTGAAATTGACCTTTGACCCTGAATTTGACCCCGGAACCACACAACTGACCTCGGAAATCGATTCACACGTCGAAATTAAACGGAAAAAATGTATCACACGTGATTGTAGGTTGATGGTGTGAAAAGTTATTTTCCACCTCCGTCCGCGGTGGCCATCTTGGATTATACAAATTATTGGAGTTCCCCAAGGTTGCCACTCCAGCAACCAAGCTAAATTTTTCTTATAGACCCATGCGAGTACGAAACCATCAAAAAACAATACACTTCTCGCCAACAACAAGGTACTCAACCTGGCAACTGGACTATGGACCCCTGGGGAAACTTGTTTTTTCTTTTTTTTTTCAAAAATTCTGCAGCCTCAATCATTTATATTGTTACAGTTGTAGGTATTCAAGACTTATGCTCCAGGCAGGAGGAGATGACAGATTTACACATCCGCTCCAATAATTGGGCGCGAATGGGCATATCAGGCACACGACCGTGGCAAATTTGCCTGACAAGATCGGCTGAGCATGAGCCATCAAAAATTCACTTTTATAGCACCTTAATTGCACGGAACAAATCTGTTCGACTTCTGTAAGGATTTATTCTGTCAATTATTTATATGCGATGGAGTCCCCGGGGCCATTGCCACACATAGGTTCTCATTAACAAAGCAGGGTTTATTGCTCAAAATGGGGCAGGGAAGAATAAGACGCGGTCGCACTCGTGGCAATCAAACTGTGACAATTTACAATAACCCATGTGACCTCGGATCACTACGGAACCTAAACAGATAACTTAACCACTCATTGATGGTTAAGCGATCTGTGATGCGAGAATGTATCATGAGTACTTGAAACACACCGGACCGAAGCAGGAGATAGATGAGAGAATGGAATATGTCCCATGTGGCAATGATCGCCACGTGGTGGAAGTCCAAGGGGAAGACGTTGAAGAAAATGGCAGTTGGTCGAAAGAGAACGATGGAGAGGGTGTGCGAGTCTGTGGTAGACTGAGGAGAAAGAGGAGGTCTCCAAGGAGAACAAGTTGAGGAGGTCGTCCTGCTTGCCTGCCTGTCTTCATCCTGTGCCTGTTCGTCCACTTCGAGTCCCCCGATTTTGTCCCCTTCCCGTCTGTGACTGAGTCTGGTGTGAGGCACCTTAGTTTCTTTAGATTTATTTTACCTCATTGTACATAATAATTATTTATTATCGATTTTGTATCCCCTTTTCTTCCCCACCACAACCCGCCGTTATCTCCTCCGTTCCGTTCAATCATCCCCGGTTCTTTTTGTTATTGTGGTTCAGGAAATAAACCCGTTGGGTTTAAAAGCTGTAAGGTTTTCGTGTGTCTCCTCACGACCCCTACAAACGTTGTCCGCCATTAATTTGGAACGTCTCCTCAGGAGTTAAGCCACTCGGACATCGTGGGATTCTAACCTCCTGCTGCGACGAGTTTGACGTTAGTCGAGCCGTCGATGCTACATTATAGATCCGGATCCGGATACGATAATTTTTTTAAACTCCTGAAGTGATTCTTCATAATTGAGAGATAGGGCCAAAAACGATACACAGCAAGGTATAGCAAAACGTTTTGGACTGGTTATGGATGAGTGGGTAGGTGACGAGAACAGCCTGATTTTGATTTTGGTTCAGGTTCGGATGCAGATCTGGCTTATCAGTGGGATCTAAACGTAAACTGTTCACTCTGGTGGAGGTATGTGCTCTACTAAGTGCCGTTCTTGTTTAATAATGTGCTTGTAGCTTGTGTGAAAGATTTTTTTTTTGCACCACTTCGTGTGTGTGTGTGTGTGTGTGTGTGTGTGTGTGTGTGTGTGTGAGACACCAGCCATTCAGCAGTGTTCTGCTTGTTTGCTTTCAAGATTGATTGAAAAATATGTGAATGATGGCAACTCTACCAGTCATCCATTGTCAAATTATTTCGTAATCTTTAAAATTTTTATTTTCATACCCTCAAGTCCTATCTGCACAATTTGCACCAACTCGAGATACCGTGTGTAACAAATAATTGATATATGAAATTACTTGAGGGTATATTTTCTGTAATGCTGATGACTTACTCAGACATTTGGTTGCTGGTTGGTGGTTGTTTTGCACTTTTCACTTGTGCTATCCCAATGCAGAGTTGTCCTTGTGCATTTATTTAGTTGGTCTTGTGAAGTGAATAAATGAGCATGCAAAAAGGTTGAAAGGTAACCTTAAAATTTTTCTTTTCTTCCTATTGTGATAAGGAGCATTTAATAAAGGCAGGTGACCAGGACATTTGTCTGTTAATGTGTGGTTCTATTGTATTGCAGGCTGTGTGGGCAGGCTGGGGTCATGCTTCTGAAAACCCAAAACTGCCAGAACTTCTTTCCAAATACAACATCACTTTCATGGGTGGGCTGGGTTGCAATGCATATTGTTGGGAGAAGCTGAGTGGGGAAGATACGGAATGGGTTAATAAAAATGATTTGACCCTTGATTGTTTGTCAGTAAATGAAGTGGATGAAGAGATGAGATGATTCGTCATGGTTAGCACAGATTTTCTACACCTGTGATTCCAGAGGAAATTATTTGTTTACGTTCGTGGAATGATTCGACCGATATTTGTTTATTTAATTATTTTGGGCTGTGATCTTATCATTACTTGGGTAGTAATTCTGAAGCTTTCCACATTCAATTATGTATAGCTTAATTTGGCAAAAATATAACTTTTAAATGTCTTGTGCAAGTTGGGGTGATTTGGATTTTTTATTATTATTTTTTTTTAGATCTCTTCAACACTCTGCTCATAGTTTGTGGACAAAGTACTTTAAACTTTATCATATTTCTATTGATCAAGCACTTTCCCATGATATGATATGATATGTGATGAGCTGAGTAGGTTTTTTTCTATAAAATTTCACCTTTTATCATTTGTCATGCTAATTTATATTCTGAAAATAATTGCACTACCATGGCACAAAAATGTATTGCTTCAGCACCCTTCACCTAGATTTTCTTTGTATCAACAGCAGTCATCTTCATTGTTTGCTATTTATCTGCAATGATATGGAGTGTTATAGTGTGCTGTGGACTTCAACAACTCTGACAATTGTATACAATCAAGATATTTGGGGTGTACATCACCGACTAATTATTCATCACTGTTCAAAATTGATACTTCGATTGTATGCAACATTCTCGAAAATACTTGCCTAAATATCAACATTTTGTTGGTTGAACAATTTTAAACTTGTATACGACGTAAAATGTTTATAAATGGCATTGTCCACTCTGAATCAGATTCAGTGGCATTGTGGTTCGAATGTCTGCTCTGAGTCTGGGAGATCGGTGGTTCGATTACGACCCTGATTGAGTCGTACCAGACTCTAAAAATGGTATGTGCTGATTCCTCAATTAATGCTCAGCATTTAGAAGATAGAGGCATGGGCAAACCCCATTGAAAGTTTCCCATTGGACGGGGAGGGTGTGCGTGTTGTTTGTTTTTGTTTTTTTTTTCCATACATGCACTTTTCCATGAGTTTTAGGAACTGGAGAAAGGAATGAACTTGTTTCGACCTCAAAGTGAGATCAAGTGCATTTGTTCATCTTTATTTCTTATACATAGTTAAAAATGAGATCATTAGTCTCTTCATTGAGGCTCACCCCCCCAAGTTTCTCCTTTTGAGTCCTTACCTTCCTCTCACCCCAATATGAGAATATCCATTTTTGTCCAATTTGAAAAATTCAAAGTTGCGTTTGTTTTGTGAATTGCAACCTTCAAAAAAAGAATTCCTCGTTCAAAATCGTTTTTTACGTCAGTTTTATGGCTTATTGTTAGACTTCAATCATCAAACTCACTATTTGATCACACCTCCAGCATTCCTTAAGATGCTTTTTACTGCATATATAGTTGAAAATGCATTTAATACATTTTTAGTTTTCCGTGAACAGGTTTGTCAATCATTACCTGTATTGTTTACTTGTTAATATACACTCATTTGTATTTCTTGCTCTTTGCAGCAGCTTTAAATTCTTAAGGAAAATATTTTTTGCCCAAAGGATGTATAGAGTGAAAAGCTTTTTGTGTTTTGTCTGCAGGACCTCCTTGTGAAGCCATGTGGTCTTTGGGAGATAAAATTGCTTCTTCCATCGTAGCCCAAACAGCTAACATCCCGACATTACCATGGAGTGGCAGTGGTAAGCCTAATAAAAAAACACCCATTTGCTGAAGGATTTTGTTTTGTAATGTTATTCACAATCATGTGTGCATTAGTAACTGAAAAAAGAAACATATTTCGTTTGCTTACGACTACTACTACTACTACTACTACTACTACTACTACTATAACTACTACTACTACTACTACCACCACCTCTTCTGTAATAGCCACAATTATTCCCACGGTTTCTTTTGGGGTTGGCTGGGAACCTTTGTTAGCCCCAAGTCTTCAACGAACTGGCTGGCCAAGCCTGACACTCGACTTAAGGTAGCAGGAATGTGGAATTTCACCTGGGTGCTGGAGATGACTCACCTACTCTTCACAAAGGACATCGTGGGAACTTCAACGTCGACTAAATAATGCTGTCAGATGGAATGTCCAGTTTAACGTCCATCCGAGGGACGGCACAGATTGATGTCTCGCCCTACTTGTGAAACACCAGGGTGACAGCTTATAGCTGAGCCAAGATTCGAACCCTGAGTAGACAGCTCAGAGGTGAGGTCAAATCTATGCTTTTTAGCCTTTGTGTTCATAGTCATGATACAAATTTAACGTATATAACTTTTATTTATTAAGTATTCACTGCTATTACATACTAGCGCTATATATAACATGTATATATATATATCATAGTCAGATATGTAGCTTTATACCCAGACGCGACTCTCGTGACCCAGTGACCCTCTCGGTTCCCGTTGTGAGATGGGCTCTGATCCATAAAAAATCATTTCCGAAAAAAAAAAAAAAAGAATAGAACAAAAACCGATAGTCCAGGGAACCCTATAAGCCGCTGCTAGGTTGTACCTCGCCTATTCTGATCTAAATAATCCCCGGTGTGAATAGAAGTACTTGACTGTTCGATTCTCGGCGGAAGAATCTGAAATTTTTTTAAGCATCTTTTTCGTTGCCCTGATTTGAACGAAACTTGATATTGCGCAGTCAATATTTGAAGAAAAAAAAGGAGAAAAGAAAGTCGAATAGAATTGGCGTTCATCTTCGAAACCAATTTTGATCTATAGATGAACGGGAAGTATTAGATCAACATGCGCGATGTTTTTTATGCTTAAAATAATTGATTCATTGTCATACTAAATGTTTGAATTTCAAAATAAATCATTTCAGAAAAAAAAAATAGCTCGGCAGCGAATCGTTACCGCTGAGGTTGTATGACATTGCATCAATCTCCGAAGCAGTATTGAGTGAATCGGGAATTGATTTTTTAATTAATTTTTTCGTTGCCCTGATTTGACAGGGAAATTTGCTACTGCACACCGCAGAGGGGAATGCGTGATCAGTAAGGCTGGCTCTAATTTTTGCGCTCTCCGACCTGCTCTGTTACCGTTTTAGCTGTAATATATTTCGAGGAACATACATACATACAAGATGAGAGTTTTAGTAATATATAGATATATGTATGAAATTGTAGCTTGTATATAGAATATATAAAAGAAAAAATATATTGTATATAGAAAGCACACAAATTAAAAGAATAATAAAATTCTTTATTGAAATCCTGACGTTTCAGAAGACCACTATCTTCTGTTCTCGGAGGTAAAATATTTTTAAACACTGCATGTGCAGCTACAGAGATGTTAACTGTTCTTATGTCCAACAGGAACAGCTGCGTGTCACGATTGAGGTGCAAGGGGGACTAATCGGTGTGAGGTTTGGGATGGATTTTTTTTTGTTTGTTTTTTGTATACCTTGTCGAGGCTCGTATGAGAGCTAATACACAACGCACAGCAAGGGGGCATGAGACAA
>CM068967.1:55656413-55680254 GCA_035128595.1 Eptatretus atami
ATACACCAGAAGTAGATTTAACGAGATGTCACCAGGATTTAGAGGTGGGAGACAGGTTTGAGAGTTCAGACTTGAAATTAGAAAGACGTTTTTTTTCTGGCTCTCTGAGGGTAGCCACACACTTGTTCCGAGCTTTGTGGAAGGAACTGAGATTTCCTTCGGCTTGTTTAACTTGAGTACTGAGATTGCCTCTTATGTACTTTCTTAACAATCCCCTTGGGTTTCAGTCATTCAAACTCCTGTGTCTCAGTATAAGCCATGATCTTTCTTTGCAAACCACATTTTGAAATTGGTCTTCAAAGTCAGCCACCAAATGGGCATCCTCGGTAGTACAAAGTTCTTCCTTGGCACACCTGAACTCCTATCCACCTACACAGCCTTCATTCGCAACTTGATGGAGTATTGCTGTCCCCTCTGGGCTGGCTCCCTGCCTCACATCTTGCTTAGCTTGATGCAATGGAAACCAAAGCCTTCAAGATCATTGGATTCTCCCATGATGAAGCTGAGCTGATGGGCCTATTGCTGCTATTTCCATGCTACCCCCCCCCCAGGTTTCTGCATGACTCACATGGTCCACCATCAAGCACCTTCTGGGGAAACTACATAAACCAGGATGACTGCTTTCCTCCACTCATGTGTTCCTCATGTCCACCTGTGGAATCAACTTTAACTTCCTCTTCAATCTCATTCTTCTCTCCAGGTGTTCAAGACAGCTGTTCATCCCCATCTTAGATCGTCCCCAATGCAAAACCATGATCTTTTCTGCCCTAGTTAACCCCACCCAAATCCCTCCTCCTCCAAACTTGGAGTTTCCTTCTGTATCCATGTTGTCCACCCCCATGCATACGTGCTTTGCATCCTGATCCATTCAGTATACTAGCTCATCCACGAGCTTCGAACATGTATACAAAAAAAAAGAAGAAAACAATGTGTCCATCTCAGTTTGAGGCAAGAAAAGAACTGCATCACCGATATCAAAAAAGATTTGAGTTTGTTTAAACCCTTATATTTTATCCTAAATTATGTGAGTACACGATTGGAGGAAAGTTTGGAAGGACATGTATTTCATTTGCTTGTTTGTTTATTTCTGTATTTACAGACAGAAGGTAACCAAAATGAATCTGCATCGGATGAATTTCAACGGACTAGCATGTTTGGGGTTCTGAAAGAGGCTTAAATGGATTTGACAGAATATATTTTACATATCTTATTGCCACTTACATTTTTTTGTTATTATTTTCAAAATGGCTCCGATCCCATCAGTCCTAGGATGGAATTGTTGAGCATAATAACTTCATTGCTTTTCAAATGTTGCAGGTATAAAGTGATGGACTACATTCCCGGTCATATTGACTGTTTCTATGTGTTCATGTTTGCAGGCTGCTGAGACTATTGGTTACCCTGTTATGATTAAAGCATCGGCCGGTGGTGGTGGGAAGGGCATTCGGAAGGCCTGCAATGCAGAGGACTTCACAAACCTTTTTCGACAGGTTTATCCATTTCATTGCCATGGTCTTTTAACTATTCATGATTATCTACGATAAAAATCTGTCCTGTATTTTATCTTTGTTTTCTTTAAATAAAAAATAAAAAAAGAAGAAATTTTGCAAAGAGGGCTTGTGTTGGTAGCAGTCCAACACATGTAGTTTGTCCTCTTTTGTTTATTTATTTATTTATTTATTTATTTAGCGATGTCGGTGTCCTGTATAACAGTCAAATGCATTTGTGCAGGTGTTCAAAATCACAAATAAAATTAAATAAAACCTGAAAGAAACCAGCCTTTTAGTTGTTGCTGGGATGTAAAAAAATAATTTGAAAATTTGTGCAACCTGACAGTACATTAGCCCCAACTCCATTGTAAAGGATGCGTTATTTTGACAGTTTTTAAACTACAACTTTGATTATATACTGTATATTTTTTTATCTGTGCCATTTACCAAAATATAGACAATGGCTACTTGTTGTGTTTGCCATGAACGCTTGAAGATAAATTATCACTTTTTTTTTTTAATGGAATACTTAAAAAGTGATGAAGGTGAAAAATCACCTCTGTCTCATTGTCACGATGAGGTAGTGTTTGAAAGGTAACAGCTTTGCAAAACTGGACCTAATGGCTTCCTCAAACTTGCAGCTGCCTCCTCGGAGTGTGGTAGAAATGCACTAATAAAAGGATGTTGTTATATAATAGATATTAGCTGCCATTTTTCATTTGTGCTGCCATTTTTGCCTCCACCACCGAAGGTGAACGGAGGTTATGTTTTCATCCTTGTCTTTTTGTCTGTAAGCAGGATATCACAAAAAGTTGTGGATTGATTTTGATGAAATTTGGTGGACAGGTTGGGTGTGTGACGAGGACAAATTGATTAGAATTTGGTGAATATCCGGATCTGGGGATCCAGGGCCAAAAACGATGCACAGTACGGCACTACATTTCAAGAGGTTGTGGACGGATTTGGACATAAAACTTTGTGGATAGGTCGGGTGTGTGAGAGAAGACAATTGATTTGATTTTGGTGAATATCCAAATCTGGATCTGGACACGAGAATTTTAATTTTTTTTATAAGTGATTTTTCCCCATTGAGGCATGGGGTCAAAAACGATATATAGCACAATATCTCAAAAGGTTGTGCACGAGTGATGACAAAACGAGGCGGATGAGTTGGGGAGGTGACGAGAACAAGCTGATTACATTTTGGTTAAGGTCCAGATGCAGATCCGGCCTCTGTGGGATGCAAAACGTATACTGTTCAGCCTGACGGAGGTATGCGCCCTACCGAGTGCCGTTCTTGTTCCAAATGCGGTACATTATCCACTGAAAATGAGCATTATGTTGACATAAACCCTGACATCATTTATTGCCATCAGCAGGAGTGAAAACATATAATTGGGCACAAATAACCTCGGCGATATGAATAATGTAGGTTGCACTTGGTCATTTAGTCTTCCTAACCTTTTGCCCTTCTTATATAATGGTGTTTAAATTATTCCATGTTTACCGAGTGAAGGCATGCCCATGAGGATCAACATCTTTGCCATATTTTAAACCTGAGAATGGGCCCTATTTCCCTTAGCCAAAATTACTTGGCTCAATCTGTCTCCGTTAGAGGTGATTTGAGGGTGTTTGCTGGTGCATATCATATGAGTGAGGCTGGATCGGATGTTGGCATGTCCTGTGGATAACATGCATGTTGTTTCAGGTCCAAGCAGAGGTTCTTGGCTCACCTATCTTTGTGATGGCTTTGGCCAAACACGCACGCCACTTGGAGGTGCAAATCCTGGCTGATCAAAGTGGGAATGCAATCTCGCTTTTTAACCGTGATTGCTCCATCCAGCGGCGACACCAGAAGATTATAGAGGAAGCACCTGCTTTGGTAGCCGAGCCATTAGTTTCAAGACAGATGGAGCAGGTAGGTGCCTTTTGGGATTTTGTGACATTTTTGTAGACAAAGTCTAGGTTCTTGGAAGAGTTGCATAAAAGAAAATATAGGAAGGTGTTGATAAATAGTCTGGCTGAAGTTGGTTTGAATTATTATTTTTTTTTACAAGAGTGAGACTCATGGAAGAGCAAGGTTAAATTGATACTGGAGTCGTGGAGCAACAATTGGATACATCTGGCAAGGGTTACACAAATGAGAGAATATATATATATATATATATACAGTGGGGAGACAAGTATTTGATACACTGCCGATTTTGCAGGTTTTCCCACTTACAAAGCACATAGAGTCTGTAATTTTTTATCATAGTACACTTCAACTGTGAAAGACGGAATCTAAAACAAAAATCCTGAAAATCACATTGTTGATTTTTAAATAATTAATTTGCATATTATTGCATGAAATAAGTATTTGATCACCTACCAACCAGTAAGAATTCCGGCTCTCACAGCCATGTTAGTTTTTCTTTAAGAAGCTCTCCCATCTCCACTCATTACCTGTATTAACTGCACCTGTTTGAACTCGTTATCTGCATAAAAGCAAGCTGTCCCACACTCAATCAATCAGACTTCAACCTCTCCACAATGGGCAAGACCAGAGAGCTGTCTAAGGACATCAGGGACAAAATTGTAGACTTGCACAAGGCTGGATGGGCTACAGGACAATAGGCAAGCAGCTTGTGAGAAGGCAACAACTGTTGGCGCAATTATTAGAAAATGGAAGAAGTTCAAGATAACAGTCAATCTCCCTCGGTCTGGGCTCCATGCAAGATTCACCTCGTGGAGCCTCAATGGTCATGAGAAAGGTGAGGATCAGCCAAGAACTACACGGCAGGACCTGGTCAATGACCTGAAGAGAGCTGGGACCACAGTATCAAAGAAAACCATAATAACAAACTACGCCGTCATGGATTAAAATCCTGCAGCGCACGCAAGGTCCTCTGCTCAAGCCAGCGCATGTCCAGGCCCGTCTGAAGTTGCCAATGACCATCTGATGATCCAGAGGAGGAAGGGAAGGTCATGTGGTCTGATGAGACCAAAATAGAGCTTTTTGTTAAACCTCACCCGCCGTTTTGAGGAAGAAAAAGGATGAGTACAACCCCAAGAACACCATCCCAACCGTGAAGCATGGAGGTGGAAACATCATCTTTGGGGATCGTTTTCTGCAAAGGGCAGGACGACTGCACCGTATTGAGGGGGAGTGGATGGGCCATGTATCGCGAGATCTTGGCCAACAACCTCCTTCCCTCAACAAGAGCATTGAAGATGGGGCGTGGCTGGGTCTTCCAGCATGACAACGACCCGAAACACACAGCCAGGGCAACTAAGGAGTGGCTCCGTAAGAAGCATCTCAAGTCCTGGAGTGGCCTAGCCAGTCTCCAGACCCGACCCAATAGAAAATCTTTGGAGGGAGCTGAAAGTCTGTGTTGCCCAGCGACAGCCCGAAACCTGAAGATCTGGAGAAGATCTGTATGGAGGAGTGGGCCAAAATCCCTGCTGCAGTCTGTGCAAACCTGGTTAAGAACTACAGGAAACGTCTGATCTCTGTAATGCAAACAAAGGTTTCTGTACCAAATATTAAGTTCTGTTTTTCTGATGTATCAAACACTTATTTCATGCAATAAAATGCAAATTAATTATTTTAAAATCAACAATGTGATTTTCAGGATTTTTGTTTTAGATTCCGTCTTTCACAGTTGAAGTGTACCTATGATAAAAATTACAGACCTCTACATGCTTTGTAAGTGGGAAAATCTGCAAAATCGCAGTGTATCAAATACTTGTCTCCCCACTGTATATATATATATATATATATATATATATATATATATATATATATAATATATATATATATTGTTGCGAATCGTGCCGCCGGCGTGCGAACGCCACGTAACTCGAATCGCGGCACGTGCCCCACGGACGGACAATTCTGTGTGACCTCTCGGAACAACGCCGGGAGCTAGTCACGGGTGGGGTTTAACCCCACCACGACGTGCCAATTGCCCACCGCGCAGAGATAGGGTTGCTCGCCAAATTCGATCTACCTAAGTACCTGCGCGGATGGTCGACCGGGCGATCGTACCACGCCACAGGCCAACTCCGGACACGAACCGCTTAAGCGGTCCGTTCCGTGCTACAGTGATAACCGACGTGTTATCATCGCCTCGACGTTTCCGATTAATTACCGGGCGTATTAAGCCCACTACGAACCCCTTACGTGAAGCAGGATGGAGAGTCAACAAAGGGAAGGACGCAGCGAAACGGGGACAATTCAACACAAGCTCTTATTCACACACAACAGACAAGCCCGTATATACAGCCATACAGTCAAAAATGCACATATAACATATAAAAAGCAAATGTAACAAAAGAAACGATGCAGAGCTACAACCGAATACGCGTACACACGGCAACACTTAAAACAATACTACTTGAGCCAGACTGGCGCCACCCACAGACATTTGCACAAAAACCCCAAAGAAAAGAAGAAAGAAGTCCGACTTCCCTTTTATGGCTGTGAGTCCCTCTCCCGCGACCGTCAGCGTGGTCGCGCCTGGCCCCGACCTCTCTCGCGGCCGCGAACCCTCTCCGGCACTCCCCGTCCGGACGCACAGGTCCACCTCGCAACGGGCGCTGCCGCGTCTCCCGTCCGTGCCTTCGTGACAGGGCCGCTCGCCAAGGCGGGCACAGGAACTCTTCCTGAAGACCAACTCTCCACAAAAACCAACCGAACCACCAGCCAAGACGAAGAGGAAGAAGCGCTCGAGGAAGCCTTTTCGCGCCGCCCGTGTCCGTCTTTATCGCGCGGGCTCCGCCCTCGCCCCGCCCCGTTCTCGGCTCCACCTTCCTTCGAGAGGGTTCCCGAAAAGGCGTTCCCTCACGCTTTCCCCACCCCGCTCCGTCTGGGGCCGGGAGTCAGTTTTTGGCTGGGCCAGAGAATTATTCCCCAAAAAGAGGCCCCTCCTTTACATGACCTCTGACCTTTGACCTGCATCGCCCCTCCTCCCACTCCAAACCACGGGGAAGTCAAACGGAAGAAACAGGCGGGGAAACCTGCGCATCCTCGCAGTTCCCTCCTTGGCGCTTTGTTTGCCGTTCGGAAGCGGACGTAGTGGCGAAGATGTAGTAGCGTAGATGGTGGAGGTGGCGTGGTTGCAGCGTGGTTGCAGTGTGGTTGGCTCTGTGATGGGGATGGCGTGGTTGTTGAAATTTGTGTGTTTTGAAATATAAGATAGAAAAAGAAAAACGACTGACGCAAAGCGTCGCAGCCCGGATGGATCACATAAATTCCCTCATACAAGGGTTTGGGCTAACTACACATGTACCTATGAAGATATCTCACCTAAGGTCCCTTTATGGTGTAACGGATTTCCGCAGCCGTAACAATATATATATATATATATATATATATATATATATATATATATATATATATATATATATATATATATATTGTTACGAATTCGCGCCCGCCGGCGTGCGATCGGCCGCGTACCTCTAATCGCGACGTCGCCCACGGACGACAATTCAGTCAGTGACCTTCCGGAGCTAACGCCGGAACCCTGTCACGGGTGGGTCTTCAACCCCACCACGGCCGTGCCAATTGTCTACCCCGCGCAAGATAGGGTCACTCGCCAATTCGATATACTAAGTACCTGCACGGGGAGCCGACCGGGCAGCCGTACCTCGACGCAGGTCGGCTTGGGACAGAACCGCTTAAGCGGTCCGTTCCGTTCTGCAGTGATAACCGAGCGGGTATTATCGCCCCTCGCCGGATCCAATTCTATTTAACGGGTGTTTGAAACCCTATTTATTCCGCGATGCAAGATGGCATTTTCAATAGGGGAAAGAGGACGCAACAACGGGATACATTCAAACCAGGCACATTATTTAGACAACACGTATCAGGCAAATAGGAACAAAAGCAAAATACGCATGCAGTTCATTTATGAGATTGCGGGGTACGCATGCAACTATACAGCCAAACACAATGCAAAGGAAAGAGCTAATACCGTCTATCTATTATGTACAGTCACTTAACAGTTTTACTTGACAGACGGGCCACGACAACATTCATTCAAAAGCCCAAAAAAGAAGGACCCCTCACAGACAAGGAGGTCAGGCGGACCACTTGGGTCTTTATGACGCGGGACCTGGAAGACCGAACGGGTCCCGCGAGACCGTGCAGTTACCTGCACCCTCGAGGTGCCTCGGTGGTCGGCGAGCTCTCTCCGGCACTCTCCTCCTGACTGCGTGGCAGAGCTGGTCCTCCACACAACAACCTCGCGACTTTGCCGCCAGAGGGAAAGGCAGCACCTCTACGTCGTCCACCCCAGAAGGCGAAACCACCAAAGCCACGAGCTTGGACCGCACCAGCGACGGACCACACCAGGACGGACCCGAACACCGACTCAAAAAGCAAAGACCAAGACCAAGTCCCAGCTCGAAAACCACCAAAGAAAGACAGACAAGCCACCCGAAAGCCAAGACACGAAGCTCGCGTGCTGTCCGCCTTATTTCCTGGGACTCAGCGCTTCGCCCCTCCCCGTTTTCGGCTCCGCCTCCCTTGAGCCTTTTCGAAAGCTTCTCGAAAAGGGGCGTTCCTCAGCTCCTAGCGCCTCATTCCTCGTATCCACCAATCGCGAGCGAGTTGCCTCGCCCTTCCACTCACACCAAACGCGGAGAAAAAAGGCGGGAAAACCGCGCACCATTGGGTTTCTTTTCTCGGTCTTTTACTCGGTTCTGGACGGTTTTCGACGCGGAAAGGGTTGTAGCGTGATTTGTGGAGGATGGTGTTTGATGCTGGCGTAGCGGCGAGATGGTTAGATGGTGGCGTACTTTGGTGTGGCGATTGTGCGTGGTTGGTGGTGGTTGTTGTTGGCGTTGTGGTTGTTTGGGGGGCGAAGTTGGTTGCGTAATGGTGGTCGTGATATGGTCGGTCCAAAATAACGATAGCAACAGAAAACCTACCTCAAAGGGTCACAGCCCGGTGAACACGAAGAAATCCTCTCTAAACAACGGTGGGGAAACCTATCTGAACACTCACTTACCGGGATAACTGATCTAAGGAACCTTTATGGTGTTCTGCGAATTTCCACAGCCGTAACAATATATACAGGCTACCCCTGCTTTAGCTGGGAAAATGGCCTTAAAATGCTTGTTGTTGTAATGTATATATATATAGTTACAGTTGTGGGGGTAGATGGAGGAATTTCATAGGAAAGTTAGCATTGAATGGAGTTGTTTGGTCTGTGGATGGGTAGGAGACATTTCGATGTGAATTAAGTAGGGAAACTGTGAGCTTAAGTGTTGCATGTCACCACATGGGGGGTGGTGCGGTGTTAATTCGATTGGGATAAAGGTAATTTTCCCCTAGTTTGTGATTGCCCCACTGTGACCTATTCCTACGTTTTTGAATTTAAATGCCAACCATGAAGGAGTTGCGTTTTTATACCAACAACAACCAAACCCACAATGAGGCAGGCGCCTCGAGCAAGCGAGAAGCCCCGCCTTCCTGGGTTTTGTGCGAGCAAGTCACGCCCTGGAGGTGGACGGTTGTTCAGTGTGACGTCGAAGAGAGATCGGGAGCGAACACACAAGTTCGGTGTGAGGGACGCACGCGGTCGAGAGAGGAACGTGGCTGAGACGGAGGATCTCGCTTTGCTCTCCTTTCGGCACGACAAAATGGCTTTCCTTCAACGCATGAAGAAGACTGTGCAATTCTCGTGTTCATGCTGAGGCAAATTGGCTCTTGGTTGGGTTGTGAGAGACAAAGTCATGGCGTCGGTGAGGACGATCGACGAAGAAGTGGCACGGCGGTTTCTGAGCCCTGGTGTTGAATACTGCTCACGAATTGCCTGACGTACATTTCCCGCTGTGAGAGTTGCGACTTTGCACCATTTTGGGCGCATCTACACATTTAGGATGAAGCACTTCGATTCCAAGTTTCATAATGACCATCTCTGGACCAAGCTAAGTGCCAGAATAAAGGGAGGATTTGCTTTGCTTTCATTTTGATTTCTCCTTGTCTGTGTGTAGAGGTGCCTCGACTTAGACTTTAGTTTACTTCATATGATTGTTATTACATTTGGAATTACCCTTGTAAATATTTCTATTGTCATTAAATCCCCGCGTTTATTTTAAGTCGCTGTGTCCATGTATTTGTCGTGGGGTTCGAGTATAAACCCCCTTGTGCTGTGCTTCCATGTGCCTCCATCGCTCCGCCAGTGCTGCGCCCTGCCCCTCCCGCACGTGTCATCGTCTCTGAGGATCAACGTTGGCCTCCTAAGGAAAACCGCTCGGCTATCTGAGCTGGCTGGTGTTAACCGCCCGTCCACCACAATTCGGTATGGGGGATTAACTTAACCGCCAGACCCGTGACAATATTATCGGTTTGGAAGGGTTAGAATGGGGGTAATAAAGATCATGAAGCACAAAGTTTATTTAACACCAACTGCAGCCAGTTGTGAACCTATTTATGGAAGCATGCATGGCACAAGGTGGTGGTGCACCACCGACTTGAACAGATGGAGGGGAGAGTGAGACAGAATAGCTTCTGGAATGTGGTTCCATAGGACGGGGGAAGCGAGGAATTAATGATTACTTATTTCGGAGTGCATCAGTACATCTGGTGAATAATTTTAAGAGGTACTGTACATCATTAGATTAGATTTTCATTTTAAGGTAGTGATGAAAATTGAATTAGGTCTCTTACCATCTGCTTATCAAGTGATGCCTCCCCTCTCCCTTGGAAAGATACATAAAACAATGAGCACACGACGTGTGTGTGCGCATTGTCCCAGATGACGTTCCCTCGGTGGTTGATACATTAGACCTGAGCCTTGCCGACTGAGTCCCTATATACAGGTGTATGGTTCCTTCATTTTGAATATGCTTCTTTCCAACTACAACCAGTTGTGAACCTATTTGTGGGAACATACTTTCAACACGGTGAAAATTTTTCTCAATTACTTTACTTATCAAAGCACTTCAAATTTGCTCTGACCTCTGTTTATATAAGGCAGAGTAGTGTAGGTAGATTCTTAGTTTTTGAGGTAGCTTGTCTTTTTAGTCTTATTTACCATCATCCATAATCACGTTTCCTGCTTAAATAATCAAGATGACAGCAATTTGAAGGAACAAAGAGAGAACATTTGTGAAATTTCTGGTCAATGTAAACATCAACCTTGTTGAAATTTAAAGATGATTGGATGTATACTATGTTGTTGATTGCCCGTTGAGGACATTCATATTATCGAGCACCTTGAGGACAATATGTTTTTGAGAAATGAGTCGATAAAAAAATGATGTCTTCTGTTGGCTTCATGCGTGGAGGCGAAAATAATTCTGCACTGAAAGAATATGAAAGCAAGCTCTGACAGCATAGGTGTTTCCAAATCTGGTGAATACCTTAGATCAGGGGTCAGCAACCTTTCAGAAGTGGCATGCCAAGAGTTAACTGATGCACTCTTATTTAGGATCTGCGTGTCATTAGTACATTTTTAATTCACCTGGAACGTAGTTCCGGGGAGCTTATGGGATGGCGCGTTGTCCTTCTGTCTGACCGTCCGTCCACAAATTCTTTCAACTTCATCTCTGAAACTACACAAACAATTTCGATGAAACTTTACTACAACGTTCATCACCGTGTATGTACCAAAGTTTGTTCATGGCATTAAAAAAAATCTGGCTCTCAGGGTGTCTATGGGTTGTGCCCCCCAAAATAGGTATTTGCTTTCTTCTCAGAAACTATACATGCAATTTTTATGAAACTTGACCACAACCTTTATCATCTTTGATGTACTAAAGTTTGCGCATGGCAAAAAAAAAAGGATCTGGGTCTGAGGGGTTCTACGGAGGGAGTTTATGGGGGAGTTGCCCCCCTTGCTTTCTTATAGAGGTATTTGCTTTCTTCTCATAAACTACACATGTAATTCTGATGAAACTTGACCACAACCTTCATCACCCATGATGTACCAAAGTTTGTTCATGGCATTAAAAAAAGAGATCTGGGTCTGAGGGGGCCTATGGGGAGAGTTTATGGACAGGGGGGGGGCGTGGGGTTGCCCCCTCCTGATTTCTTAGAGAGGTATTTGCTTTCTTAGAAATGACAAACACATTTCTGATGAAACTTGATGCAACCTTCATCACCCGTGATATACCAACGTTTGTTCATGACATTAGAAAAATTAGGTTTGAAGGAGTTGTAAGGGGGGATTGTTCCCCAAAATATGTATTTGCTTTCTTCTTCGAAACTACACACACAATTCTAATGAAACTTGACCCCAACCTTTATCACCCGTGATGTACCACAGTTTGTTCACGGCATTAAAAAAAAAATAATCCATAGGTATTTACTTTTTTCTTCATTATATATTTTGTGGGTCACCTATGCCTACCAGTGATTCCCTGGTTATCTTATCCAGCTGCAACCAGGTGAGCACCCAGGAGTATTGCCCTATGTTTAACATTAATAAGAGTCTGACTTGCATTTGTCAGCTTCATTAATAAATAAATTAAAAGGCAGATCTTACCGTTTCGTGTGATCCTTCCCCTTGTTGTGACTTGTTGAGTTCTCCAATCTCCGGATCTTAGTTTGACATTTTTAAGCAGCATGCAAACCTATGAGTGTTCAGTTTTTAACCTGCTCTGGGAGGGACAGAGAACTGACTTCATGTGTGAAAATATCTGTTCACAGAGGTATGTAGATCCAAATGTTGAGAGCAGTGAAAATGCCACTTTCTTCAGTTAAATTTTACAGGCAGAGACTTCCAACAAATCACGAAAGAGATCTCGGTAGGCTCAAGTGTGCACCGCAGATCCCTAAACTTTGAGGCCCATACACCTGAGCATTGTAACTCGGTGAGCTGCATTTTGAAATCTTCAACTCCCATCCACGAAAACACTGTCAAGTCCATGTTGTTGGTATCAGTTATCTGGTTTAATTAGAAAGGAAAACTTTGGGCCAAAACGTTTGAAATCTTGAAATCTGATGGAAGATTCTAATGCGAGTTCTTGCATGTACATTCCTCTCAGCAACACTGACAGTGCGATGTGTCGATAGTTATTTAGGATGTTGAGAATAGCAGAAAGTCAAGGTGTCAATGTCCTGAGAGAAAAACAAACGGCACGTTTCGCAAGAAATGCCTTCCATGTTTCAAAAAGATCCATAACGATTTGGCCTGCAGATGGAGGTTGAGTTTGTTTAGATGCACGGTGATGTCAGTTAGGAATATTAGTTGCACGACCCATTTGTCATCGACCAGTTTGGGGTGGTTTTGACATTTTTCTGACAAGAAGATCTTGATTGCATCAAGACAGTCCACAAAGCATACCAAAACCTTCCCACGGCTTAGCCAATGAACGTTGCTGTGAAGCGGAACGTCCTTGTATGCACGGTACATCTAAAGCAGAGCTTAAAATTGCCGGTGCATCAAGGCAGATCGAGCAACAAGAAAAGTCACTATCTTCACCACTGTCATCATCACATTATTAAGCTCGGAATTATAAATCTTGGCACAAAGATTTTCTTGATGAATAACACAATGAAAATTTACTGTTGGGTGACCAATTTGATCCTCAATGATGTTTACATATCCCTTATGTTTTCTGACCATAACAGGGGCACCGTCTGATGTCACAGAAAATGTTTTTCTGATGTCAATTCCTCTTTCCTCAAAATGATTAACAAACGTCATCATCATATCTTCCCCTGTTGTTGTACCATGCATGGGTATTAGGCAGCATAGCTCTTCTCAAACTTCGTCTGAGTCGCAGTATCTCTCAACAACTGCAAACCGCGGAACGTCATATATATCCACACTCTCATCAAGTGCGACACTAAATACCACTGTATCTTTTAACACCACCATCTGTTGTTTGTTGGCGTTTTCTGCCATTTCGCTTATGCATCTCTTCACTGCTCTGGCAGACACAGGTACCTCTTTAATTCTGGAGATGATTGTGTCTTTATTGGGCAAACCATTGAACAAAACATCTGAACAACCGAGAAAAGCCTCTTTTATATATTCCCAGTTTGTAAATGGCTTTTCATGTTTTGCACCACATTGTGCAATTTTTGTCAATTCCCTCTGTGGCTTGATTTATTTATTTATTTATTTTTACCGACAGAGGTGTTAGTACAGACACTGCTTTGCTTTCTGAACCTCGCTATGGCCCGTTTGCAAGCCGAACTACGAGCATAAACAAATTTGGAACTCATTGGGATGATTGTTTATTTTCCTGTTGTTGTGGTTGTGCTGCACTTTGTCATGTTGGTGTTGTCCATGTGCTGTGCTGCAGTATGCAATTCGGCTTGCCAAGATGGTGGGCTACGTGAGTGCTGGAACAGTGGAGTATTTGTACAGCCCTGACGGCAGCTTCCATTTCCTTGAACTGAACCCACGTCTACAGGTAGAGCATCCCTGTACGGAGATGGTGGCCGATGTAAACCTTCCTGCTGCACAACTCCAGGTACCAGCTTTTATCCAGATGTTTGTGCAGAATAGTCGTAGATTGTGTTTTAGTCTGTGGATATTCTGTTTTGACTTTCCCAATATCCGATGGTGCCGTGATTGGTGGACCAATTTTATCAAATATAATTTTATTCGTTAAGTGATAGGTCCTGTTGCATGATTCGTACCCATTCTTACCCTTCCCTTCAGATCAGCATGGGGATCCCTTTATACAGGATCAAAGATATTCGTGTGCTTTATGGCGAGGCTCCGTGGGGGGACACGGTAATTGATTTTGAAGCTGCTAGAAACGTGCCGATTCCTCGCGGACATGTCATTGCAGCGAGGATCACTAGCGAAAACCCCGATGAGGTGTGTCTGGCTTTTTCTGTTCATTCTGAACTCTTACAGATACTCACATTTTCTGTCATCTTGGCAGTACCCATTCACCTGCATATTGAGCAATTTGCTCTTTAATGAGAAACTGTGTTCTTTGTCCCACCACAGGGTTTCAAACCAAGCTCTGGCACGGTTCAGGAACTCAACTTTCGCAGCAGCAAGAATGTTTGGGGATATTTCAGTGTTGCTGCATCAGGAGGTCTGCACGAGTTTGCGGACTCACAGTTTGGCCACTGCTTCTCTTGGGGAGAAAACAGAGAGGAAGCCATTTCGTAAGCTTCACACTACCTGCGACTGTCCAGTTTAGCCTTCGCTCTCCAACGTCCTTTTAATACCCCAAGATAATGTTCATCTGCACATGGATGTAAGCATGCACTTGGCAACCAATCAGGAACCCAAATGGGAAGACATAGCTGCCCTCCACATAATGTATGGGAGATGAAATGTCACATTTAATGTTTCATGATGCATTTTAATAATTGAGATGTAAAATGAAAACCTCTATGATGATCAGATCTAGTAATTCTCATGAAAAAAAAAAAAAAAAAGAATTTGGTTTCCTTTGAACAAGTAAATGCCTGGTGTTGGCTCAATGGTTTGTGTGTGGCATGGGATCCTAGGATCCTGAGTTGAAATCCCACTTGGCTGTTGAATTAATACCAGGTGGGGTTGACTCTTCCTGTCATCTTTCCGAGGTCGGCAAAATGAGTGCCAGCTGCTGGTATACTGTGTCGGAGTGGCGACCTGTCCAGGATTGTGCTCAATAGCAAGGAGACTTCTGAGGCAGCACCAACGCTCTGCACAGAGTATGGTCCCAATGGATGGATGGATGGATGGAAAAAGTAAAACTGGAGTTCATGGAATTATTTATTTTATTTTTTTTAATGAGTAAGCACTGACAACACAAATCGGTGCCCACTAAAACCATGAAAATGGTACAAAAGTGTTTGAGGAAGAAGGAAGAATTGCAGTGTCATCCACCATACGAGGAACATGCCTTCCACGGCTTTAGCGACACTGTATCCACCCTCTTCCCCAACGGGTGTAGTTTGGTGGTTGCCGTTGGCTAAATACAAACTCATCTGCCTTTTGATTGTTGCCATTGACCAATACTAGCTCACCCGCCTCACATTAAGGGTTCCACTACCTCTCTCAGCTACCTGAGTTTCCACAAACCAGTTCAATCTGGAGGGTGTTTTTTTGGGAGACACTATCTCCTTACTGGATAGCCGTTGGCTCCCGAAGGCAGCTCATCCGCCCTTTTTTCCAGGTGTTATTTTTAGTCCTGGCAGGGTGTCACAGTCACCCTCCCGACTAGCAAGTCAGAGAGAGGTGTCGGTTTAGTCGCCGACAACCTGACCATGTTGCAGGTAGCACTGGGTTACATGTTACCAGTGGCAGTCCCAAAAGACTATGGGGTAAGGTACCAGTCTTTTGGATCAGGATTTTGGGTAAAATCAGTCTTGAGAAAAAGGACATAGAAAGGGTCTTTAAAGCCTTGCTTTGTGTTCTGCACTAAACAAACAGTGCTTGGGGTCTTCATATTTGTCTGAATGCTGAATCTCCCAGTTACTCTGCCCTCAGGGCACGAGACTGCATAAATATTTTCCCAAGTACCGCTGAACAGAAGATCACACCCCATTACTGTTGTGCGTACGAGGAAGCAAGTGCCATACCAGCTATTGTTGCATGTATCCTGACCAACAAGAAATACATGCCACATATTAACCTGTCTGTGATGCACAAAACAGTTCTGGTAGCAGCCAGGAATACTTTAAATAAAAAAAGGCTTTTCTGGCTAAACAGTTTCATAGGCTCTGCCTATTAGGCATGGGATTAGCAGAGCTCCAGCCCCCTACTTCTCTCCGTACGATTGTACTGCAGCCCTTTTATGGACCAGCCTACCCTGAAGAGGAAACCAAAACAAAAAAAATATAATATATATGCAAATCTTTGTACAACTATTTGAACTTGGTTTGGACTCGTGCTTTGTGACAAAAGGCAATTTTTTTTCTTTTTTTTTAAACAAATTGCTTGGTCCATATATAATGGCACGTTTTGCCATTGTACAAAAAGAAAACATTCTTAATTTCTGGGCCACCCTGGACCCGTTATCCAGTCAGACCAGTGATTTACGATAGATATTTGTACCCATATAAATCTTGCTTTTGTTCTTCCTCATTGTTGTTCTGTGCTTCTCTGTAGAAACATGGTGGTGGCCTTGAAGGAACTGTCCATCCGAGGAGATTTTCGAACCACTGTAGAATATCTCATCAGGGTCCTGGAGACCGACAGCTTCCAACAGAACACCATAGACACTGGCTGGCTTGACAAGCTTATTTCTGAGAAAGTTCAGGTTTGTACATACACTTGGAGGCTCACAGAAGAGTTTGTATTGCTACAATAATGACAAAATCAAGTGATGTACTTGGGTCCTATTATGTTACTCATTTTAACATTCCAAAGATATAAATGAGATATCCTTCAGCCATTTTTACATTTGTAAAATCTCAATTAGTGGGGATCGTAGTCGGCTTGCTGCAGAAATTTGTTTTACACATTGGGTGTTGTCACGTCATGAAGATTTGTCATCGATGTAGGTATTTCCAGGATGGTCTACTTTGACACATTCTTTTATCTCGATCATCTTTACTCTTTAAAATGTGAAGTGCATATGGGAGTCAAAATGTTATTCTCTCTTTTTAAAAAAAAATTATCTTTTAATGTTCGATGTGATTTTTATTTCGATGGTATCAGTAAAACTCGTCCACTTCTGGGGAGATTATGTGACTCACTGCATATAAACTATATTAAAGAAGGGGACTAACATACGACGTAGGTCTTGACCCTTTGAACCCTGGCGGCTGGTTTACCAGCAGCTATCAAAACCTCCATTTTCGTGACCTGTCAGATTTTTCTCCAGGTAGCCAAGGGTGGGCAAGCTGAAAGTCCAAGGAGCTCAGGGTTCAAAGGGTTAAGTTTTTCTGGCACCAGACCATTTTCCTTCATGGTTAGTGGGGGAGGTGGGGGGGGGGTGACATTTTGACTCCCAAGTACATGTTTAGGTAAATGTAGTCCATTCTTTGGGACCAACAGCCATTAGTTTGATTCACAACCTTTCGGATCTTTTCTGGGAGCGGCAATTCGATGGACAACCATTTGCCAACCGTCTACATATTAAACACCTGTCAATAGTGGAATTCTAACTCCCTCCTGCAACCTCCATACATTTCCCCTTCTGCTTCCTATATTTTTTCCTAACATCTCCTCCATTGATCCCATCCTTTGTTTTTAACCTTCTTCCTCTTTCATTTTCTTTGATTAGTTTTCCTCTTCTCCTCAACCCATGTTGAGTTGCATTTGTTTCTGAGAAAAATGAACAATACTGCATTGTTTCCCCCTCCCCCCCCGAACCTTTCTTTTCTATTTTCAGTTAGAACACCTCACTATCCCCATGATTCTTGAAAAAAAAATAGGGGATATTGTAATCGGCTCCGTTTGTTATCTTGCCAAAACGAAGTTTTTGCAAGATATGTTAGTCAGTCTGTATGTTTTTTTTTTTTTGTTTGTTTTTTTTTGTTTGTTTGTTTGTTGTTTGTCTGTAATCACGAAAAAAAAATTCTGCAGACCACAGTTTTCATTGGAAATTTTTGTAACCGCATATCAGAGCCTATGGAGGTCCCTTTCAGGCCATAAAATTTTGAAGGTCAAAGGTCAAGGTCACTTTTCGCAAATCAGTGTAATCGACAAAACCCTCATTTTTTGAGTAATTTTGATCGGATCGTCTTCAAACTTCATGGGAATATAGTTCATGGTCTGGCGCTCAGCTGATTAATTTTTGTGGCGATTGGCCTTGACCTTCATGGTTAACGCCTAAGGTCAAACATTTGACCCAAGGTCAAATTTTCAAGTTTTAGGAACCATATCGTGTAGTACCTCAAATTGAACACCTCGATGAGTGCTTTCTAGATATATCAAGCTTGAGACATTATGACGTGATGGTGACGTTATGAGGCAAACGCATATTTTTTTCATGGTTACTCTGTAGAACGATTCTCATCGGAATCTCTCGTAGGCAGATATTCCTCAAGGAGTCGCTCCTGGTGGATAGCAGCTCTGTTTCACCTCAGTGTGACCTTAAAGAAGTCACACGTGGTCACCTTTTGGCAAGATACGGATCACCCTACGGGTGACATTGGTTTATTGTCTGTCTCTCTGTCCGTCCATCCGTCATGCTATCTCCTCCTAAATGGTTGTGCAGAAATTCACTAAACTTTGTAGTTATGATCACCACATAGCATGAAGGTACAAGAGCAGTGTCATGTTTGGCCCCGTCCCTGGGGCAGGGTCAAAAGGTCAATTTCCCCCCCACCAAAATTAAATTGCGGGCACATTTTAAACATTTCTAAATGAAGCTTTGTGTGTGCAATCAAGATTGAGGGATGCATGAAATGTAACGATATTTTTGATTTGACCCCAGTTTCATGCTACAGGGGGGGGATTTTAGGGTAACAGGGTAACAGTCAAAACAGGAAAAAAAATTCAAACTCAAAATTTGATATTGGGTCATTCCTGGGGATCCTTTTGCTATCTTTCAACATTGCTTTATGTGAGAAACGTGGGGATTTGCGATGGCGTGCCATGGACTTCACTCCAGTTGTTGGCTGTTCATAAAAGGGAAGCAGTTGGTGAGAATACTGTACATAGATAGGTGTATCATCCAGGTAGTTCTGAGAACCAGTGAAGAAATTGCATATGATTGTTACTTAAATGGTGATGTGAAAAGGTGTATTGGCCATGTGCCAAGCTGTACCTACGCTGGCAGTGCCATTCTGTTGAACAGTGTGCAGGCATCATGGCTGCATGAGGTGTTGTTTAAAGCAGAGAAGATCTGTACTGTGCCAGTAATTTGTATACAGCAGAGAAAGCCGGTACTATGATTGCTGATGCTGTTTTTTATGTTTGTTGTTTTGCTTTTTTACAGGCGGAGCGTCCTGATACTTTGCTTGGTGTTATATGTGGGGCCCTACATGTAGCAGATGCTGCATTCCGCTCCAACACGTCTGATTTGCTGCACTCCCTTGAGAGGTTCTGATCATTCTAATATGTTAGAAGTAGATATCTTTGCTTTAAACCTTCAGTGTTATATGGCAACCGACAGTTTTCCATAAATTGTGCAGTTTCTGTGTTAATTGTTTCTTTATGCTACCAGTGTGTTCAGCATTCTTACACGTCAACAGTTAACATCACAATAATTATTTGTTCATCAAGTTGCTCAAGCCGAGCAGCTTGGGCTTTAACCCCCCAGTTAGTGTCTGGTCAATGGAATTAATTGGGCAGGAAATGTGTTCCATTTTATTTATTTATTGGCCCTCCAAACACACACCTGATTATTTTTTATTCCTCCGCCGACGAAGTCGCCGGAGATGTTTTTTTTATTTAAACGTTTTGTTTTTCTATGCAAGACGGGTTAATTGAAGAGCAAGGTGACAGAGGGTACATGTTAATGTACTGACACAAGAGTTATAGGATAATATTTGGATGCACAAAGATGAATGGCCATGAGGAGGAGAGAGAAATGGATGGAAACACAGAAACCTGCAAATATATGGGGAAGGGTTAAAAAATAGGTGTGTTGGGGGTTGATGGACGTGGAAATGGAGAATGATCAGAGGTGGTGGTGAACTACTAACTTGAAGTCTTGGAGGGAATAGTGGAATTGAATAGATTGAAGAAGGAGGTTCCAATGGTCGGAGAAAATTCAAAGAATGGAATGGAGGTGAGCAGTGAGCCTGGATTTTCAGAGTTTCACAAGAAGGGGTTTCTGGAAGAGTGCATTTGGCCTGCAGGGAATGGGGAGATACCACGAGATGATAGAACAGAAGGAGCAAGACCTGGCTGAGGGGAGGTTCTTGAAAACATCGGGGCCACCAACTTGCCTGTGATGAGAAAACGGCATGCCTTGTGCTTCTGCTTCAAGAGATGCCAAGGATGGTGAGAGCTTGAGATGATTCTACAAAATCTAGGGGCACTAATCAGATGTGATGCAGGGGCACCAATCATAATGGGAGAGTAGTACTCTATTGGCCTATTCCTTATCTCCATCAGTGTCCTGTGCTTTTGTACACATGTATGTATATCCGATTTCATTTGACTTGTTAAATATCGTAGAATGTCAGCATACTCACTTTTGCCATCATTTGGAGGATCAAGAGATGACTTCAGTTAATCACACACAGATGTCACTGGAATCAGTGATCACATGCAAATGACTGATTCCACAATCGAGGACTGTTTTCCTGGACATGCGGAGACAGAAAATGAAAAGCCAAAAGTGGCGGTTACGTCCCAAAATGGTGTGAGTACCATGAACAGTGAAGGAGCTGATTGGAGCTTGCTAATGAGAGTTTCCTCCACTATTTTTGCTTCTCAAGAATGCAGGCAAACAGCAATTAGTTCTTCTTGAGACTGCATTGAACAGCGGGACACCCAGCTCAGATAAAGCATTTCTTCCCATGAGTGACTGGCCATTGTGATTATTTTGATCTCCTCAGACAAATAGGTCGTTGACATTTCAGATGGACATCCAAAATTGTACATCTAAAAACTGCTTGCTGGAAACCTAAAATTGGATATGTGTGTGCAAGTTTGTTCATCACTACGAGTAAATACCCGTTCCCTTCGGGAGTGTAAAACGGTGTCAATACCCGCTCCCTCCAGTAATGGTCAGTGATTAAACTACTTGCAGTATTCTCCGTGTACAGGCAAAGTCGCAAGTTGTCTCTGCATGCTCGCTGTGTGGGAGGGAGGAGGGGATTCTTTTGTGTCCGTGGCCTTGCCCTCAGTGCGTCGATCATGTATGCAAAATTTGGCGGAGATTTGCCCAGCTGTATTCAATTCTATAATGATCAGACATGCGTACATCCACACATACAGAGAATTGCCTTATTTTAGGATGATGATAAAGGAGGTCTTGATTTGTGGATTAAATTTGCTTCTCTAAATTCTGCTTTCTGCTTGGTGACTGTTTTGTGATATTTGTTATTCTGCCCTTTCTTATTATCAGGGGACAAGTCCTTCCTGTTCACATGTTTTCCAACACTCTTCCAGTACAGCTTATTTATGATGGTGTCAAGTATGTACTGCAGGTGAGAAACTGATTTGCACCTACAGCAGGACACTAACTTGAGGTTATTATTTTTAGGGTAATATTGAATTGTGGTATTGCTTCCAACAGAAAATGCGTGTGCGTGCGTGCGTGTGCGCATGTTTGCTTGGGTGCCTGTGAAATAGATAGGCTGACTTGTTTCAGACAGTGAATGGGTTAAAGAAACCAAAAAGAAAAGGTTCTCAAAGAGAATGCTGGTACAGGTATTCCAGAAGCTCATTGGCAATACAAAGCCTTCAAAATGATGTAATCTGCCCCAGAATGCTCGGCGGACGCACAGAAGCACTGAGCAACGAAGTCCATTGGCCGAACTTGTATCAATCGTGCCAGATAAGGATTGTAACATAAATCCGGGCCAGATAAAGTCTAAAAGAAGCCGAAAATACTGGGAAACATACCTGGGAGAAAGCGGTGTGCCTCTGCACATTGAAAGATTTTGAGAACTTTCTGATCAACTCACCAAAAAAGCTGATATCTTGCAGCGCATACTGCAAAAACTCCCTACAATGTGGGCCCGTCCAAGGTCTGTGGATGGTGCATTCTACCCATCTTCCCCGATCATCCCTGCCAGTGAGTGGACTTTGATTTGATGGACTTTGAAAATTTGCAAGTGAGGGAGGGGCAGGAGGGCGCCTGTGGTGTCTTTCGTGCACCAAGGGTCCGATGGGGGGCTGCGTTGAAAGTTTCCTCAGAAACAGTGGCATTTCCCACAAGCTGCATTGTGGACCCACCCACATCAGATGTGGACCAATGAGGAAGCGGCTCGCACGAGATGAGACGGGGAGAAAGCGAAATCCTGAGGGGAGGAAGAAGAATACAGGAGTGCAAGGGACAAGACGAAAAAAAGGTGAGATCCTGTGAGGAGAAAGGTGCTTGTAGCTGATCCTCATCCTTGGGAGAGAAAGCCAGATCCAGAGAAGAGAAAGGAGCCTCGAGAGTGTACGGGAAGAAACTGAGGAGCTGGTCCTCGTCAATGCCAAAAAGCTCGTTCGGAGAGGGGCAGAGTGTGTGAAGAGAGGGAGGGGGCCCGTGGTACAGAGGAGGACAGTGTGGAAAGCCCATAATGCTGTTTGGTTCATGGGGAGCTGCTGGACACTGGGGCCCAGCAGAAATGTAGCGAGCTGCTTGCCGTCGCATATCTTGCACGTCATAGAGGACTTGCCTACTGGGTCTGGACACCTCAGAGACGCGGCTACGCCTCCCATCGCATCGCCACTCTACTGCCAATCTTCCCCATCCTACCCCTCCCCCCAATTCTCTTGGATATTTGGACTAGCACAGCCCCGTTGGGCTGTGTGAGGTGAGGAAAAAATAGAATCGACCTAATTTTCTTTGCTCTGTATTTTTCTTTTATTTTCTTCTCAAGTTGTTTTTGTTTTCTTCTTCTCCACTGATTGAATGAAGGCCATGTCTTTTGTGTCAACAACATTGTATAAGAAAGACTATGTGTTGCTGTTAAATCTGCTCTTTTGTGCCTTTTGCGTTCTTGCCTGTAAGTACTTGCTTTTAAATGATTGTTTGCTTGTGTATGTAAATAAATAATTGTTGGTTGCTATTACGTCCACCACCGAAGGTGAAGGAAGTTATATTTTCACCCCTCTCTGTCTGTTTGTTTGTCTGTGTACAGGATATCTCAAAAAGTTGTGGACGGAATCAAACGAAACTTGGTGGACAGGTTGGGTGTGTGACCATGACAAATTGATTCGATTTTGTTGAAGATCCGAATCCGGATCTGGATACGGGCGTCATTTATTTTTTTTTAAAGTAATTTTTCACCATTGAGAGATAGGGCCAAAAACGATATATAGCATGATATGTCAAAAATGTATTTGGCCTGATATGTTCTCGTGGATCAGGCATTACGTGGCGGAGGTATGCGCTCTACCGAGTGCTCTTCTAGTTTCAAATCTGTGTTGGTCGTCCTTTCCTAAAATTGGTCCGACACAGTGTACAAGTATAGTTAGACAGGAAGTTGTATGCCACCTGATTTGCTCTGTTAGCCGGTGCTGCACCCATCTGTTCCGCTCGGCAGAAGATCACCAGGTCTGGTGCCGAGGGCATGGCCTCTAGTTAGGTTGCTGTGCCAATAGAAAGGTATCGCAGAAACATCGAAGCATAACCTTGCTAGGCCGGCAGTCTAAGTCAAGTGGCTACGGCTGTGTGAGAACTACAACCCATTGGACAGTTGAGTTATCTGTGGTGGGCGGCCTCAGGACTGTGTATTCGGGTGAAATTTGAGTGCTTCCTCTCATGGCGAGTCTCAAACTCTGGGCGGTAACAATATCTTAAGGATGTTGGATTCCACTCTTTTCTCTCCAGGACTGTATACTACCATCTCAGGTCATCTTCCATCCCTACCTGTGATATCCTCTACCCCCCCCCC
>CM068967.1:55687211-55702190 GCA_035128595.1 Eptatretus atami
TACGGACAAGAACTGTGAAGGTCTGAAATGCCAATGCTTGCAAGCAGGTCTAGAGTGCATACAGATCTGCACCTGTAGGTCAGACTGCAGTAATCCATTCAATAGGAAGCCAGAGGAGATGGAAAGTGAAACAGATGGTGGAGATACCTAAGATCCCTTTTCTGATGATTTGGGTGCTGGTAATCATTCTCTTGTTTTGTACTGAAGGATATTAAGCCTGAATAATAGGACCATTAATTATGCAAGTTGATCTGTTAGTGAATAATGTACTAATCCCATTGTGGTAAAAGGCAAAGCCCTGGAGAAAGTAGTAGGTTGTCCCAAACTGACAGTGATTTCCGATCCTGAAAAATGGACTATCTCATATTGTCTTGATAAGCTTACAATATTTCACGGTACATAAAGAGTTAATTCACTTGTAATCTTGATTATGTATATTTGGAACATACAATTCCTGTGTGAAGTACCTACAACATGCTATGACAAAATTATCGGCTCTGCTGGAGCAGTAAATCAAAGCTGTGTTCAAGTGTTGAGGGTAAAGTGCTGGAATGGGGGGGGGGTTAAAGGATTAACATAGTTCATAGCACAAAAACAGTTGCTCAAGTACATTAGAACAGCATATACGTATGTGAGTGTTTTGAGTGTTTCTACCATTCAGTAAGAATAAATACCTATGCGGGAAATAAATTTCTTATATTTTCTTCTATTTCCATATTTTCAATGTTTCCGGATGCAAGGGTGCAAAGGGTTAATATGCCATGTCAGCAGGAGATTTCACGAGTACAACATCACTTTTCCTTAAGCAGACATCCTAAGGAACAAAATGATACCTATTTTGTCTTGTTCTAAAGTTGTGTAAGGTATTGGCCCCTGAACCACTGCACTAAAATAATAAATCTAGTTTTTGGGTTGGTCAAGTCAAACTAGAATATGCTGGCACGTGATTCAGCAGTGGGTGAAGGCTCTGAAAAGCAAGCAGGTCAGGGTAATCTCCATACTCTATTGGAATTGCTCGAGTGCTTAACAACATGGCATTCCTGCTTTGTTCTCCAAACTTTTGGCCTTTTGCATCTAGACCAAATTATTTCCTGGTTGACACACTTTCTTCATGTTAACAAATAGCACGTTGCTTTCCTTGCCTTGCTCTCATCCATTTTCCCCTTGGAAGCGGGTGTTATATCCAGCAGTGTCCTTTCTCTTATGTTCTCACACCCAGACATGTTTCATGTTTTCAAAGTATCTCAGCAATGCTGAATGGAGAAGCTGGATCAGACTCTGCAACGGTTGCAAGAGTTAGATGTGCATGGCAGAAGTTTTGGGAATTGAGTGGCGTGTTGACGAGGAGGGGAGTGAAGTTGAAGGGAACGGTGGATGCTACATGTGTGAGAAGTGCTATGATTTATGGGAGCGAGACATGGGTAATGAACATAGAGCAGCAACGAAGCCTGGAAAGGGTGGAAATGTGAATGGTTCGGTGGATTTGCTGACTATCGTTGAGAGAGAGGAAGACAAATGATGAATTGTGGAAGATGATGGTAATAGAGCCTGTGATGGATGTTGTGAAGAGAAACAGGTTGAGATGGTTGGGTCATGTGTTGAGGAAGGATGAAAGTGACTGGGTAAGAAGAGTGATGGAAATTTATGTAGAAGGAAGTAGAGGACGGGAAGACTGAAAAAGACTTGGCTAAAGGTGGTGGAAGAAGAAATGCGGGTAAGGGGCGGGGTTAACAAGGGGAGATGCAGAAAATAGGGCAAAGTGGAGAAGATTGTCATTGGGCTTGCAAGGCTGACCCTTGCTCTAGCAGGGAAAATGGCCTTAAAAATGCCAGTTGTGTGTTGTCAGCAAAGATCACATGTTGAATCCCCCAATATTCTTTGGTGTGTAACTGCTTACTGATGGCCATTTGCTGGAGCCTCTCAACTTCCAGATTTCTGAGCTGGCTTTAAGAGGTTGTCAAAACACGATTTCGGCCTCCGAGTTTCTCCCAGTTCTTTGGTGCTTATTGTACAATGTGTACATTATTGTGGCCTCCAATGCTCCCCAGGAGACATTATTGCACCCAAGACTACTGTGCATACTCGTGATGTGGAGATCATCTATATTATGTGGGCCTTTATTGGGATCCAGTCACTTTGCTTGTAAAAATGGGAGTTGTGCATAAATATTCTAAAAGTTCAAAAACCTGGGAAACCTTTTTAAATAAAATGCAAAAGAGCAATAGGGGAAGTATAAAAACGGCCATCTATTAATTACAAATGCAAATTGGCATATCTCCACCCCACCCTGCCTCCTCCACTCCCACCTCCCTTCTCATATGCATGTTATGAATAGATGGACTGGAATAGTGAAAGGTAAGAAACCAGATATATTGCTCTTATGAACAGATCAAGTGAAACATACGCCCGAGGACAAATGTAATCGGAAATTTAATATGCAGGGCGAGTTACAGACAGACAGACAGACAGACAGACAGACAGACAGCTCAGCATTTATAATTTAATAATAATATTGAATTATTTTTATTGCCAATTTTTGAAACTTGTTATTTTCTTCTTGATAGCTCTGTTTCACCATTTTGCTTATTTGTTTGCCTTGAGATTGCCTGTTCTGTGCCCCTAGGCAAACCTTTACCTTGGTCCTTTGCCAACGCAACTGTCGTTACCATTTTGTGGAGACAAGCTGCATCAAGTGTTTCACACCGTTCTGGACAACCTGCTCAATGTCATGCATGAATACTGCCTTCCTGAGCCATATTTCACTTTGAAGGTACCAGCCCATAGCTTGGCCCTTTTGTTTTGGTTCGGTCATTGAATAGAAGTGTTGAAGCAAAGTTTCTGACTACTTGTGCTTCAACAGAGTATTCATGCTCATAAAGTGGTCCATTTTTTACCCTCACTCAAGGGTATTGCGTTTTGGTTTGTTTGTTTTTGTTCGTCAGTTTGCTTGTCTGTCTATCTGTCCACACATAATGCACTAACATAGGCCACAACACCGCCTGGTGGTAGCCAATATTGTTAGGTGTGGTTGTTGAGTGCTTTTATTTGAATTGATGACGTGTTAGTGTGGATAATTTGCATTCCTGTAAGTGAGTGGGCGTGGGTGCTTGATGGCAGGAAGTGAGACCGCTGGAAGGATAAGATCCATGGAACCGCTGGATCTTATCCTTCAAGACATACCTGCTCACATTTGGCTTGGAGGATGTGAGTGATGCCCACAATGCTCCCTTGCTAGATATTATTCTGCTGCTGCACTGCCTAGACCCTCTGCTGCTTCACTGTCTGGGGATTGAGAGATAGTGCATCTTCTCCACATTGGGTCTGGCTGGCACATACACTGAGGCTGTCGCTGTTCTCGAGGCACATTTCGCCTCGGCCCAGTGTTCTTTGGTGGTTCACATTCAATTTTTCTGCTTACGGCTGCATTGCGGAAATTGGCACTGCCATGTCAATTTGGATCGCTTCATGCCGACATGATTCGGGACTCGCTTATTTAATAAAAACCTCGAGTATGCAAATGCATGAGAGCCTTTTGCTTGAATCTCATGATTTAACTCTGACCAAAGACATTCGATTAGCATGCTTAGTGGAGTCTGCCGCAAAATGTGCTGCTAAAATTGCTGAAGCTCCCTCACCTTCTACAGTTACTGAACCTACAGTGCAGAAAGTTCAGCCTGCCTCACTGCAACAGGATATGAACCCTAACTCCCCTGTTCAGCATGTGCAGCAACACCCTGTTTGCTTTATGCAGTGCTGTGGAAACTGCTTATCCACCAGACATGAGGCAGGAGCACTTGACTGCCTGGCATGGGGGCAAACCTGCAGAAATTGCAATAAGCTGAATCACTTTGCCAGATGATGTCGCTCTGCCCCAGCGGCAGCTCCTGCCCAGCACCCACACCCAGCACCGGCCACAATCCACACTGTGCTCTTCAACCATTCCCCTTGCCCTGCGGGCACCAGTGATGGCTGACCTGAAAGCCCTGCTGGATTCTGGGATTATTGAGCCCATCAATGCCTCCTCTAGATCCCCAACCTGATGATGGCAAGGAAAAAGTCAAGGGGATTCCACATTTGCGTGGATATGCACACTGTGAACATAGCCATCATCCCGGATAATTATCCACTTCAAACAACGGAAGAGCTCACTACCCACTTTTATGGCTCCACAGTGTTCAATAAACTGTACTTGCGACAAGGCTACCTACAGGTTCCCCTAGACCCAAGCAGCAAAATCCTCACTACTTTCTTCGCACACGCTGGCCGGCTGGTGTTTTTTGCGACAACCGCATGCCTTTCAGTCTGAGCTTGGTGCTCAGCTGCTTCGAGAAGATCATGTCCTCCGTCTTCAATGGCATCCCAGGAGTGCCCCTTTATCTGTATCTATCTGAATGACATCGTATTGCATGGCCCCAATGTCTCCATGCATGATGAATGCCTCTGCCAGGTGTTCTGCAAGTTTGCCCAGCACAAACTCATGGTCAAGAAGGAGAAGTGCATATTTACCATGCATCTTTAATCGAGTTTGTGGGGTTCCACCTGTCAGCCCACGGCATCTCTCCATGACAATCCAATTCAGATTAGATCCACCACATTGCAGAGCCTACATCCGCCCCACAGCTCACCTCCTTTCTGAGCATGACATCATACTATCTCTGCTTCTTGCCGCAGTACTGAGCCATGACATCACCTCTGTGTCAGCTACTGAAGAAAGAGGCTCCTTGTGTCTGGACTGCAGACTGTCAAGAGGCTGTGCACCACATGAAGTGTCAACTCACCATGGCACCTGTCCTGGCACACTTTGACCTTACCCTCCCCACCCTGGTTACCTGTGATACCTCTGCCACAGCACTGGGGGCCGTCCTCTCCCAAATGCAGAAAGGGGCGGAGAAACCCATTGCTTTCATTTTCTCGGGCATTGAGCCCTACCGAACAGAAATACTCGGTGGGGGGAAGTGAGGCGCTAGCTTGCGTCTGGGCATGTGAACACTGGCACATGTACCTATATGGCTGGGCATTTACACGTCACATGGATAACCAGGCTGTCACAGCCTTGATTTCCACCTCAGGCATTGGATACAGACTACTGCAACTGTAAGGATTGACGATTGCTTACAACAGTACAGTTTCACCCCGGGACAATGTGGTGGTGGACTTGCCCTCCAGAGCGGCCGTTACTCCCAAATTTTCTGGCCAGCCGGTGGACAGACAGGACGATTTGATCCAACTGCTGCACACCCCTCTCCAGGCTGTGATTTCCCTTCCTGAACTCCAGCCGGCATCGGCGGAGGACCCCATCTTCTGCATCCTGCGCTTCCATATCACAGGTGGCTGGCCTACCCGGGTGCCCGATGAGCTTGCACCATTCACCATGGTGAAGGAGGAACTGTCATACTGGAACAACACCTGTGTGGCTCATGATCACTGCACAGTCACATGAGAGACACCTGTGTATCGTCATATTGCAGCAGCGGTGTTGGAACCTTGTGTGGTGGCCTGGTATCGACCATGAGGTAATCGTTAGGCATGTGCAGCTTGCCTGCTCAGCAGGAAAACTGGCCATTCTGCCCACCACCCTGACAACCGTTGTCCTGGCCTTCTAAATCCTGGGAGCACCTGCAGATGCACATCTGTGGGGAAATCCATGGTGTACCCTACCACCAGTGCTACCTTGTGGTCATCTGTGATCTTAATTCCAAATGGCCTGAAGTCTTTCCGGTGAGATCAGTCACCTACCAGGCCATAATCAACATCCTGGACACTCATCTCCCATCAGGGGCTGCCTCAGGTCATTACGACAGATAATGTGCCGCAGTTAATCTCTGCCAAGTTCTCCACGTTCTTCAGCGATAAGGGGATCAAGCACATCTGCACAGCCATCAACCACCGAAGGTCAACGAGGGTGGGTGGGAGGTGTTGAGCGGTTTAATCAAACCATTAAGAATGGCAAACGAGCACAGCTATCCCAGGGTTTCACATTCCAAACGGCTCTTCTCCAGACGCTCCTGTACTATAGAGTGACCCAGCACACCATGACTGGTCTCACCGGTGCTACTAATGTCTGCTGTTGGATAGGCTGCACAACTGCTGCTGGATAGACTGCATCCACAAAAGACTCACTCCCCTGCATCTGTGGCTTGCACCAGGGTTTGCCAGCACCGGCATCGCGTGAAGCATTGGTTTAACAGAAATCGCAGAGTGAAGCCGCCTGGCGTACTTGTCTTGGACTGGGTAAGGGCTCCACCATCGTGACATTCTCCAGCCCTTCTGGTCCTCCCCACTGGAAGTCAGTCATCAGCTGGAGCAAGCTACCTTCCAGTTCCAGGGCGGTTCGCGGTGGAATGCTAGCTGGCTGTGTAAAGTGCTGCCTCCAGACCCTCAGCCAGTACCCTTTGGCCACCATGGACCTGTGGTCTGGCCTGCCAGTTCAGATGCAGTGACCTATGGGGGAGGCCCTGAACCTGTTGTGCCTGCAGCACGGCCCGCACAAGTTTGACAGCGTCCGGGTTACCTGCGGGACTTTGTGACGTCCTTCCACACCTGAACTCTGTGTGGGGGAAGGGGTGAACATGTTATGTTTGGTTGTTATGTGATTTTATTTGAATTGATGACATGTTAATGTGTAGTTTGCATTGCTGTAAGTAAATGAGCGTGGGTGCTTGACGGCAGGAAGTGACACTGTATGGCGACTGACTGTTGAATAAGCATGTGCAAGCAACAGAATAAACGTCCTCTTGAGCTCACTTAATTGAAGTTGTTGGAGTCGGTTTTTACACCATTACAAGTATTACACATTATCTTTTTTGTCAACTCAGAATTTCTATAAAACATATATAATTGGAATGTGAGTCCATCTATAAAGTAAGTACCATTACAATCTCAGCATGTCTATAAAGTACATGTATTAAGAACGTGAGTACGTCAATAAAATACATAAGATTGGAACGTGAATCTGAACAATAAAACTGAAATAATCTCTTTGTCCGCTGTATGAATGTAAACCGACGTTGTCTGCATCATCTACACACCACACAAAACAAGTCTTCGAGGATCTGCAATCTATAATTTCTCTTTCTAGTTATGATTGTGAAAGACACATTTGTGAGATACATGTTCACACATAACTCGCTTTCCTTTGTTTTATTTTCTGCTCCATTCTGATTTCCTCGTGGCCCATTTCCATTACACATTTGACAGAAATGTTTGGGCACAGCTTTGCACCAAGCTCTTAGATCCTGCATGCTATGTTGAAGAAAATCGCTGCAGCTGGCAGGATAACCTAGACGTATGTAGACTCGATTCTGGGCTGTTTAGCCTGGTTTTAATCTCTGCCCAGTTATAAACTGCCATCCTGGTGTTTTGCAGGCAGGGCGGTTCATCAATGTATGCTCCCTCCATCAGATGGAGGTTAAACTGGATGTCCCATCTGCTAGTATTTATTGGTGGCCATAAAACATCTCAAGGTCTTCTTCATGAACTTGGCACAGTCCTAGGGAATGGGTGGCGAACTCATGGACTTCACTTATTTTTATCACAGATTACAGAGTGGGTGGACGTTCTCATGCGGACACTGCACGACCCATCTCTGCCACTGATGGAGCTGCAGGAGTTGATGACCAGCATCTCTGGGCGTCTGCCTTTGGCTGTAGAGAAGGCAATACGGAAATACATGGCACAGTATGCCAGCAACATCACTTCTGTGTTGTGCCAGTTTCCCAGCCAGCAGGTACTGCTGTTCCAGCCATATTGAACCTGTGACAGATAGGTCGACCACGATTCTTTCTTTCTTTTAAGAATCGTGTTCAATATGTCATCATGCAAAGAAGTTCTTGCTTCTGAGACAGTGTGATATTTTTGAAGAAACATTCAAAAACATGCAATTGATTTTCACTTCTTTGGTTATAGCAGATGTATTGTATGATGGTCGAGAAAGGTGTTTGATTGGAAGTTTTGGGGTTGCAAACAGATTGCCAATATTCTGGATCGGCATGCCGCCACCCTGCATCGTAAGGCTGATCGGGAGGTGTTCTTCATGAATGCGCAAAGCATTCTTCAGCTGGTTCAGCGGTGAGGGCTATTAAGGCAGCTAACTACAGCTTCCACCAATTGGCAGCATGTATGCAAAATTAAATTACTAATAACTAAAATGTGATAAACTTGTTTCAGAAGGATATTGCTGCAATAGAGAGGGTTCAATGTAGAGCAACAAGATCGATACCAGGATTGACAAGGTTTCATAGTAACAAGGAAATAGAAGGAACTTAATTTTTTTTTGCATTTGAAAGGGGGACATTATGTGGAGATCGGTGATATTTAAGAAAGGGGATAGATATTTAAGGTGTTACAATGAAATAATAGACTCTGAATGATGGTGTCGGTCTATTTTGGCAGACAAGACCATGGATTTTATTAATTAAAAGTTGATAATATGTTTGCCTGTGTGAATACACATACAGATACCGCAGTGGAATTCGAGGCCACATGAAAGTTGTAGTGATGGATCTGCTCAGAGAATATCTTAAGGTGGAGACGCAGTTTCAGCAAGGTCAGTATGTAACTTGGTAATTGTGCATGGTCTTGGATTAAAAAGTTGCCAAGTTCTAAGCAGCAATTCACAATTATTTGCCGAAATGGAAATCTATACAGAAAACCATGCGACTTCACGCCGACTAAGTGCATTGTTACTTGTGTGCCCATGCTGAGATAATGTTACGGAAGGTTTACCCCTCCCATGTGCGGTGAGTGCAAATGCATCATCGTGCACCGCTCATGTAAACATGGCCACATTTTATGGGCAAAAATCTTCAAGTAGAGCTGTCCCTGATTATTGAAGCTCACCATTAGTGTGGTGCACTATATACCTTTGCAGACTGCATTCCTTGATGAGACAAGCTAAGAAAATGTGCACAGCATGAATACCTATCTTGTAGCTGCTGAACTCATCCTGTCCTTTCAGTTATATTAATAATAATAATAATAATAATTCTGGTTTTATTATCAAACACCAAAAAAAGTCCAAAGATGAAAGATATTTGGTTTACAATGAAAAACAAGAAAAAGCAATCAGAGATTGCAGACCCTTGCCAGGGCTTGTTTTTTGTGGTGTTTGGGTAGTTTTGGCAAGTATATTTTGTATGGTGTTTGTATACTGGTGTTATGTAATTAATAATAGACGTAACTAGAACTGCCACTTTATAACTGCTGGCAGTGATGCTGGCAGTACCAAGACGTCCCGCTTTGATGCAACCCCACTTTAATCGGACCCCTGACCAATGACGTTATTGGTAGTCAATTGAATTCAGAATGGGATTGAAATATATTCAATTCAAATCAAATGGAAGACCAAATACTGTAGGGACAGTACTGCATTGCAGTCATCAGAAGCAACCCGAACACGCAAAAAGCAAAGATGAAGTCATCAGGATAGGATTTGGGTTTCAGCTGCTGCTACTCTATCCTCAAACCTATCCAGGTGCAGCCAAGTGAGCCTTGTTCAAAAAAAAAATAATTCAAAAAGAACCCATATGAAAAATAATTCTGGCTGCCAGACCATGCATCCGATCAGGTTCAAATTTAAAACATCTATTCCCCATCACTACGAGATAATAATTGTGGTTTTACATCAATCGAAGAAGCGGTTCAAGAGAAATTAAAAAAAAAATAAGATTTTCTCTCAATCCAAAATTGCTGCCAGACCATGTGACCTATCAATTATTCGTGAATACACTGATATCCCCAAGGCTTGGGGAACATGTGTGTGAAGTTTTCCCTCGATCTGTACAGCCATTCTGGAGAAGGAGAATTTTTTAGGTTTTAGGGTAAATCCAATATGGCTGCCAAACATTGTCATCGGTGTGAACGTTTTGTTCTTCATGGATAGGCAATCATACCCGTAAAGTTTCACCTCGATCTGTTCAGCCGTTTCAGAGAAGATTTTTGAAGGTTTTCTTTTTTGTCAAAAATAATGTTGCTGCCGAACCACATGGTCGATGACATCAGGTCTTTTTTTGTGGACCAATTTATCCCAAGATGACCCACACAAATCTTCATACTGATCAGATGTAGCATTCTACATATGCAGTCATGATTGGAAAACGGAGCTACCTTTCAGACATCATTAAAAAAAAAAAATCACACTTATTCCCCATGTGGAGTACTTGCCATGTGCCAAGTTTCAAGTTTTTCCTTTATGCGGTTTTGGCGATACAGAGGTCCAAAGTTTTTCTTTTTTTCCAACATGGCTGCCATACCACACATCATAATTATCATTGAAACATTCTACATGAGTAGTTGCGTCTACGGTGACAATTTCTATCAATGCGACAGGCGTTTGCAGAGAAAAACACGTTCTGTGCGGACAAACAAACAAACAAGAAAAAGACGTCGTACAGAGCATGATACTTGCAAAATCTACCCCCCTCCAAAGGTTGCCATGGATACATTAAATTGTCCATTTCATTAAGATTAAAATTGACCATATTGATGAAAGATCAGGTCAACCGGATGAAAATTGAACATTTTTTGATTGAAATTGATGATTTTCTAAGTTTGAACTGTTGTTGACCTTTGACCTCAAAAATAGTTGGTTTCCCAATTCAATAATGCACTATGCATTTGCTGTTTAATTCTCAAGTCAATTGGATGAAGATTAACGATTTTTGAGGTAAAAATGGATGATTTTAGATGTTTGCCCGAGTTGACCTTCGATCTTTTGACCTCAAATAGTTGGTTTCCCAATTCAGTGATGCAATATGCAAATCCTGTTCAAATTTCAACTTAATCGGAAGAATAATGATTTTAGAAATTTGACCTCAAGATGACCTTTTACCTCAAAATCAATAGGCTTCTCAGTTGAGAATACCTCTACAACTTGGTAAAGTTTCATGACGATCGGTTTAGAAATGTGACCTGAACCCGATTGACAAACAAACAGATAGACAAAGAATAACAAAATCGACTGACCAATATACTTGAAACATCTTCGATTTTGCAAGTAACAAACAAGAATGATGTCATGCATAGCACGATACTTGTGAAATCCTAAAACAAATTTAACCTCAAAAACAATTGGTGGTTGAATTCAACAAATCCTCTTTCAATTTGAAGTACAGTAATCCCCCGCTATATCGCGGTTCACCTATCGTGCCCCGCTTCATCGCGGTTTTTCCCTTGGAACCTAACTAATTTTTCTGCGGATTCCCCCGGTATATCGCGGTAATAATATATAAAATATAAATTATTTAAGCAATAAATTATAACGCGTGGCGCTCGACCAGTCACACAACGCACGAGACAAAGTTTCGCTTGTGAACTTCGAATATTTTCTACGTTTTTTTCTCCAAGCCCCACGATGCGCCCAAACGCCTTGCACCTTCTAAGGCTTCTGGCAAGGAACCGAAGCGCCAGAGGAAGGTTTATATTCACTCGATATAAATAAAACCCAATCGTGTTTATACACCGCCCAGCGTTTAATAATTAATCACTCTATATAAATCAAACCGAATCGTGTTTATACACCACCCAGCGTTTAATAATCACTCGATAAATAAAAACCGAATCGTGTTTACACACCACCCAGCGTTTAATAATCACTCGATATAATAAAACCCAATCGTGTTAATACACCACCCAGCGTTTATTATGCACTCGATATAAATCAAACCCAATCGTGTTTACACACCGCCCAGCGTTTAATAATCACCTGATATAAATCAAACCCAATCGTGTTTACACACCACCCAGCGTTTAATAATCACTCGATATAAATAAAAACCCAATCGTGTTAATACACCACCCAGCGTTTAATAATCACTCAATATAAATAAACCAATCGTGTTTATACACCGCCCAGCGTTTAATAATTAATCACTCTATATAAATCAAACCGAATCGTGTTTATACACCACCCAGCGTTTAATAATCACTCGATAAAAATAAAACCGAATCGTGTTTACACACCACCCAGCGTTTATAATCACTCGATATAAATAAAACCAATCGTGTTAAATACACCACGCGTTATTATGCACTCGATATAAATCAAACCAATCGTGTTTACACACCGCCCAGCGTTTAATAATCACTCGATATATAATCAAACCCAATCGTGTTTACACACCACCAGCGTTTAATAATCACTCGATATAAATAAAAACCCAATCGTGTAATACACCGCGTTTATAAAAAAAATAGGCATTTTTGGGGGAGGCGTCCATTCATCGTGATTTTCACTTCTCGCGGGGGGGGGGGGGTTGGACGTAACCCCCGCGATAAACGGGGGATGACTGTACTGTAATTCTGATGAAAGTTGCCAATTTTAGAAATTTGGCCTATGTTGACTTTTCGGCCTCTCTTGACCTTTTGGCTGATGTTGACCTTAAAAATAATTCTTTGTTGAATTCAGTGACCTGATATGCAAATCCTATTCAAATTTCTAGTCAATAGGATGAAAATTGAGGATTTTAGAAATCTGATAAAGTGGTTGACCTTTAACCTTTTTACCTCAAAAACAAGCTTCTTGCTGATGACGAACTCTACCATGTGGTGAAGTTTCGTGAACAACGGTTTAAAATTATGACCTGTAGGTGGTTGACATTGATAGAAACAGACAGACAGACAGACAGACAGACAGACAGACAGAATAAAACACAAGACCAACCAATATACGGTACTTGGAAAAATCTTTGATTTTCACAAGTAACAAACAAATGGACCCAAACGCAATGCCATCTCCTCTGGCGAGGGTAACTAATATAAATACATTTTGGCTGGCGGGATAGCCTCGAGATATGCCCACTGGAATCTGAGCCATGTAGCCTGGGTTTGAATGTCAACCCAGCCATAAACCGTCACCTTGGTGTTTCGCATGCATGGCGCGATGTCAATGTCTTTGTGCTTTCCCTCAGATAGATGTTAAACTGGGTGTCACGCTTTCCAGCATTAGCTGGTCAATGTCAATTGTCTCACGGTGTAGCTCCATTTAATACAACTCTACTTTATTATTATTATTTTTTTTTTGTACACAAGGTTAAGGCTCGTGGAATTGCTAGTGCACTGAATGGATCAGGATGCAACAGGACAAAAGCAACAGTAGAGAGAGGGTGGAAACACCAACAGCAGGGTTGAAGGACAAAATTGAGGGAGTCCTGGACAAATAATAGCTGTGGGGAGGAATGATTGCAAGGGCAGGATGCATGGGGTGGACAATATTGGTCCAGAAGGAAACTCTTTGGGAGGAAAAAGTGGAAATTTGAAAGGTGCTGTGCTTGGAGAGGGGGTGTTAACATTGGGCCCATTGAAGATTAGGATTGGGCCTGGAACACTGCCTTGTGGCACTCCAGCCATGACAGGGAGAGGAAATTAAAGGATTTTGTTGAGAGCCACACGTTGGCTGTGAGAGTAGAGTAAGTCGGTAAGCCATCTGTGGAGTTAACCTTAAATGCCATCGGCAGAAAGTTTGGAGAGCAAGGCAGTTTGCCAGACTGAATCGAAAGCTCGAGATATGTCGAGAGAGATGACCCTGATCTCATGTCTGACATGAGCCTCCATCCATTTTGGGAGGGTAGGACCAGCTTGTCCAAGGTGGAGTCTGAATCTGAATTGGTGATCTGAGATGAGGCTGTTAGAGAAACAGAAGGATTATAATGATGAATTACATGACCTTGCTGATGATTGGAAGTAAACTAATAGGTTGTAGTTAAAGGGATTGGTTTTTGCATCTCTTTTATTCAATGCACTTATTTTTTCTGACTTCTAAGTAGATGGAAGATGACCTAGGACAAATGATAGGGTGCAAAGAGCAGAGAGAGGAAGTGCAAGAGCAGTAGAGCAGGTGTTTAGGACATGTGAGCTGATGTCGCCTGGTCCAGTTGCAGAATCAAAGGTGAGTGTTTCCCAAAACTTATCCACTTTCTCAGGTGCAAAAGACAGGGTCTCGGAGCAACTGGGTTTGATTGGGAAGGGTGGCTACAGAGAGCGAGGGGTTGGGGAAACTAGATTCGGAAAGAAACTGAATTGAGGCATTCGGCCTTCTCACGAGTGGAGTCTGCTGTGGTGCCTTTTGAAGTGAAGGAAGGGATGGAAGGGTAGCATCCTCTGGAGACAGACGTAACGAGGTGCCACCAGGCTTCAGAGGAGGGAGAGAAGTTTAAGAGTTCAATCTTGAGGTTGGACAGATGTTGTTTTCTGGCTCTCCTGAGAGTGGACACACACTTGTTGCGGACTTTTTGGAAAGAGCTAAGATTGCCTTATGTTGGGTTTGCCTTCCAAAAGGAGAATGCAAGTTGTTTCAGAGCAACTGCCTCACCACAGGATTCAGTATACAATGGGCTAACTGAAGAAGAGTAGGAAGAGTAGGATAACTAAATATGAGATTAGATGGGATTTATCTGTACATGAAAGGGCAGGTTTCTATGGAAGAATTACGAAGCTGAGTTAACATCAGGTGCAGTAGATATGGGAGACCAGTCTTGAAGAGAGATTGCTGCTTGCAGTCCCTGCCAATATGCATGAGTGAACTGCCAGATTCGCTGGCGTTCAGGCTGCTCTCTGAGAATAACCAGAGATGTTAATTTTCACAAGCATATGATCAGATGAACCATTTGGAGCAGAAGAAGAGCAGGAAACATTTGCCGTGGGGTTTGTCATCACCAAGTCCAGAAGGATTTGCCATGGGGAGAAATCTTTGTCAGCAAGTTCACAGATCGAGTCATTTCTATGGAGTCACAAAAGTCCTTTGCTGTAGTGCCATTGTTGGTGAGAGAGGTCCCAACACCCAGCCAATTTGCATGGTGACAATTTAAATCACCACATATGAGGAAAAGAGAGTTGGGATGGGTGGTTAAAAGTTGGTCCATGTTGTCTGAGAGAGATGTAGATGGAGTTGTCACTTTTTGGAGATATTGAGAAAATAGCAAAAAAAAGAATGAAGAACAGGAAGTACAGGCAGAAGGAAATTCAAGTTGGAGGAGATAATTGTGA
>CM068967.1:55719607-55731006 GCA_035128595.1 Eptatretus atami
AAAAAGAGAGAGATCAGCCCGGAGGACAGTCGCAGCTTAGAGGTGAAGAGTCTGTTTGACCTTTCCGTCCTCAGTGCTGTCTCCAAGGACAGGTCCTCGGGCGCAACTGCGACCCCCGCAGCACGATCCAGACGCCCTCACGACCCGGGCTCCAGGCGAACTGTCGGCCAGAGCCGAAGCTGGCAGGAGAAGAACCCTCCGTTGCAACCGACCCACTCCGTGGCAGACGCTTTTGCACTCCCACCACCTTGCGCGCAGAATGCTCACTTCTTGCCAGACCCCCTCCTTTTTGTGCTTTTCAGAGCGGCGAGGAGAACCTCCTTTTTTCGCACCCGTCTCCTCAAAATGGACGGTCCGTTCTCAGAGACTCCGTCGCGGCCCTCCCGATTTGGCCGGGGCCAAACACTCTAAATCTGGCTAAGGCGGGAGTCAGACTGAGGTGCTGAGCTTCCTGGTTGGACAACGGAGCACGCCTGCGCCTTCTTGGGCGGAGTTCTCGAATCTGAGGTGATGAGTTCCGGTGACAAGGAGCACGCCCCTGCCCTTCTGGGCAGAAGTTCTCGATCTGAGGTGATGAGGTTTCCTTGGTTGGACAACGGGGCACGCGCCCCTGCCGCTTCGGGCAGAGTCTCGATCTGAGGTGGAGGAAAATCTCCGCCCCCTAACGTGATCGAACCACACGTTAGACAATGGCGATCGAGGCAAGAGCGAGGGGAAGATGACGCTGGCGTGATTGAGTGGTGTAAAAATAAAATAAAAGAAAACCTGACTATTAAAATAACTCCACAGTTCGCAGGAACATTTAATTACCCATTAACTTAGGGACGGGACCCTAACTGCATCACGTGCTTACCGATATAACTGATCTATAGGACCTGTATGTTGATGCAGTAAACTCCAAAATCCATAACAATATAACTCAATTTAAAACTAACTATGTTTCTACTGTCACTACCCTTGCAGGGAGATCATTCTGTAAAACCCATTACCTTTACTAACAATCCAAATCTCTCCTTTAAAATCAAACTGTTTGCCCGTGGCTTCGTCATCAACATCCACCGTTACGCTTTCGTTGGATTTCTGCTTGCGGAAGTCACCACTGAAAAGGGACTTTGCAAAAAACACTGATTAAAATCGAAAAAATGACAATCTCGAGCTTATAAACAGGAAAAACGAGGTCTAAGAATATCTGCATTTGGAACACACGAGGAAACGCCACTTTTGCACAATGTTATTTCCTTCAATGCAGAAAAGATATAAATTGTTAGATGTAAAAGAATAAAATCAACTTATGTCCAAAAACACCAGCCACAAGCAACATAGCTATACTGAAAGTTCAAAAGTTCACCAAATTTTGAGCGAGTCTAATGCCGTGTCCTATGTAGACGATCCACATCAACTAAATTTGCTGGTCAATTCCCAAGTACAAACAATCCCTTTGCTACAGGCTGTCCGCAGTTTTACGTTTTTCTGAAATGAAAGGCTTTCTTCTAATTGATACCAATATTTCGTACAAAGAAAATTGTTTTAAGGTCCCTCACTTTTATTATTTTTTTTGAATTACATTGTCCGAGGCTCGTATGAGAGCCAACACAACAAACGCACAGCAAGGGGGACATGGGACAGGAGAGGCGAAGGGACAAAACAGTGGGAACAGAGACATTAGGAGATCTGGTGGAAGGGAGAGGGATGGGAGCGGGGAACACGGGGTATACAAGATGGACAACCAAGGATTTTCATGGAAGGAAAGAAGTGGGAATTTGAAGGAGTGGTTTTGGGGGGAAATTAACGGGGGTAGAAAAGATGAGGATTTGTATGGGGGAAGATAAGAGATTGTGGTGAACAGCTGTTTTTGAAGCCTGGATGGGAAGGATGGGATTGAAGAAGAGCAGAGGAGCTCATTCCAAAGGTATGAAAAAAAAGAGGAATGAAAGAGTGAAAGCGAAGCAGTGATCGTGATTTTGGTAGTTTTACTCAGAAAAGGGGGTTGTTGGCGGACCTTGAGCGCCCTGCAGAAAATATGGTGGGGACATATCGCAAGACAGAGCGGGGGGGGGGGGGGGGTCGAGACCGCAGAGAGGAGACGTAAGAAGACAGAAAACCACCGACCTTGCCTGTGGATGAGAGAGTGACGAGGCCCAAAGACTCAGCCCATTGCGAGAGATACCAATGATCCTAAATGCCTTGGTTTCCAACAATCGTGAAACCGATGAAAGGTGAGAGGCAGGAGCACCAGCCTTGAGACACTTGAACACCGATGGACGAATTTAAAAACCATTCGCGGCTGACAATTCTAAACACCTTTTTGCTCCATAATTAAAAAACACTCCGGTGCAACATTCAAAGCACCTCTCACTGCATAATTTTAAATAGTTGTCAAGGAGGGCAGTGACGTTAGCAAAGAGTCGCTGCAGGAGTTGGACAACCCTGCCCTCCTCAGTGAACCTTTGAAGCTCTTTGCTATTTTTTTTTTGTGCAAGGCCTGTACTGCACAGATTGTTGGGTGAAATCATTATAAATACAAACACAATATGGTTATTTTCTATGTGTTTAATTACTTTGGGCTCCTTTTTTAAGAATTAAATGTGCAAAAAAAACTCATACGTTGAGCGATTAAAACCCCCAAACCCCTGGAACGCATCTTATTATTCCTATAGGTTGCAAATGTTTTGGTTATACAGTAACCGCTATACAGCTCGGTCATACAAACAACTGTTTTTCTTCTTCCTGAAGGCAAATCCAACCGAAGTAAATCTTCAATCATTCCACAAAGCCCGCAAACATGTGTTCACCTCAGGAGAGCCATGAAAACATTGATCAAACCTCAAGAATAACTTTTCAAACTTATTTCTTTCTCTATAACCTGGTAGACTCCTTGTTTAAAGCCGTCTCCTGGAGTAATGCCTCCCCTCCAGAACTTCTGTCACTTCAAATGCACCACAGCTGATCCGCTCGTGAGAGACCGAATACCGTCGATTCCGTGTTTAGTTCCAAATCTTGTCCTCCCAAACCACTGTCCCTTTACCCACCTAACCCATTCAGCACCCCAAATTACTCCTGGACTTTGGTGTTTTTTTCATCCAGAGAAGGTGGGAATTTTCTGGCAATCTCGACTCTTGATTCTTTGACTTACCAACAATAAATTGGGCAACCATATTGTGAGTTTTCTTTTTTGATGGAGCTCCATTACAACAGGCAACTGGAAAAACATACCAATCATCAAAAAACAAAAGGCCTGACGATAATCATGCAGCCCTCGTTCTTGAGTAGCTTTCTCATCCATCCCCGAGATGTGCTGCAAAGCAAACACACCATGTCGCTTGCCATAAAAATGTCCTGATGAGCCCACAACAAGGGTAAAAATCTAGATCGACGTTCTGCTTTTTGTCATTTGTGACCATAGGCTTTTAATCTCAGTCTGCAAAGGGCTTGAGGACCATCCAGATGCCTCCTTAGTTTAGAGGTGATGTGTTGGTATATATTTATGCCACATGACATCTGCCTTTCATCGAGCATCTGACATCTTTCGTTGAAATATATATATAAAAATAAATATATATATATAAATAAATATATATATATAAATTTTAGTGACCCCACCCTTCCCTTTACCCAATAGTATAGTGTGTACAGGGGTTTAAACTTCCATACCAAAATACAACAATTGGGTGTCTGTCCTGTCTTGTCCTGTCATGACCAATGATTACATTTGATTCTTACTTAACCAAAATTTGAGAGTAGGACTAAGGCCACAGGATGGAGGTTGTAGCGACTTAATTGCACCCCCCCCCTCACCCTTACCCAAGAGGATTTCCACATTGGGCAAATCTGTGGTTTAAGCGTTAATAGAATAGCTTATCATGGCGGCTGCTTCTAATAACCCAAGGTAATACTGTTACGAAATCTGGAAACCCATTAGCGCCACAACAGCCAGCGGCCCCAAGAGACAGTTATATCGGGTAAGTGGGTGTGTTTATAGTTAGGCCCCCCCTACCTGTGGTCTAACTGGGAACTACGTGATTGTGCGCTGCGGAGATTCGTTTGCATAACAACCCTCACCTTCACCTCTGCTTCCTCACCCACGTGAGGCCATTGCCTACGGTGCGTTTCCCCACGTATGTGGGCGGAGGATTTCATCAACTCAGAATCGAGACCTCCGCCCAGAAGGCAGGGGCGTGCCCCTTGTCCAAACAGGCCACAGAGTTCGGGTCTTCTCGACGACACCACCGCAATGAGAGTGGAGCAGCCTCAGAAGGCGATGTTCTCACGCACGCCCGGCCAATGAGAGTGCGAGGCCGCCTCAGAAGGCGATGTTTCATGAAACGGCCGGGCCAATGAGAGTGGAGGCCGCCACAGAAAAGGCGATTGTTCTCATGACACGCCGCCCAATGAGATGGAGGCCGCCTCAGAAAAGCGATGTTCCACGACACGCCGGCAATGAGAGTTGGAGGCCGCCTCAGAAGGCGATGTTCTCACGACAACGCCGGCCAATGAGAGGGGAGGCCGCCTCAGAGGGCAATTGTCTGCCCCGGGAAAGAAGAAGATATAAGAGAACGCCAGGTTTGTGGTTCGGTCGTCTTGGTTGTCACCTGTTGTCGTCTCGGGGCGTGTCGTCGTGGTTGATCATCAATTGCGTTGAGGTTCGAGGTCCCGCCGAGCTGGATCATCGTCGCCCTCTGATCCTTGGCCTTGGGTCGGTTTGGGGTGCAATGGCCGGGTTTGGAGAGCGTGGTGCCCGGTGCTTGGAGCGGCATCGTGTTGTGGGTTCGCATGGTCCCGTCGAGCCGGATCGTCGAAGGACCCACACGAGGTGGAAAGGTCCAGCGAAGGCTCTGGTCTCTAGCTCACGCTGTCCTCGGAGCTGGAGGACTACAAATAAAGACGCATTGGGTCCGTGTGTGTGTGTGTGTGTGTGTTGTGTTGTGTGCTCTATGTGTGGGCCCGGTCTTTAAAGTTGCAACCTGTTAAGTGCCATTTGTACATTTATTTGCATTTCATTTCTATTAGTCGTGGATAACTTCTGCCCTTGCCGTGCTCCCGCCCTTTCCCCATTAAAATAAAATGCCATTTGTTAAAATGTAATCGAGCTTGGTTTCTGTGTTTCTTCTATTGGCTTAGCATGGCACGTGTTGGTGAATTATAAAGGCTGTGCCGCTGTAAAAGGGCATTTGGCCGACGAACTTCCGGCAACCGTCCGCTCGGGTTGCGCAGCAGGTCGGGGCACGCTAATGGCTCGACTCGTACGAGTGCCTGATCGAGGGTGTAAATAACTCGGTAAATCGCCACGTGGAATCTCTAGGTTTTTGAAGATTGGCAAAATAACCCTGTACCACGTGGTGCAATTATTGACGATTCACGGGTCGGTAAGGGACCCGTACCCTCAGAGTTTTTCCGAAAGGTAACGATCCTAGATTCCGGGTGTTTCGGTAGAGGTCGACCCTACTGCTCCACCTAGCGGTTGCGCTCGCAGCCGATACCCGGTCCGCACAAATACTACTGGTAAAGCACCAATATAATGTTGTTTAAAAAACAAAAATTAAGACTAATAATATCCCTCCTCCACAAGGAGTTTTTCTCCTTGGACAAACGCCATGTTAACGTGCAAAAATAGCTTATCGTGGTGTTTTGCAGGGCACCCCACTGAAGTAAAAAATTACTATAAATCACAAACCAACACCTGATTACTTTTTAATAACAGTCGCTACTGGAGAATGGAAACAAAGTACTATATGAAATAGGCAATTGGCTAAGGCAGAACCTCAAACATGGAACCAATATCAGCCATGGCCTGCATAACCAAAGCAATGCAAACATCCAAGAGATCATTGTTGATGCTAAACATAACATGCTTGAAGTCATGTCAACAATGCCATGCTAAGCTCTTTTAAGTTACTGAGGAGGACCGTAAGTCCCGCCGTAAATACCTGCCTCAGAGCTGGAGCCAGCTGGACTCTGTAAGAGAAACCAATCGATTAAAGGCAGAAAGGTCCCCAAATAAGAAACAGCATAATGGAAGGTGGGAAACCAAAGAGTATTTGTTCAAATGCTCAAAAGCATTGCAGCAAATTGGTCTCACTTGTAAAATATCTCAATCATGTCTCAAACCAATTCACTTACGAATTATCACTTTGGAACATTTGTTAAAACGGTGCATGCTGACTGTTTACATCACAAGGATATTGCAACAAACACAATTACATAAAATTCTATTCGTGGAAAGAGCAAGGTGAGAGAGGGTATGAACTGACAGAGAAGCCAGGCACCTTTTGGACACAATAAGCAAGGGCAGAACGAAACAGGAAAAAGATAAAGAGGAGGCCGAAGGAAAACACTGCAACCACATCAGTTCAGAGGGGTTGGTTAGGAAGGGTTAATGGGGATAATAAAGATTGTGAATAAGGAAATGAAATAAGATGGCTGTAAACCACTTTCTTGAAGCTATGGAGAAGAGTGGGATAGCAACAGCCTTTTGAAGCTGATTTCATTGATGGGCGAGAAGGAGAAACAAAGGAGTTGAGGTGTGCAATCAGCCTGGATTTGGTAGGTTTAACCAGAAGTGGGTTACCTGTAAGAAACACTTGTAATCCTGGAGTTGTTGTGGAGGTTTGGGGTCTGAGAGAGCAGAGGGATTCGACTAGGGAGGAAAGGTAGCTTAAGAAACAGAGAGGGAAAACTGACTTGCCTAGTGAAATGTGAAACAGCAGATGCCTTATGCTTCAGCCTTCATCAACTGAGTTTTCCAAAAAATTCAAAAAGCTTTATGAATGAATAAATCCATGGAGAAAATGTGGGCTGGGGATCCTGCCCATAGGTGAGAGTTAAGACTCATTGAACTATGGACCAAAGGTTTTGTCACTTGGAGTAAGTTCTGCAATTTTTTTTTCAAATATATCTGAACAAAACCAATCCTTCTTCGATAAACCACTTGAAGAAGTATAATCCCCAAACTTTAAGGCCACAATCATAAGCCCACTTTCAACGCTTAGGGAAAACCACACATCAGACGTTGGCCTCCAAAATCAAGTTGCGAACTGGGCATCGTTCACGTCTTCAAGTCTTTCATTTGGCAAAATCCAAACTTTCAAAAACCTACAAGGATTCACATGCAACAGCTTGAGAGAGTACTGGCTCTCCATCGCCCCTTTCGCCGCGGCCCATGCCTCACACACCTTTCAACATATTGATGCGGTGAAGACCAAGGTCCTCAAAATAAATGGCATCTTCACCGACAAGCTAAATCTCTGGACCTGTGACTGACGTCACAGAAATGTCAGTGGCTTGTCCTTCTAAACCGCATCCTTTTCTGTCTGTACCCATCTGCCCTTTCCGTGCTCATTTTACATGGCACACGTGTTCTGGCCAACTTCTGCGTACAAATCCAAAAATCTAGGGCTCACTGCCTCATCTCTACTTCATTTGTTTCCTCTTTTCTCTCACCTGTGTAACCGAGCTTACTCATCCTGTTCTATCCTCATTCTTCCCTACAGGGCTTCCAAGATGGCCTGCGCACCTCGCCTCAAGTCTCCCCCATTCTTAATCACGACATTTCTATACCTGATTTCTCTTTCCTGAGTCTACCCATTATTTTTAGGTTATTGTGTTTTCTCCCCATCCCTCCACTCATCTTTCCATATTTTTGTTTCCATTACGTTTCATCCCTGGTGTCCTTTCATTGGTCTTTGAGTTTGTACATTGTTCCTTCACCCCTATGCCATCCTCCCCCTCCACTTTATCTCCCCATTCTTCCCTCGCCTGTTCTTCCTCCCAAAGTCCCTCTGTTGTGGTCTCTCTATGCTGCTGTTTGTGTGCTTCTCCACCTTCCCTCGGTTTCTCGCTGTTCTGTTCTGTGTTCTAGCTCTTCTTTGATAGCCTCGACTTTGTGACAAGAAATTTCCGCAATCACCGTTTTTGTCCTCAACAAATTATAAACAACATTGGTCATTTTCGAAAAAATGGAAAAATAAGGTTATATTTGCCTATAGTTTATATCATAAGCCATTCGGAAATGGTTTCATTCTGGTCAATTGATTGCGAAGAAATTCAATAAAACTTTTCTCAAATCCTGCCAGGTTTGCACACTGGTCCTTCACACCTGGGCTATGTTAAAGTTTCAAATTGCTTGTAACAACTCTTCTTATTGTCCTTTTTATAGTTTCCTTAGATGCATCATTGGCAACATTTGAGAAATTGAAGGGAAATACCTGCCGTTTGAATGCTGAACGTTACAAGTTTCGGTCCGCCTTTGACCACACCCGTGTTAGTATAGCTTCACTTGCGCACGGCGGCCGTGGGGGTCTCCAAATCTGCGGCCACTAGCAATTATAACGGCGGCCTAGCAGTATTTCCAGGTCACAAATGTAGGCAGTCACATTATGTTTTAAATTTTTTCGCGGGTAAGCCGCACGGCGTATTTTATAATGTGGGAGACCGAAAACAGTGAGGGTGCATTAAACGGTCTTGATTTGATGTCGCACGGTGACCTTAGGGCGTCGCTGCGGCGGCCATAGAATTTTCAAGGTAGCCTCAAGGTGCCCGCAAAGGTGCCCGGAAAGGCGACCGCAGGAGGACCCCAAGCGAACGTGCGGCCAAGACGGACGGGTAAAGAGTTGGTATATATACCAGTTCTTTTTTTTACTGAAATTAAAATATACCAGTATACTATATAACTGAATATACCTATAACTATTAATATACACGTGGTGGCCCCCAGAATCCGAACGCCCCATTGTTGAACAAATTGGGGAATCCGAACCAATTTTCCAGAAATTGGCCCTAAAAACCTAATACATTTTTAAAAAACACGAACACAAGTGGCGTTCATGTTTGTTCACTGGCGTCTCCCCCACCTGTTCGAGCTCGCATCTTCCGCGCTTTTGTTCATTCAGTTCGTCGATGGAAGTCCTCGTGAAAGCATCTCTCGTGTGTCATCGATACTTAGGCCTCAGTCACATTTGCTTACAGCGAGTGATACGCGGCCGTACGCCCTCCGGAATGACAGAAACGTGCGGCGGCCGCAGAGAAATTGAGGTGGCCTCCTCAGGGTGCCCTACGCTGTATGGCTATATTTTACAGGTCGTAAGGTCGCCGTGGAATTATACGCGGAGTTATAACTTTTTTCATTTCTACGTTTTGCCGTAGAAATTCGACAAGCCGAAACAAAAGAACTGGTAAAAAAAAAAAAATATATATATATTCACCCATTCGTTACCGTCCGTCTGGCCGCACGTTCGGCTTAGGGTCCCCCTGCGGACGCCTTGCGGCACCTTGCGTCTGCCTTCAAAAATTCTATGGCCGCCGCAGGAACGCCCTAAGGTCACCGTGCGACATCAAATCAAAGACCGTACGGCACACCCATGTTTTCAGTCTCCGGCAATTTATAAATACGCCGTGCGGCTACCCGAAAAATAACAAGACAAATGTGTCCAAGAGCAGCGTCCAAAATCTAAAGGTTTTGTCGGCTAAAAAAAAAAAAATTTTAAATTTTGTTTTAAAAAACAACAACAACAACAAACAAACAACAACTTCCGATATTTCGTCACGTGCCTTCATTAAGCCAATAGCGAAACCCGTACATAATGTATTTACGTATTACGATATATCGTGTATTTACGAAATAATAATGTATTTACGAAATTATAATACGATAAATGGAATAATTATAATCTTTAAATAGCAACGTTCAACTTTTCGAAACTTTAAAGCAAATGTCCGAATATATTTAAAAGTTCATGATAGACGCTCTCAAAAGGCACCGTCTATGTGAGGATGTGTACATGTGCTCAGTATTTAAGGCGATCCGATCTTGTATGTACAAGAGCCGAGTCGAGAGATAAGGTTTTTGTCTTCACAAGAAGAAGAAGAACAAGAAGAAGAAGAAGAACAACGCCAGGCTCTCTATGAGCAGCGTTCGCTACGTGAGACGCTGCTAAAAACATATGTGACTGCTACATTTGTGTGACCGTGGAAATACTGCGGCCGCTTTATAATTGCTAGTGCCCGTACATTTTGTAGACCCTCCGGCCGCCGAGCCAAATGTGACAGGCCTTACCTCGTGTTTTCACCTTCATTTGTGATGTTTGTTTTTTTAATCATCTTGTTGTTTTTAATTAATAACAAAAAAAAGCAATCGATCACGTGGTGTGACGGACTGTCGGCAAGGATTGAATTCACAGCAAACCAGTTGTAATTTGGAATATCCATGACTATGTCACCCGATGCGCTTTGATGAAAGTGATTGTGGTTCTGCGGGCATCATGTTTGATAAGTTGCCCTGGGGGCAGCGCTCTCGCAGAGTGCGCGAGCGATCGAACCCAGGCCGGAGCTCGAGCCTGTGTGACCTTTGGATGTGGTGATTGTACCAGTTTACATACAATACACCACCACCGAAGGTCATTTACTCATTCTTATTTACCTTAAACATGGGGAATTTCAGTTTAAAGTGTCTTGAAAGTGGGTTTTTCTTTGGGTCCACGAACGGATTAATTCACTCCATTATTTCTTATTGGGAAAATATTTTTGGAATCCGAACTTTTTGCAATCCGAACAGCCTCCTGGAACCAATTAAATTGGGATTCTGGGGGCACCACGGTATAGGCAAACACCTATTACTCCGATCTCTAGCGGTAGCGCACGGTGGACGCACGGTTGACGCAGACTGCCAGGAGGCAGTACGTAGGTGACGGCGGGCGTAGGGGAACCGTGCGTCGACCCTGCTTTGCCCGCAGGTAGTCACACAGACCGCAAGGCCACCGTATGGCGACCGTGGAAATAGTGCGGCCGCCGTAATTTTTTGGGGGTTGAGAAAATTCATTTTTCATGAGAAGAGCTTACAGCAGCTGCACGAATAACGCAAGCCCACCGATACGCCCTACGTACGGTCGACGTGGAACACATCTACGTCATAGCTTGGCTTGTCGAATTGCTACGGCGATCGTTAGAAATGAAAAAAAATTATAACTCCACGCTATAATTCCACGGCGACCCTACGGCCTGTAAAATATAGCCAAACGCGTAGGGCTCCCTGAGGCCACCTCAGTTTATCTGCGGCCAACTCGCAAGGCCCTACGCCGTTTGGCTATATTTTACAGGCCGTAGGGTCGCCGTGGAATTATAGCGTGGAGTTATAATTTTTTTTCATTTCTACGATCGCCGTAGCAATTCGACAACGACCGTCGTAGGGCGTATCGGGTGGGCTTGCGTTATTCGTGCAGCTGCTGTAAGCCTCTTCTCAATGAAAAATGAATGTTTCTCAACCCCCAAAAAATTCGGCGGCGCGCACTATACCTGCGGGCAACGCAGGGTCGACGCACGGTTCCCCTACGCCCGCCGTCCACCTACGTACTGCCTCCATGGCAGTCTGCGTCAACCGTGCGTCCACCGTGCGCTACCGCTAGAGATCG
>CM068967.1:55731016-55741482 GCA_035128595.1 Eptatretus atami
TGGGTTCCGATCGCTCGCGCACTCTGCGAGAGCGCTGCCCCCAGGGCAACTTATCAAACATGATGCCCGCAGAACCACAATCACTTTCATCAAACGCATCGGGCTGACATAGTCATGGATATTCCAAATTACAACTGGTTTTGCTGTGAAATTCAATCCTTGCCCGACAGTCCGTCACACCACCGTGATCGGATTGCTTTTTTTTGTTATTAATTAAAAACAACAAGATGATTAAAAAAACAACATCACAAATGAAGGTGAAAACACGAGGTAAGGCCTGTCACATTTGGCTCGGCGGCCGGAGGCGTCTACAAAATGTACGGGCACTAGCAAATTATAAAAGCGGCCGCAGTATTTCCACGGTCACACAATGTAAGCAGTCACATATGTTTTTAGCAGTCGTCCTCACGTAGCGAACGCTGCTCATAGAGAGGCCTGCGTTGTTCTTCTTCTTCTTCTCTTGTTCTTCTTCTTCTTGTGAAGACAAAAACCTTATCTCTCGACCTCGGCTCTTGTACATACAAGATCCGGATCGCCTTAAATACTGAGCACATGTACACATCCTCATATAGACGGGTGCCTTTTGAGAGCGTCTATCATGAACTTTTAAATATATTCGGACATTTGCTTTAAAGTTTCGAAAAGTTGACGTTGCTATTTAAAGATTATAATTATTCCATTTATCGTATTATAATTTTCGTAAATACATTATTATTTCGTAAATACACGATATATCGTAATACGTAATACATTAATGAACGGGTTTTCGCTATTGGCTTATGAAGGCACGTGACGAAATATCGGAAGTTGTTGTATGTTTGTTTGTTGTTGTTGTTTTTTAAACAAATTTAAAAATTTTTTTTTTTTTAGCCGACAAAACCTTTAGATTTTGGACGCTGCCTCTTGGACACATTTGTCTTGTTATTTTCGGGTAGCCGCACGGCGTAATTTATAATTGGGAGACCTGAAAAACATGGGTGTGCCTACGGTCCTTTGATTTGATGTCGCACGGTGACCCTTAGGGCGTCCTGCGGCGGCCATAGAATTTTGAAGGCAGACGCAAGGTGCCCGCAAGCGTCCGCAGGGGGACCCTAAGCCGAACGTGCGGCCCAGACGGACGGTAACGAATGGGTTATATATATATTTTTTTTTTTTTACAGTTTTTTGTTTCGGCTTGTCGAATTTCTACGGCAAACGTAGAATGAAAAAAAAGTTATAACTCAGCGTTATAATTCCACGCGACCTTACGACTGTAAAATAATAGCCATAACGCGTAGGGCACCCTGAGGAGGCCACCTCAATTTCTCTGCGGCCGCCGCACGTTTCTGTCAATTCAGAGGGCGTACGGCCGCCGTATCTCGCTGTAGAGCAAATGTGACTGAGGCCTAAAGTATCGATCGACACACGAGAGATGCTTTCACGAGGACTTCCACCGACGAACTGAATGAACAAAAGCGGCGAAGATGCGGCTCGAACAGGTGGGGAGAACGACGTGAACAAACATGAACGCACGTTGTGTTCGGTTTTTAAAATGTATTAGGTTTTTAGGGCAATTTTTCTGGAAAATTGTTCGGATTCCAATTTGTTCAAACAATGGGGCGTTCGGATTCTGGGGGCACCACGGTATATTAATAGTTATAGTATATTCAGTTATATATACTGGTATATTTTTAATTTCAGTAAAAAAAAGAACTGGTATATATACCCACTCTTACCGCGTCCGTCTGGCCGCACGTTCGCTTAGGGTCCCTCCTGCGGTCGCCTTCGGGCACCTTGCGGGCACCTTGAGGCTCCTTGAAAATTCTATGGCCGCCGCAGCGACGCCCTAAGGTCACCGTGCGACATCAAATCAAAGACCGTAGGCACCCCCACGTTTTCGGTCTCCACATTTATAAAATACGCCGTGCGGCTACCCGAAAAAATAAAAACATATGTGACTGCTACATTGTGTGACCGTGGAAATACTGCAGGCCGCCGTATAATTGCTAGTGGCCGCAGATTTTGGAGACCCCACGGCCGCCGTGGCAAATGTGACTAGGCCTACTACTAACACGGGTGTGGTCAAAGGCAGGACCGAAACTTTGTAAACTTCACATTCACGGCAGGTATTTTCCCTTCATTTCTCAAATGTTGGCCAATGATAGCATCTAGGAAACTTAAAAAGGACAAAAGAGAGTTGTAGTACAAGCAATTTGAAACTTTAAACAAGCCCAGGTGTGAAGGACAGGTGCAACCTGGCAGGGAATTTGAGAAATATTTATTGAATTTCTCGAATACAATTTGACCAGAATGAAACCATTTCCGAATGGCTTATGATATAAACTATGGCAATATAACCTTATTTTTCCATTTTTTCGAAAATGACCAATGTTGTTTATTAATTTGTTGAGGACAAAAACGGTTGATTGCGGAAATTTCTTGTCACAAAGTCGAGGCTACAAAGAAGAGCTAGAACACAGAAACAGAACAGCGAGAAACCGAGGGAAGGTGGAGAAAGCACACAAACAGCAGCATAAAAGAGAGACACAACAGAGGGACTTTGGGAGGAAGAAACAGGCGAGGGAAAGAATGGGGAGATAAAGTGGAGGGGGAGGATGGCATAGGGGGTGAAGGAATGCAATGTACAAACTCAAAGACAATGAAAGGACACCAGGGATGAAACGGTAATGGAGGAACAAAAATATGGAAAAGATGAGTGGAGGGATGGGGAGAAAACACAATAACTTAAAATAATGGGTAGACTCAGGAAAGAGAATCAGGATAGAAAATGTCGTGATTAAGAATGGGGGAGACTTTGAGGCGAGGTGCGCAGGCCATCTTGGAAGCCCTGTAGGGAAGAATGAGATAGAACAGGATGAGTAAGCTCGGTTACACAGGTGAGAGAAAAGAGGAACAAATTGAAGTAGAGATGAGGCAGTGAGCCCTAGATTTTTGGATTTGTACGCAGAAGTTGGCCAGAACACGTGTGCCATGTAAAATGAGCACTGGAAAGGGCAGATGGGTACAAGACCAGAAAAGGATGCGGTTAGAAGACAAGCCACTGACCATTTCTGTGACGTCAGTCACAGGTCCAGAGATTAGCTTTGTCGGTGAAGATGCCAATTTATTTTGAGGACCTTGTCTTCACCGCATCAATATGTTGAAAGGTGTGTGAGGCAATGGGCCTGCGGCCGAAAGGGGCGAATGGAGAGCCAGTACTCTCTCAAGCTGTTGCATGTGAATCCTTGTAGGTTTTTGAAGTTTGGACATTTGCCAAATGAAAGACTTGACACGACGTGAACGATGCCCCATTCGCAACTTGATTTTGGAGGCCAACTCTGATGGTGTGGTTTTCCCTAAGCGTGAAAGTTGGGCTTAGATTGTGGCCTTAAAGTTTGGGGAATTATACTTCTTCAAGTGGTTTATCGAAGAAGAGATGGTTTTGTTCAGTATATATTTGAAAAAAAAATCAGAGACTACTCCAAGTGACAAAACCTTTGGTCCATAGTTCAATGAGTCTTAACTCTCCACCTATGGGCAGATCCCAGCCTCACATTTCTCTCATCTGGATTCTATTCATTTAAAGCTTTTGACATTTTTTGGGAAAACTCACAGTTGATGAGGTGAAGCATAAGGATCTGCTGTTTCACATTTCACTAGGCAAGTCAGTTTTCCCTCTCTGTTTCTTAGCTACCTTTCCTCCCTAGTCGAACTCCCTCTGCTCTCTCAGACCCCAAACCCTCCACAACAACTCCAGGATACAAGTGTTTCTTAAGGTAACCCACTTCTGGTTAAACCTACCAAAATCCAGGACTGATTGCCAACACCTCAACCCTTTGTTTCTTCCTCTCCCCATCAATGAAATCAGCTTCCAAAGGTGCTGTGCTATCCCACCTTCTTCTCTCATGAGCTTCAAGGAAAGTGGTTTTACAGCCATCTTATTTCATTTCCTTATTCACAATCTTTATTATCCCCATTACCCTTCCTAAACCAACCCTCTGAACTGGTGGTTGCAGTGTTTTCCTTCGGCTCCTCTTTATCTTTTTCCTGTTCGTATCTGCGCCCTTGCTTATTGTGTCCAAAAGGTGCTGGCTTCTCTGTCAGTTTCATAACCCTCTCTCACCTTGCTCTTCCACGAATAGAAATTTTATGTAATTGTGTTTGTTGGCAATATCTTGTGATGTAAACAGTCAGCATGCACCGTTTTAACAAATGTTCCAAAGTGATAATTTCGTAGTGAATTTGGTTTGAGACATGATTGGATATTTTGACAAGTGAGACCATTTGCTGCAATGCTTTTTGAGCATTTGACAAATACTCTTTGGATGTTCCCACCTTCCATTTATGCTGTTTCTTATTTGGGGACTTTCTGCCTTTAATCTGATTGGTTTCCTCTTACAGAGTCAGCTGCTCCAGCTCTGAGGCAGGTATTTACGGGGGACTTACGGTCCTCCTCAAGTAACTTAAAAGAGCTTAGCATGGCATTGTTGACATGACTTCAAGCATGTTATGTTTAGGCATCAACAATGATCTCTTGGATGTTGCATTGCTTGGTTAATGCAGGCCATGGCTGATATTGGTTCCACTGTTTGAGGTTCTGCCTAAGCCAATTGCCTATTCATATAGTACTTTGTTTCCATTCTCCAGTAGCGACTTTTTAAAAAGTAATCAGGTGTTGTTTGTGATTTATAGTAATTATTTACTTTCAGTGGGGTGCCCTGCAAAACACCACGATAAGCTATTTTTCGCACTTAACTGGCGTTTGTTCCAAGGAGGAAAACTCCTTGTGGAGATGGGATATTATTAGTCTTAATTTTGTTTTTTAACAACATTAATATTGATGCTATTACCAGTAAGTATTGTGCGGACCGGGTATCGGCTGCGAGCGCAACCGCTAGGTGAGCGTAGGGTCGACTTCTACCGAACACCCGGAATCTAGATCGTTCACCTTTCGGAAAACTCTGAGGGTACGGTCCCTTACCGACCCGTGAATCGTCAATAATTGCCACCACGTGGTACAGGGTTATTTGCCAATCTTCAAAAACCTAAGAGATTCCACGTGGCGATTTACCGCAGTATTTACACCCTCGAACAGGCACTCGTACGAGTCGAGCCATTAGCGTGCCCCGACCTTGCGCAACCCGAGGGACGGTTGCCGGAAGTTCGCGTCGCCAAATGCCTTTTACAGGCGGCACAGCCTTTATAATTCACACAACACGTGGCCATGCTAAGCCAATAGAAGAAACACAGAAACAAGCTGGATTACATTTTAACAAGATGGCATTATTATTAATTGGGGGAAAGGGCGGGAGCACGCATAGGGCAGAAGTTATCACGACTAATAGAAATGAAATGCAAATAAATGTACAAATGGCACTTAACCAGTTTGCAACTTAAAGACGGGCCCAACATTAGACACACACACACACACACACACACACACACACGGACCCAATGCGTCTTTATTTGTAGTCCTCCAGCTCGAGGACAGCGTGAGCTAGAGACCAAGAGCCTTCGCTGGACCTGTTCACCTCGTGTGGGTCTTCGACGATCCGGCTCGACGGGACCATGCGAACCCACAACACGATGCCGCCTCCAAGCACCTGGCACCACGCCTCTCAACACCGGCCATTGCCACCCCAAACCGACCCAAGGCAAGGATCAGAGGGCGACGATGATCCAGCTCGGCGGGGACTCGAACCCCAACGCAATGATGGATCAACCACGAACGACACGGCCCCACCGAGCGACAACAGGTGACAAACCAAGACGACCAACCACAAACCTGGCGTTCTTTATATCTTCTTCTTTCCCGGGGTCAGACAATTGCCCTCTGAGGCGGCCTCCCCTCTCATTGGCCGGCGTTGTCGTGAGAACATCCGCCTTCTGAGGCGGCCTCCCACTCTCATTGGCCGGCGTGTCGTGGGAACATCGCTTTTCTGAGGCGGCCTCCATCTCATTGGCGGCGCTGTCATGAGAACATCGCCTTTCTGTGGCGGCCTCCACTCTCATTAGGCCGGCGTTGTCATGAGAACATCGCCTTCTGATGGCGGCCTCGCACTTCATGGCCGGCGTGCGTGAGAACATCGCCTTCTGAGGCGTGCTCCACTCTCATTGGCCGGTGGTGTCGTGAGAAGACGAAACTCTGTGGCCTGTTGGACAAGGGGCACGCCCCTGCCTTCCTGGGCGGAGTCCTCGATTCTGAGTTGATGAAATCTCCGCCCACATACGTGGGGAAACGCACGTAGGCAATGGCCTCACGTGGTGAGGGAAGCGAGGTGAAGGTGAGGGGTGATTGCAAACGAATCTCCGCAGCGCAACACACGTAGTTCCCAGTTAGAACCACAGGTTAGGGGGGGCCTAACTATAAACACACCAACTTACCCGATATAACTGTCTCTTGGGCCGCTGGCTGTTGTGTGCGCAATGGGTTCCAGATTCGTAACAGTATTACCGTTGGGTTATTAGAATGCAGCCGCCATGATAAGCTATTCTATACACCTTAACCACAGATTTGCCCAATGTGGAGAAATCCTCTTGGCGTAAGGGTGAGGGGGGGGGTGCAATTTAAGTCGCTACAACCGTCCAATCCTGTGGCCTTAGTCCTACTCTCAAATTTTGGTTAAGTAAGAATCAAATGTAATCATGGTCATACAGGACAGACAGACAGACACCCAATTGTGTATTTTGGTATGGAAGTTTAAACCCCTGTAACACACTATACTATTGGGTAAAGGGAAAGGGTGGGTCACTAAAATTTATATATATTATATTTATTTATATATATATATTTATTTATTATATATATATTTCAACGAAAGATGTCATGATGCTGATCGATAGACAAGGCATGATGTCATGTTGGCATAAATATATACCAACACATCACCTCTAAACTAGGAGGCATCTGGATTGGTCCTCAAGCCCTTTGCAGACTGAGATTTAAAAGCCTATGGTCACAAATGAACAAAAGCAGAGAACGCGATCTAGATATTTTACCCTTGTTGTGGGCTCATCAGGACATTTTTAATGCAAGCGACATGGTGTGTTGCTTTGCAGCACATCTCGGGGATGGATGAGAAAGCTACTCAGACGAGGGCTGCATGTTATCGCCAGGCCTTTTGTTTTTTGATGATTGGTCATGTTTTTTTCCAGTTGCTGTTGTAATGGGCTGCCATCAAAAAAAGAAAACTCACAATATGGTTGCCCAATTTATTGTCGGACGTCAAAGAATCAAGAGTGAGATGTGCCAGAAAATTCCCCACCTTCTGGATGAAAAAAACACAAAGGTCCAGGAGTATTTGGTGTGCTGATGGGTTAGGTGGGTAAAGGGACAGAGGTTTTGGGAGGACAAGATTTTGGAACTAAACACGGAATCGAGGTATTCGGTCTCTTCACGAGCGGATCAGCTGTGGTGCATTTGAAGTGACAGAAGTTCTGGAGGGGAGGCATTACTCCAGAGACGGCTTTAAACAAGGAGTCTACCAGGTTATAGAGAAAGGAAATAAGTTTGAAAAGTTCATTCTTGAGGTTGAAATCAAATGTTTTCATGGCTCTCCTGAGAGTGTGACACACTGTGTTGCGGGCTTTTGTGGAATGTTTGAAGATTTACTTCGGTTGGAATTTGCCTTCAAGGAAGAAAGAAAAACCAGTTGTTTGTATGACCGAGCTGTTATAGCGGTTACATGTATAACCAAACATTTTGCACCTATAGGAAATAATAAGATGCGTTCCAGGTGGTTTGGGGGTTTTATCGCTTCAACGTGAGTTTTTTTTGCACATTTTATTCTTAAAAAAGACCCCAAAGTAATTAAACACATAGAAATAACATACTTGTGTTTGTATTTATAATGATTTCACCAACAAATCTGTGCAGTACAGCTTGCACAAAAAAAAAAAATAGCAAAGAGCTCAAAAGGTTCACTGAGGAGGCAGGTTGTCAACTCCTAGCACGACTCTTTGCTACTCACTGCCCTCCTTGACAACTATTTAAAATTATCAGTGAGAGGTGCTTTGAATGTTGCACCTGGAGTGTTTTTTTAATTATGGAGCAAAAAGGTGTTTAGAATTGTCAGCCGGAATGGTTTTAAATTCCGTCATCTGGTGTTCAAGTGTCAAGGCTGGTGCTCCTGCCTCTCACTTTCTCGGTTTCACGATTGTGGAAACCAAGGCGTTTAGGATCATTGTATCTCCGCAATGAGGCTGAAGTCTTTGGGCCTCTCACTCTCCTCACCACAGGCAGGTCGGTGGCTTTTCTGTCTTCTACGTCTCCTCTCTGCGTCCGACCCCCCCCCCCCCCCGCTCTGTCTGGCGATATGTCCCCACCATATTTCTGCAGGGCGCTCAAGGTCCGCCAACAAACCCCCTTTATGAGTAAACTACCAAAAATCACGAATCACTGCCTTCGCTTTCACTCTTTCATTCCTCTTTTTTTTCATACCTTTGGAATGAGCTCCTCTGCTCTTCTTCAATCCCCATCCTTCCATCCAGGCTTCAAAAACAAGCTGTTCACCACAATCTCCTTATCTTCCCCCATACAAATCCTCATCTTTTCTACCCCCCGTTTAATTTCCACCCAAACCCACTCCTTCAAATTCCCAATTCCCTTCTTCTTCCTGAAAATCCTTGTGTCCATCTTGTATACCCCGTGTTCCCCGCTCCCATCCCTCTCCCTTCCACAGATTCTCCTAATGTCTGCTGTTCCCCACTGTTTTGTCCCTTCCCTCTCCTGTCCCATGTCCCCCTTGCTGTGCGTTTGTGTGTTGGCTCTCATACGAGCCTCGGACAATGTATTCAAAAAACATAATAAAGTGAGGACCTTAAAACAATTTTCTGTTGGTACGAATATTGGTATCAATTAGAAGAAAGCCTTTCATTTCAGAAAAACCGTTAAAACTGCGGACAGCCTGGTAGGCAAAGGGATGTTTGTACCTTGGGAATTGACACAAGTCAAATTTAGTTGATGTGGATCGTTACCATAGACACGGCCATTAGACTCGCTCAAAATTTGGTGAACTTTTGAACTTTCAGTATAGCTCATGTTGGCTTGTGGCTGGTGTTTTGGACATAGTTGCATTTTATTCCTTTTTACATCTAACATTTATATCTTTTCCTGCATTGAAGGAAATACATTTGTGCAAAAGTGGCGTTTCCTCGTTGTGTTCCAATGGCAGATATTCTTAGACCTTCGTTTTTTCCTGTTTATAAGCTCGAGATTGTCCATTTTTTGTCGACTTTTAATCAGTGTTTTTTGCAAAGTCCCTTTCAGTGGTTGACTTCCCAAGCAGAAATCCCAACGAAAGCGATAACGGTGGATGTTGATAAGACGACCAACGGGCAACAGTTTGATTTAAAGGAGAGATTTGGATTGTTAGTAAAGGTAATGGGTTTTCCAGAATGATCTCCCTGCAAGGGTAGTGGACAGTAGTAAACATGTAGTTAGTTTTAAATGAGTTATATTGTTATGGATTTTGGAGTTTACTGCATCAACATACAGGTTCCTATAGATCAGTTATTATCGGTAAGCACGTGATGCACAGTTAGGGTCCCGTCCCTGAAGTTAATGGGTAATAAATGTTCCTGCGATGTGGAGTTAATTTTAATAGTCAGGTTTTCTTTTATTTTATTTTTACACCACTCAATCACGCCAGCGTCATCTTCCCCTCCTCTCTGCCTCGATCGCCATTGTCTAACGTGTGTTCGAATCACGTACGGGGGCGGAGATTTCCTCTCAACCTCAGATCGAGACTCTGCCCGAAGCGGCAGGGGCGCTGCCCCTTTGGTCCAACCAAGGACCTCATCACCCTCAGATCGAGACTCTGCCCAGAGGGCAGGGGCTGCTCCTTTGTCATACCGGAACTCATCACTCAGATTCGAGACTTTCCGCCCAAGAAGGCAGGGCGTTGCTCCAGTTGTCCAACCGGAAGCTCAGCACCTCAGTCTGACTCCCGCCTTAGCCAGATAGAGTGTTTGGCCCCGGCCAAATCGGAGGGCCGCGACGAGTCGTCTGAGAAGCGGACCGTTCCATTTGAGGAGACGGGTGCGAAAAAGGAGTTCTCCGTCGCTGCCTCTGAAAAGCCACAAAAAGGAGGGGGTTCTGGCAAGAAGTGAGCATCTGCCGCGCAAGGTGGTTGGGAGTGCAAAAGCGTCTGCGCACGGAAGTGGGTCGGTGCAACGGAGGGTTCTTCCTCTGCCAGCTTCGGCTCTGGCCGACATGTTCGCCTGGAGCCCGGGTCGTGAGGGCGTCTGGATCGTGACTGCGGGGTCAGTTGCCGCCCGAGGACCTGGTCCCTTGGAGACAGCACGAGGCGGAAAGGTCAAACAGACGTCTTCACCCTCGTAGCTCGACTGTCCTCCGGGCTGGAGTCCGAATAAAGACCAGCTTTGGTCGATTCCTTGTGTGTGTGTGTGTGTGGTGTGTGTGTGTGGGTGTGTGTGTGTGGTGTGTGTGTGTGTTTGTGGCGCCAGTCTGGCTAAGTAATGAATTG
>CM068967.1:55791516-55808575 GCA_035128595.1 Eptatretus atami
CGGTGTGTCCTACAATCTTTGTAGAATGATGGGGGGATATATGCTCGCACAATGCTCTTTATTTTATTTTTATATTTTATCAATTCATATTAATAGTTTCATTTGGAAACATGCTGATGTTGTTAATTTCTCCATTGCTTACTATCTATCTATAATCCAGCAATGTTGTGTGTGTGTGTGTGTGTTGTGTGTGTATGTCTGTGCCGCTGTTTCTCGACACACTGGTCCGATCGAATTGAAACTTGCCAGATATATTGCTGGGGACCTGAGGATGTGCCTTTTCAAGGTTTGATATTAATCGGACAAGTGCTTCCAATTATGGCCATTTATTTACCAAACGAATGACAAGACACGTTGCGTGGGCGTGGCCGATGGGGAAGGGAAGCTCAGCCGCGTTCCCTATTACGGGTTACAACGTACGGGCTTCCGGATAATGATGACTTCGTGTATTCTAATAATTTCTCGATTTCTTATGCGCATTTATAGATAAACACAATGCCCCAAGTTATGATCGTTTTCATATTAGACGGTGCATAAATTTCGGTAACATCAAGAGTGCTGGTATGCTCCGAACCAGGAAGTAAATTTTTTTCTCTCTTCTCTTCTCTTTTTGTTTTTCCTTGCCACGACATTGCGAAAAGTAAAATACGTTGGCGCTAATTGAATAATTGGTATTAAAACTAAATTGCGATAATCGTAACTGCAATAATATGCGAATTTCCGGGCCACGCACGTACGGGCACGCGAGAGCGAAGAAACGGCCTGTGTGGTTGTTGTTTGTTGCTCGCGGTTTGAATATTTATTTACAATTTTTTTTTTTTTTTTTTTTTTTACGGGCACGTACTAGTAGTTTGTAATTCAAGTTAAAGTAAGTTGACCTCTCCTAAAGTCTTTGTCCAAGAATGCCTGCACTCGCTCCATCCTCACCCCTGCCTGCACTCGCTCCACCCTCACCCATGCCAACACTCGCACCACCCTCACCTCTCCCTGCACTCGGTGCACTCTCACCTTGTCTGCACTCGCTCCAACCTCAGCCGTCTGCACAGCTCCGACCTCAGTCCTGCTTACACTCACACTGACTTCAGTCCTGCTTGCACTCGCACCGACCTCAGTCCTGCTTGCACTCGCACCGACACTCAGTCTGCTTGCACCGCACCGACCTCAGTCCTGCTGCACTCGCACTGACCACAGTCCTGCTTGCACTCGATCCCGACCTCAGTCCTGCTTGCTCTCGCACCGTCCTCAGTCCTGCTTGCTCTCGCACCGACCTCAGTCCTGCTTGCTCTCGCACTGACCTCAGTCCTGCTTGCTCTCGCACTGACTCAGTCCTGCTTGCTCTCAGCACTGACCTCAGTCCTGCTTGCACTCGCACCGACCTCAGTCCTGCTTGCCTCGCACCGACTCAGTCCTGCTTGCTCTCGCACCGACCTCAGTCCTGTTGCTCTCGCACCGACTCAGCCCTGCTTGTCTCGTACCGACCTCAGTCCTGCTTGCTCTCGTACCGACCTCAGTCCTGCTTGCTCTCGTACCGACCTCAGTCCTGCTGCTCTCGTACCGCCTCAGTCCCGCTTGCTCTCGTACCGACCTCAGTCCTGCTTGCTCTCGCACCGACCTCAGTCCTGCTTGGTTTCATTTCATATTGTTGTCTGGATTTTCACACTCCATTACCTCCTGCAATGTAATTATCTGTTCTTTCATCCAATCGATGACAATCCTTTGGTGTGCCATTTCTATACATTTCCTGCAGTAAAGACTACCCTCTTTTGCTACTATCCCCAATGTTTCCCACATCAAAAATTTACAGCATTGTTTGTATTTTTTCTCAATTCTCCTTGTTTCCCAATTGACATGCTCTCTGTCAACATATTTCCCAACCAGCGTTTCGTTGATTTTTCTTTCTCTGCACTGCCTAATAAATAACCCAATCCCAGAAGCTAGAAAAAAGAATGTAGCATTCATCTGGCCACTAAAAGGCAGAGGCTTTAAAACGCATGCTTCAAAATACAATAGATTTACCTGCTCATCTGCTGCGAACACTACTGTAACCTTGAGTGATATTAAATACACCACACCTTTCACAAAATCACCAAAACCTAGTGATCCCAAAAGTAACAAAAAACAAGCACTTATCACGTTCTGCCATAAGGAGCGCTGAATCTACCAACTGAAACCAACACTGGAAAGGGGAAACAGATTTATTGGATTTGACTTCCGGTGTCGGGTGTTGGCTGCGGTTGGTGAAGAATGTAGTGGCAAATCACAGATTTATCTAATCACTCGATAAAGTGGAGACTTCCATCACTCAATCAATTTATTGATCTGTATAGTGCTTTCGTTTTAGTGAAATCTCAGGGTGCCGACCATCAAACCTTAAGCACGCCATCTTTATCTATAAGGTCTCTCCATCTGGGTTTGCGTTTGGCCTGATCTTGTGTCAGGTGGATGTAGATGATTGTAAGTACTTTTCTCCTCATCTACTTCACGGTCATTGATGTGTTGCTACCCCTCCAAGCTTGCCTTTCCTGGATGGTATATGTGTAAAGCCTGCTCGAAAACTGGTCATGCGATTTGTGCTCGCAAACTGGTCATGGAATTTGTGAGCCAGCAGTCCTTGTTCGCAATACATATTAGCATAAGTGTTTGTAAGTCAAATTAGCAACAACCAATATTGGATGTCCAGGCAGCTTCTCGTTACCCAAGACCCTCATTACCCTTGACCCTCGTGTCTGCGACCCATACCTAGGGGTCACAGTATAGCACAACGTGACGATAACATCTTGATGTTGTAGGTGGGAGAGCTGATTATAATTATCTTTATTCCTAACCGCAAAACTGTGTTCTTCGAATGATGTTATCAGAAGGCAATCGACAATGCACTGATGTGGCAGACGACACTTGTTGGTCACATATTTTGCAGCAATGGCTGTGATGGGACACGACTTGTATTGTATTTAATATGCACAGTTTGGAGATCTTACCATTCATACACAGCATGCATCACACATATGTTACGATGACAGCCAACCTGATTGTACACCGCTCCTTCCCAATTCCATATCCAGGCTATGCGTGACGTCATCGCCGGGCACCGATGGAAGGGAGTAGTCAGTTTTTACTCCATTTTCTTTCTTGCTTTCTTGTTTGTTTGTTTGTCCGGGCGATATCTCAGCCATCCTATCAGCTCGGAAGCTGAAATTTAGGGACAAAAGTGAAGATGTGCTTTGGCAAAAACAGTATTTTTTTTTATTTTTTGATGAATCAATTAATTTATTAATTGCTTAATTATCCATTTATTAATTACTTATTTATTTTATTTCTCATCTGGGCAATATCTCTGGCACCTTTTGAGCTAGGAAGCTGATATTTGGACACCACAGTGAACAAGTGATTTGGCTATAAGGGCTTTTTTTGTTTTATTGATTAATCAATTAATTGTTTGATTTTTCAATTAATTACTTAATTTTCAAAAGATTTGAATGAAACTGTGGTGGTTTAGGTATGTTGTTAGCCAATTGATTAAGAAATTAATTACTTTTCCATTATTATTTATTTATTTTAATTATGCAATCAATCAATAATTGTACACCGCTCCCTCCCAATTCCGACTCCATGTGCTACAAGGCGGCATCGCTGGGCGCTGAAGGCGCCCCGGCGATGTCACGCGCTGAAGGATTTGTTATTTATTTATTTGGCATGGGGGTGGTGTACTTTGTACCACTACTTGTTTTGGTTCTTAGTTGTCCAGGGGAAGGATATGATCATTCTTTATTGCTGTACTCATGAATTGTTCCAGGTTAAAGTTTGTTATATGCTTCAGAGTGGTTTTTCATTTCTTTTCTACTCTGAACCAGATTGAGGAGTCTGTGCGGAGCATGGTCATGCGCTATGGCAGTCGCCTTTGGAAGTTGCGCGTGCTGCAGGCTGAACTCAAGATTAACATCCGTCTCACGCCCACTGGCAAAGCCATTCCCATCCGCCTGTTCCTCACCAACGAGTCAGGATACTACCTCGACATCAGCCTCTATAAGGAGGTCACAGATAATTCGATAGGGCAGGTGAGGTTTTTTTTTAGGTGCTGTAGATATGACAAGGGAAAATGTTAAGACAATCTTTAGGATATATATTTTTTATTTTTGGTTCCATTGGGTTGAGTTAAATGGAGATCTCGAAATTCGACATCAGAGAAATGAGTATTGCTTATTGGTTGTTTTTTTTTCACCCCCCGTGTTGTTTTCTTCGTTTGGATGTGTTGTCTAACTCAAGAAGGATAAATCCCAAAGTGTTTTTTATTACTGGAGATATCTTTCTTGGATGAGTTGTTAAGGAATCAAAGTTTTTACTGATGACTGGAAGCACACACACACACTGTTGAAGTGAGCCCTTTGCGTGACCTTTGAGCACTCAACAAAATCTGTTTTTATCTTGCCAAAACGAAGTTTTTGCAAGATATGTTAGTCAGTCTGTATGTTTTTATTTATTTTTTTTTTTTTTTTTTGTTTGTTTGTCTGTAATCACGAAAAAAAAATTCTGCAGACCACAGTTTTCATTGGAAATTTTTGTAACTTCGCATATCAGAGGCCTATGGAGGTCCCTTTCAGGCCTAAAATTTTGAAGGTCAAGGTCACTTTTTCGCAAATCAGTGTAATCGACAAAACCCTCATTTTTGAGTAATTTTGATCGGATCGTCTTCAAACTTCATGGGATATAGTTCATGGTCTGGCGCTCAGCTGATTAATTTTTGGTGGCGATTGGCCTTGACCTTCATGTGTTTTTTTTGTTGTTGTTGTTTTTTTTTTTTTATCTGTAATCACGTATAAATCACTCTGCAGAGCACAGTTTTCATTGGAAATTTTTGTAACTTCGGATATCAGAGGCCTATAGAGGTCCCTTTCAGCGCATAAAATTTTGAAGGTCAAGGTCAAAGGTCAAGGTCACTTTGTCGCAAATCAGGGGAGTCGACGAAACCCTTATTTTTGAGTAATTTTGATCGGATCGTCTTCAAACTTCATGGGAATATAGTTCATGGTCTGGCATTCAGCTGATTAATTTTTGGTGGCGATTGGCCTTGACTTCATGGTTAACGCCTCAGGTCAAACATTTGACCCCAAGGTCAAATTTTCAAGTTTTAGGAACCATATCGTGTAGTACCTCAATTGAACCCCTCGATGAGTGCTTTCTAGATATATCAAGCTTGAGACATTATGACGTGATTTGGTGACGTTATGAGGCAAACGCATATTTTTTTCATGGTTACTCTGTAGAACGATTCTCATCGGAATCTCTCGTAGGCAGATATTCCTCAAGGAGTCGCTCCTGGTGGATAGCAGCTCTGTTCACCTCAGTGTGACCTTAAAGAAGTCACACGTGGTCACCTTTTGGCAAGATACGGATCACCCTACGGGTGACATTGGTTTATTTTATTCTTCGTCGTTTGATGATAAATTACTTGGTATATTTGCTCGAGGTTATTGCAAAAATTTCCCCCAAGCTTGTGCTCCAAAGCAACATGCACACGCACACACCACACACACACACACACACACACACAACACACACACACACACACACACACACACACACACACACACACACACACACACACACACACACACACACACACACACACACACACACACACACATCTTCATTTATTAGCCCCTGTTGGACTTAGTCCAAAACGGGGCTTATGTATTTGGTTACTTAAATGTGGCCGCAACCATTTCTCAGACATGCATGGTCCGATTTTGTTCAAACTTGGCACAAGCAAGACACATGATGGTTTACACACGCACCTCACTTTATTTCGATCTGATCAAAGATGGCCGACTGGTAGACGTAGACGGTGGCCATTTTAGTTTACATAAATAATGGCTAGCCCTTTAATTCTGTGCAGCAAAATTACTAAAGCAACGTGGCTATGACATTTTATGTTTTTCTTTATTGTTTATTTTTTTCTTACTTGTTTTCACTATAGTTTGTCTGTTGATATTTATACAATATACAGTAGATATTTATTTCTTCACCTTTTTTTGGATTACAGTTTTCCACTTTTGGGGGGGGGGGGTTAGAATGAAACTCGCTTCAACCAGTGACATCTCATTTCACGCTACAAACAGATTTATTTTACCATTTGCATTTGAATTGTCTTGTTGCATTTCATTTTTGGATGCTGAGTGATGTAATTGTGTTTAGATTTAATGTTTTCGTGCTTATGGAGACAAGCGAGGACCCCTGCATGGCATGCTCATCAACATGCCTTATGTAACCAAGGACCTCTTACAATCCAAACGATTTCAAGCACAAAGTATGGGAACAACATATGTGTATGACCTACCTGAGATGTTCCGCCAGGTTTGTCCAGGGATTGTTGTTGGTGGATAATTTTCTCTCAAAAGATGTTTTACAGGAGGAACCCTAAAGATATTACACTCATCTGGTGGTCATACAGGCTCTGCTTAAGCTGTGGAAGGATGTGGAAGTCGACGTGTGTCCTCTGGACCTACTCAGCTACACAGAGCTTGTACTAGACTCCAACGGGAACATCAGTCATATGAACCGCCTGCCTGCCTGCAATGAGGTCTGTTTCACTTACGGAGAGTGTTCGTGTATTGCTGTGCTGCATGATGCATTGATTCTTGTCTATCAATAGGTGTTGCTTATTGTCTGCTTTCATAAAATCAAATTATTTCACTTACAATGTGCCATATATCCTGAACTGTTTGAAATAATCATGGAATTTTATTCATGTTGTGCAGTTCTTGAGTAGTGGTCGACGCACGTTTGACCGAGTAGCGGTGAAAATTATTTCGCTAATACCCTGTTTTGTGGTTTTTGCATTTGCTCTGTGCTTTCATCTCTGAATGAAACTTTTCCATTGGGATGTGTATCATTCAGCTTTACCATTCACGATCTTTACCCCACACACACAAAGCGAAAAGTGGGGTTAAACAATTGGTTCACTTCTGTCTGTCTGTCTGTCTCTGTCTGTCTACAAACTTTAGTTTTTGATCAAGGAACAACTTCATTTCAATTGAATGTTGTATTTTGAACACAAATAGGAATATGAATCTGAAAACGAACCTGTAGTTCAGCAGTACTTTGGTGCTGAATTTGTCCCGATCGTGCATGTGCAGAGAGGAGTGAGATAATGTTTTTACTCTGTCTGCCTGTCTGGTGTTATATACTGAACAAATGCCTTCACATCCGTATTTCAGTGAAGGAGCTGGCCCGAATGAAGGACACAGACACAGTGGAACGACACAATAGCAGGACTCGTTTATTATGCGCATGCGCACGTGCAGCCTCCCCGCTATGTCATGATGTCATTCAATCCTGCATCTGGCAGTCAAACAAAATTGAAAATGATTCCAAACAGGAAACTTACTGTTTTGGGGAGGTCATAAAGAACAAACAACAGGCACGAAGAACTAATATAACGTGTTAAATAAGGTGGTGTAAAACACGTTGCATCAACAGTGGTAAACTTCCGAAAAAAAAAAATTTCTACAACCTTTAAAATCTCTATTTTATTTCAATTGAATGATATACTTGAACGCAGTAGAACACACAGTAGAACAGTTTCTCTGTAACCATTTAATATACTGCATGGTATGCTGTAATGTTTGCATTTTCTGTGTGCTTTTCTTTCTGAATGTAGCCTTCACATTGAGGTTGAGAGCATTCAGCTTTGATGTTCATCATCTTCACTCATTTTTGTTCTGCTTTGATTCCCACATGCATGCCTTGTGCACTATAATCCCTTGGTTCAACTACTGTACTTTCAGTAGCGTTCCTCATCACCATACATGTTATATTAACTGGTGGTATCGACAAAGTCTTTTTCAAAACGATGTATTAAAAGAAATGAAACGTTACTTTATCAGGTTTAAAACATAAAAAAAAGTTTGTATAGTTATGTTTATTTCAGCTGTTAAGAAGTGAAATAAAATGTGTTTTACAAAGATGGGTTTTCATTCTTGTTTACACTGCATTCTTTCTTTAGTCCTCCATATCACACTCTCACACCTCAATCTTGCCGGTGCCCTTACAGGTGGGGATGGTTGCTTGGCACATGACCCTGATAACGCCAGAATTCCGAGCAGGCCGAAGCCTCATTCTCATTGCAAATGACATCACGCATTGCATCGGTTCATTTGGACCACAGGAGGACTTGCTTTTTGAGCAGGCCTCACAGCTGGCTCGCACAAAGGGTATCCCACGTATCTATGTGGCGGCCAACAGTGGTGCACACATCGGACTCGCGGAGGAAATCAAACACATGTTTAATGTGGCCTGGAATGACTCGAATGACCCATACAAGGTAACGCATCTTGTTTTGTCCGTCGATCCATTTTCTTTTTATTTACCAAAACCACAAGGTCAATGGCTGTAATTGTTTCTACCTTGTGGTCTTGTGCATCATAGTGGAACTATGCTCATTGTATTAGCCCAAGGTCTTTAAATTTTTCTCAGTAATGGCATTGACCAAAGAGTGTGGGAAATATTATTTTATCTTGTTTCTTTTCATTTCTTGCTTCATACAAGTTGATGATTATCTTTTCACAGGGCTTTAAATATCTGTACCTGACCCCACAAGATTACAAGCGTGTGAGCCACATGAATTCGGTGCAGTGTGAGCATGTTGAAGAGGATGGCGAATCAAGGTGAAACTTCTACTCACTTGTGCAAATAGAAGCTACCGGTTGAACATATTGTTACCTCTGCCACCGAAGGTGTGTTTTCACCCATGTTTGTCTGTCTGTTTGTCTGTGAGCAGGATATCTCAAAAAGTTATAGACGTATTGGAACGAAACTTGGTGGACGAGTTAGGTGTGTGACGAGGACAAATTGTTCCTATTTTGGTGAAGATCTGGATCTGGATCCGGATCCAGATCCGGACATGAGAATTTTTTATTTTTTAAAGTGATTCTTCACTTTTGAGAGATAGGGTCAAAAACGACATATAGCAAGATATCTCAAAATGGTATGGATGGGTTATAACAAAACTTGGTGGATGAGTGGGTTAGGTGACGAGACCAAGCCGATTCGATTTTGGTTCGTGTCCGGATACAGATCCAGCGTATCAGTGGGATACAAAACGTAAACTGTTAAGCCTGGTGGGGGTATGCTCTCTACAGAGTGCCATTCTAGTTTCCTAGTGCCTTACCTCCAAAGGTAAAAATGGTGAAAACGTTCTTGTCTCGTCTTCGCATCGAATCCAAAATTGCAACACGTCAAATTAGTCCTTCATACTCGGGTACTTCCTCACTGAACGTCTTCTTTGGCTGTTGGTGCAGAGAATTACATCATCACACGCAAGTATATGCAAGATGCACCATCCTGATGAATTGCTCCTATTTCTATCATTGTAGCAATTTATGGAAGGTATTCCAGGCCCTATTTTATTTAGTTAAATGAACCACGACCTCACAAATTCTTCTTCAGTCCCATCAAACAGCTTCCATATATGCTTTACAGCATGAACACAGCATGACCTGCATTGCCCACCTGAGCAGATTACCTGCTTTATCCCTACATTCTCACAGATAGCCCATTTCTTTGCTACAATATTATACTTTTGTGTGTGCAACGTTGTACTTTTATTTTATTATTTTTCTCGATCGTATCTTGAGAGTCTTCTTCAGCTAACCATTTGGATTTGCGGTGTCAGACGGAAGTGAAAGAGTTTCTTGCTAGTTATAACATGGAATTTACATGTTCAGTGATATTCACATGCATTTATTAGGCACAAAGAGGAGAGGAGATTGTGACTATACTCTGTGCAGAGCGTTGGTGCTGCCTCAGCAGTCTCCTTGGCTATTGGGCACAATTCTGGATGGGTCGCCACTCCGACACAGGATACCAGCATGCTGGCACCCATTTTGCCGACCTCGGAAGGATGACAGGCCGAGTTAACCCCACCTGGTATTAATTCACAGCTGAGAGGGATTTGAACTCGGGACCCTAGGATCCAAAGCCCGCCACCCTAACCATTAAGCCAACACCAGGCAGACAAAGACACAGCAAACATTTGTTCTGTCACGTGGCAGTCTCCTGCGTTTCTTCCACTTCAGCACCATGGACCATCATGAGCAAGAAAGCGCAAAGTCTAATCTTCACAACCGGCACATTGTCTCCTCGTGGAATTAACGAGTGCCTTTAATTCACTTATACATCCTGCCTCTTCCAACTTTTCAATCTCCCCCCCCCATACTGTTTTTCTCCCTTTTATTGTATTATTTTGTTTCATCGACCTTATATCTCCTTTCCCTTCTTATCACCTCTCCTCTTTTAATCCTCTTTCCTTTTTCTCCTTTTGTTCTCCTTCCTTTTTGCTGTCTTGCCTTTTTTGGTTGCTTTGGTTATTTTATTTAATTATTTATTTATATATCTCTCTCTCTCTCTCTCTCTCTCTCTCTCTCTCTCTCTCTCTCTCTCTCTCTCTCTCTCTCTCTCTCTGTTTCTTGTTTCTTTCTTATTCCTCCCCCTTTTCTCCATTCCCAGTCCCCCTGACTTTTAACTCCTGAACCCTGACCCTGTCTTTGGTGAGGTGTCATAATGAGTCATTCCTTAAACCACTTTGCTGTGATGCACGCACTTCTGACTCACTTCCACCTTGTCTCATTCGTCCTGTCCCATCTCCCTATTTTTATTTGATGAATGGTTATTGCCTGAAACGTCAGCTTCTTGCTTCCCACGGCGGTTAGCATCCTTTCTTGAACATCCCGGTGATTCCATCCATTACTCTCCACCAAAGCAGAACAATACTATTAAGAATAGTTTTCTATTCTTACAAATATAATTTACTTCAGCAGGTATTCTGGAGGTGGAGGACTAACGGGAACACCGAATATGCCACGTTCTCGCACCTTTTGGCTAACCCAACTTCTGGGAGGTCAATTTTCTTTGTATTGATATCAACTCAACTGGGTTTGTTGAATAGGTTACAGATATTCAGCACACTTGTGACATGGACATGTAAGAGGCATGCTTGGCTACATAATTCGTACTTTATTCTTTCCCACACACCTCTGTAGGTACAAAATAACTGATATCATTGGTAAAGATGACGGGCTTGGGGTGGAAAACCTTCGTGGCTCCGGCACGATTGCAGGAGAAACTTCGCAAGCTTACGAGGACATTATCACTATCAGTTTGGTGAGATGTAGTTTTCAGGTTGCTATAAGTCCACTGAGGCTGGTTCAATTATTTTTTTATTTTCTCTCACAATGATGCAACAAGCAGTGAGGTGCTGCATACAAATTGATGTATGGATCTCTCTTCAAATGCTTATGCCCCTTTTTTTGTTTAACAGGTGACTTGTCGTGCTATAGGTATTGGAGCATACCTGGTACGTTTGGGTCAGAGAGTGATTCAAGTGGAAAATTCGCACATTATTCTCACAGGGTTCTCTGCTTTGAACAAGGTCAGAATGAGTCCTCTCCTATTTGGTATTACCTGTCCTCTGACATTCATTCATTCGACACACACACACACACACACACACACTGGCATCAAAGAAGCTGGCACATAAATAATCTCCTCGTCACACCATCTCACTCGCTGCTTGTACCCACTGATGGCGATACCGAAACCATGACTCTGGCGATGAAGGGGAGGAGAGGAAGAAGGTGCAGTGGAAAGAGGGATGGTGGTGTGAGTGGGATGGAGAGACTTATTAAGGAGTGGAGACTAGGCCTGATGTGAGGCGCGTGTGGATTGCAGGCCGACGTACCCCCACCCGACGGCCGACCGACGATTGCAGCCCCCCCCACCCACCCTCAAGTCGACGCTCCAAGGCTGCTCGTGTCTCCGGAGGACCGTGTGGGTGTCAATCGGAGTTTTGAGAATGACGTGGCTGAAAATTTGAGTGGGACAGAGAGTATAATCAGGGAGCAGAGACGAAGCCTGATTTGAGGCAAATGTGGATTGAAGGCCCGTGTGCCCCGGAGCCGATGCTCCATTCCTATTCATGTCTCCAGAGGCTATGACGACGACTTGGCCGGGAAGGAAATGCTCAGGGACGGTCATGGAAAAATGCTTCGCCAACGGACGTAACGGGCTTGAAGGTCTACGGCCCGGAACGAGGCCTCGTAGTTGGTTTTGTCTCGGACATGCTGTGTGCAGCCTCGGACAACCAACGAGATGTGTGGAGATAACAACCAACAACACACGCACACACTCTCTCCCTCTCTTTCTCTCACTTTGCTTTGTGAGTACAAAGCACATGAACATAACCAGTGGTTGAAAAGAAAAACCAACTCGCAAGTGTGTTGAAAAAATAACAATTTATTTTCCATCATGAAAATATATAAGTAAGTGAAAGAAAAGCTATGGAATGACTACAAGAGGTCGAGATATAATAAGAAAAAATCATGTTTCTTAAAAGAACGTCATGTGATCAAAGTATTTAATTAGTTATCACAGCACTCAAATCAATCAATTTAACATCACGTGATTATGAGCCGTATCATATATTGATATGTAATAATTGTTTGAGCGAACATATCTGATGATCTGTCACATGATGGCATATGATGCGACGAGATCATCGATTGAGAAAGCAATGACGCTTTGGAACACAACTCTGATATTGCCTTATTTGGAAGGAAAGATTGAAATCCCAGGAGTAAAGATATGACATGGTATCTTACAAGGTGACAGTCCCCCCCCTCCTGTTTTGTCTTGTCTGGACCCACTGAGTAACCTCATCAATGAGCAAAGACACGGATACAATCTGACATGCAACAGAAAAATGACCAATGGAACGAGAGGTGACACACCTACTGTACATGGATGATCTAAAATTCTTCGCCCCAAATGATAAGAAATTGGCAGATCAACTTGAACGAGTAAAGCAGCACTTGGTGGACATCTGAATGGAGTTTGGTCTTGACAATTGTGCTAAATGCACATTTGTACAAGGAGAAACAAAAAGCGGACAACATCTTAATCGATGAAAGTACAACAATACAGGAACTAGAAAACGAAGCATCCTACAAATACATAGGAATAGAAGAAGGCCCCCAGGTACAACACAAAAAAATGTGTAAAATAATCAGCAAAGAGTACCTACGCAGAATAAGACTAATTTTGAAGTCGTCCCTCTCTCCAAGAAACTAAACCAAAGCTATAAACCAACTTTCAGTGTCGGTATTCCAATATAGCTGTACAATTATAAACTGGCAAAAACTGGAGATCAACAATTTGACACCAAAACAAGGAAACTTCTAACTATTCACCAGATATTCTACAAAAACCAATGCATACTGAGGTTGTACTTACCGAGACGAGAAGGAGGAGGCGGTTTGATGGAGCTTAACTAAGTGCACAGAACATCTTGTGTCAGACTAGCGGAGTATGTGAAAATCTCAACAGACTGTTGGATGACATTTGTATACCAGAAAGAAAACAACAGACCAGAAAATCACACAATCACCCAACAAACAAACAACAGACTTATCCATTTAGCAACAAACTTCCAAAAACAGGTGCAAATGCTGGACACCACACAGGAAAACTACACAGAAACAAACACAGCCCCAATGATTGCAAAGAAAAAAAAATAGGAAAACTACAAAAAGAAATATCAGCAGATATACTCTGACAAATGGGAGAATGACAAAAGAGCAGGAAGATTTTAAAAAGATCTTGACAGGACAGGGGTCAACAAGGAAGGCTCCCTGGAATGACTAGGAAGAGGTCAAATTAGTTGGGATGGAGAACGAGTCATCATAAATGCCCAAGACCAAGGGCACTACACTAATGCCTTTAAGAAAATGGCGTGATTGAGCCAATTGGACAAATGCAGGTTTTGTGGGATAGAAACAGAAAGTACCAGTCACCTCCTTTCGGGACATAAAAAAACTCATGTCGGAACAGCTGTACACAGAAAGACATGACAGCGTCTGCAGAGCAATCCATTGGCACATCTGTAAACATTTCAACATCCCGGTTCCAGAACAATAAAGGAAACAAAAACCAAATCCGATCCTTGAAAATGAACAAGTAATGCTCACGTATGACAAAATGATCCCGTTAAGTGTCGACATTGCAAACAAAGCACTGTTTCTGGACATAGTGCGCAAACACAAAAAGGAAAAGTCAGCATTGTTGATTGAGGTTTCAGTTCCCAATGACTGGACTAAATGCCATAGAAATCAGGAAAATGATCAAATACCAGGATCTGAAAAATGAGGTCAAGAGGATGTGGAAATTGAATTCAGCTGAAATTGTACCAGTGATAGTTGGAACGAGGGGAATGATGAAGAAAACCCTTACTGAGTACTTAAAAATCATTCCGGGGAATGTCACTACAAATTAGCTACAAGTGGAGGCTGTCAGAGGTTCAGTGAAGATTCTGAAAAGAGCCGTTAGAACGAGGCTATGAGAATGAAACTTCACAGTTTGGTTCATGAATCATGATCCTTTACCAAAATATAGGAGGTGGAGATTTAAGGTTCTGGGAGAACTCCTTGCCACCTCCTAAAAGCCGTAAATGGAGATTATAACCTACGAGAGGTACAGACTAAAACGCTTATTAAAGAGATTGAATGCTGCAGCAACAGGAGCTGATGAGCACCCTGGTTTTAATCTTTTTGAATATTTAAACCGTTTCAGTATAGCTTTAATGTAGAACAAATTCAAGATTGTGAAGAATCGAATCCCATTTTCGTTTTCTCATTTCGTATCTACCTTAAGTGCTCGTCTGTTCAGTCAGGTTCCTTTAATTCCTTCAGCTTCCTTCCTTTAATAAAAATGCCGTCTCATTTTCGGTGACTTGATTCAATATGCTGTTTGTTATTGACTTCTTTTTTTTTTTACCTCGAGTTCCAAAATATTCCGGTAATTATAACAGCCAAACATGTTATCGGAAATCAGGAAGCGATTTGCTCATGATCATCTCACTTGATGCCAGTTAAGGCAACGTGGCATTGCTGACCGACCGCTGTGATTATGTACACTTGCAGGTACTTGGCCGTGAGGTGTATTCCTCAAACAACCAGTTGGGAGGAGTGCAGATAATGCACCACAATGGCGTAACACACAGCACTGTGCCGGATGACTTTGAGGGCATTTTCACGGTGCTAAAATGGCTCTCATACATGCCACAGGTGGGTCGAAGCCAGTGTGATTGCTATCTTGGAGGGAACACCTTCGGTTAGAGTTTTTTCTACTCCTGCTTGTTTGTGTTTGTTGTAGCCTGATTTTTTTTCCTCAAAATTAATGCTCACATAAAATGTAAAATCTTGATTCATTATTTTTTTTTTGTCCTAAGGCTTTCTGTTATGTTTTCACCCCTGTCTTTGTCAGTTTGTTTCTTACTTGTGAAAATTGAAGACCAGCATTTTGAGCCACCATTTTGTGGTGGTGCAAAATGGTGGTCGCCATCAAAAACAATGTTGCAGCACCATTTTTCGATGGGCGGTATAAGTAACTCGGAGCTTTGACTGAGCGAAACCAAGAGCACAATACAATTGACCTTTCTAAAGTCCATGAAATATTACTATAATTGCGAGATTAACTTAAACTTTTCCCATCACTGGGGACGGATACTTTTGCTGGCATTTCCCGTCGCTTGGGACGAGTACTCTTCCGTGTGTGTGTGTGTGTGTGTGTATACTGTATATGTATATATTATATCTTCTTCTTCTTCTTTCGGCTGCTCCCGTTAGGGGTCGCCACAGCGGATCATCCGTTATGATCCGCATACTGATTTGGCACAGGTTTTACGCCGGATGCCCTTCCTGACGCAACCCTGGTCACCTCTTACGACACAGGGATAAGGATTGAGTTTCGCCATGATTCCGGGCTGCCCTACACCCTCTCATAGCGCGGCCCAGCACAGAGCGCCCGTCCTCAAGCAATATATATATATATATAATATAATATATTATATATATATATATTATATGTGTGTGTGTATGTATATATATATATATATATATATGTATGTATATATATATATATATATATATTATATATATATATATTATATATATATACAGTATATATATATATATATATATAGTTATATATATATATATATATATATATATATATATATATATACAGCTCTGGAAAAAATTAAGAGACCACTCAAAATTATCAGTTTTTTGGTTTTACTATTTATACGTATGTGTTTGAGTAAAATGAAAATTTTTGTTTTATTCTATAAACTACTGACAACATTTCTCCCAAATTCCGAATAAAAATATTTGTCATTGGAGCATTTATTTGCAGAAAATGACAACTGTCAAAATAACAACAAAGATTCAGTGTTTTCAGACCTCAAATAATACAAACAAAACAAGTTCATATTCATTTTTAAACAACACAATACTAATGTTTTAACTTAGGAAGAGTTCAGAAATCAATATTTTGTGGAATAACCATGATTTTCAATCACAGCTTTCATGCGTCTTGGCATGCTCTCCACCATCTTTCACATTGCTGTTGGGGTACTTTATGCCACTCCTGGCGCAAAAATTCAGCAGCGCTCGACTTTGTTTGATGGCTTTTGACCATCCATCTTCCTCTTGATCACATTCCAGATGTTTTCAATGGGGTTCAGGTCTGGAGATTGGGCTGGCCATGACAGGGTCTTGATCTGATGGTCCTCCATCCACACCTTGATTGACCTGGCTGTGTGGCATGGAGCATTGTCCTGCTGGAAAAACCAATCCTCAGAGTTGGAGAACATTGTCAGAGCAGAAGGAAGCAAGTGTTCTTCCAGGACAACCTTGTACGTGGCTTGATTGATGAGTCCTTCACAAAGACAAATCTGCCCGATTCCAGCCTTGCTGAAGCACCCCCAGATCATCACCGATCCTCCACCAAATTTCACAGTGGATGCGAGACACTGTGGCTTGTAGGCCTCTCCAGGTCTCCGTCTAACCATTCGACAACCAGGTCTTGAATTGGACTCATCTTGAAAATTGGACTCATCAGAGAAGATGACCTTACTCCATTCCTCTATGGTCTAATCCTTATGGTCATTTGCAAACCTCAGCCTGGCTCTTCTTTGCTTCTCATTGATGAAGGGCTTTTTTCTAGCTTT
>CM068967.1:55824735-55835901 GCA_035128595.1 Eptatretus atami
ACCACATACCTTTCCTCGCCCATTGTAAATAAATTATTATTAGAAATGTTCCCTGCTCGTTTTTGTCTTTCCTTCATTGGTCCAGCATGGTCTGAATCCTAGCTTAGTCGGGACTTTATTCCCAACAATCCGTTCCTTTTAGCCGGTACGTCCTTGGCAGTGTCGCTCGGCTGCATCCGTAACGGTGACGGTCAAACATTCGACTTTTTGATGGTTGGACAGAATCATCGTAGAAACTTTTGGTTTGCGTCGCTACTTCTCTAGAGACAGCTTTTATTAGAAAGTCAGAGGTCAAGTTGACGATTTCGTAAGTACCAGTCTATGACTGCGCTGGTTTGTGTGTTTGTTTGTGTGTTTGTGTTGTTAGTTTTTAGCACGATAACTCGAGAACGAAGAAGCTACCAATGTCAAATTACACCACGTGATCAGGAGGGTGATGGCTAGCGCCTATGATTAGATTTTGGTCAAAATCGCGTCAAAGGTCAACGGTCACAGTGAGGTCAAACATAATCTCCGTAAATTCATGTGGAGAAATGGAGTATTTTGCTTCGCTCGACGTTACAGAGTTCGTTTTAACTTCGATTTTTTTTGTCTTCGTTTTTGCGATCGCTTAGGAGCTTAAAACTCGGTGTCGAAATTCTGGTAAATCGAATGTTTTGGAGACGTTTTCAGATTGTATAAAAAATATTTCACTTGCGCGTCACGGGTCGTCACGTGATGCAGTGCGCATTCCGTAATTCATGTGGAGAAATGGAGTATTTTTGCTTCGCTCGACGTTACGAGTTCGTTTTAACTTCGATTTTAATTTTTTCTTCGTTTTTGCGATGCTTATGACGCTTAAACTCGGTTGTCGAAATTCTGGTAAAAATCGGATGTTTTGGAGACGTTTAAAGATTGTATAAAAATATTTCACTCGCCGCGTCACGCGGTCGTCACGTGTGCAGTGCACTTGAGCAGAGGCGGCGTGATCAGTAATGGTTTTCGTGTGCGCCGCTGACGTGTGTTTTCGATAAAGATGGTGTTTAAAAGTCATTTTTTATCCCAATAAGGTTATCGTCGCATGCCTGACTCGCAAGCGTCGGATTATGTAAGATTGTGGTGATGGCGAATATTACGGTTTTGTGACTTTGATAAAATAATATAAAATATAATTGCGTGGAGAAATGGAGATTTTTGCTTCTGTCGACGTTACGATTTTTTGATGGTTTGGTACAGAATCATCGTAGAAACTTCTGGTTTGCGTCGCTACCTTCTCTAGAGACAGCTTTTATTAGACAGGTCAGAGGTCAAGTTGACGATTTCTAAGTACCAGTCTATGACTGCTTGTTTTTTAATTATCCCCGCCCGCGCTGGCGAAGGGGGATATTGTTATCACCCGAGTCGTTCGTCGGCTGACCGGCTTGTCCCGTCCGTCCGGCTGGCTGGGCGTCAACATTATAGCTGTGAGTGCGATAACTCATAAACTTTTTGCATATCGATTTGAAATTTGGGGCACACAAGTACTACCTGAAAAGAAGAACCCATTTTCGATTTGGGCGTGGCCGGATCCAAGATGGCCGACTGGGGCGGCGCAAACATTTATAGCTTGTGAGTGCGATAAACTCATAAATGTTCGCCATATCTATTTGAAATTTGGGTCACACATGTACCACTGAAAAGGAGAACCCTATTGATTTTGGGCGTGGCCGGATCAAGATGGCCGACTGGGGCGGTCGTCCGGCGGCTGGCTGGGCGTCAACATTTATGCTGTCACATTTATAGCTGTGAGTGCGATAACTCATAAACTGTTTGCATATTGATTTGAAATTTGTCACACATGTACCACTGAAAGGAAGAACCCTATTGATTTGGGCATGTCGCGATCCAAGATGGCCGACTGGCGCGGCCATCTTGAAAAAAATGTTTTTTCGCCATACGTATTTGAAATTTGGGTCACACATGTACCACCTGAAAAGGAAGAACCATATTGATTTCGGGCGTGGCCGGATCCAAGATGCCGACTGGTGCGGCCATCTTGAAAAAATTTTTCGCCATATCGATTTGAAATTTGGGTCACACATGTACCACCTGAAAAGAAGAACCCTATTGATTTGGGCGTGCCGGCATCAGATGGCGACTGCGCGCGTGTCCGTCCGGCCGGCTGGCTGGCATGGCGGTGAACATTTATAGCTGTGATGCGATAAACTCATAAACTGTTCGCCCATATCGATTTGAAATTTGGGTACAACATGTACCACCTGAAAAGAAGAACCCTATTGATTTTGGTCGTGGTCGGATCCAAGATGGCCGACTGGGCGGCCATCTTAAAAAAATGTTTTTTCGCCATATCGATTTGAAATTTGGGGCACACATGTACCACCTGAAAAGGAAGAACCCTCATTGATTTGGGCGTGGCCGGATCCAAGCTGCCGGACTGGTGCGGCCTTTTGAAAAAAATGTTTTTTCGCCATATCGATTTGAAATTTGGGTCACACATTACCACCTGAAAAGAGAACCTATTTGATTTTGGGCGTGGCCGGATCCAAGATGCCGACTCGTGCGGTTCGTCTGTCCGGCGGCTGGCTGCATGGCGTGAAACTTTATAGCTGTGAGTGCGAAACTATAAACTGTTCGCCATATCGATTTGAAATTGGGTCACACATGTACCACCTGAAAAGGAGAACCTATTGATTTTGTCGTGGTCGGATCAAGATGGCGCTGGGGCGGCCATCTTGAAAAAAAATGTTTTTTCGCCATCGATTTGAAATTTGGGTCACACATGTACCACCTGAAAAGGAAGAACCTATTGATTTTGGGCGTGGCCGGATCCAAGATGCGACTGGGGCGCATCTTGAAAAAAATGTTTTTTGTAATAAATGGAAAACCGCTTATTTGATTTCAATTATTTTTCAATGGCGGGGGATTCCCCATCTCTGATGGTATATTTTTATTTTATTTGTACATGTCAAGGCTCGTGTAAGAGCTAATGCACAAAACATATAACAAGCGGGAGCAGAGACAAGAGGGGGGGAGAGGGAGCACAAAACAGTGGAAACAGAGACATTAGGAGGCGTGAAGGATGGGGTGGGTACATGGGGTAAACAAGATGGACACCACAGGGACTTTCACGAAGGAAAGCAGGGAATTTGAAGGAGGTGGGTTTGGGTGGATTAACAGGCGGTAGAAAGATCATGGTTTTGGATGGGGAGATAAGAGATGGTGGTGAACAGCTGTTTTGAAGACCTGGAGGAAGAGTTGGATTGAAGAGTGTGTTGGAGTTTGTTCAAAAGCAGGAAAAGAGGAATGAAAGTGAGCAATGATTCTTGAATTTTGGTACTTTTAATCAGAAAGGGGTTGCTGGCGGACATTGAGCGCCTTCAGAAATAGGGCGGGACAGATAGCAGACAAAGCAGGGAGGGCGAAGCCGGAGAAGAGACGGTATAAGAAGAAAGACCACCGACACTGCCTGCGTAGAGAGAGTGAGAGACCAAAGACTCAGCCTCATTGCCGGAGATACAATGATCTTAAATGCCTTGGTTTTCACAGCATGAAGGTGAGGGTGGAGCACCAGTACTCCATCAAGCTGCGGAGAAAGCTTGTACATGGTCAGGAGCTCAGGTGTGCCAAGGAAGGACATTGGCACGATGAGGGATGCCCAGTCGCGCACCTGGCTTTGGAGGCACCTTGGAGATGTGGCTTTCCAGGAAAGATCTTTGGCAGATAGTGAGGTCAAAAGTTTGAATGAAAGGACTTCTTGAAGAGGATTGTTGAGAAATAAGATGGGGTGTTTTCCAGATGGTTCTTTCGGAGAGACATAGTGAGATGAGAGTGGGAGATTTGTCAGGATTGAAGGACATGTTGCAAGTGTTGGACCAGCTTGTCATTTTATCCAGGTCTGCGGAGAGTAAAGAGGCTGCTGCTCTTGATCTGAGGGATGACAGATGTACTGCAGAGGGTGGAGTCATCCACAAAGAGATGAAGAGGATTTTCCAGAGTCGGAGAGATGCTTGATGAAAATCAGAAAAAGTACAGGGCCCAGAACACTGCCTTGAGGGACTCCAGCCTGGACAGGAAGAGGGATGAGAGATTCCATTAAGGACACACGTTGACTTGTGACAGGAGAGGAAGTCTGCGAGCCATGAGTGGAGATTGCTTGGATACCATAGGAAGAGAGTTTGGTGAGCAGGGCAGGGTGCCTGACCATATCGAAAGCACTCGATATGTTGAGGGAGATTGCTCTGATCTCGTCTGAGATTGAGGCCTCCTTCCATTGTTGGGGAGCAAAAGTAGCATATTCAGGGTAGAGTGACCGGTCGGCGTCCAAACTGACGGCTGAGATGAGGCTGTTGGAGAAAAGGAAGGATTTGATGTCAACTGTGATGATGGATTATTTGACCTTGCTGATGATTACCAGATTTGCCTTCCAGGAGAGAAGAAAAGTTGCTTCAAGGCAACTGCCTCACACATGATCCATCATCCATTGGGACCATACTCTGTGCAGAGGTTGGTGCTGCTTAAGCAGTCTCCTTGGCTATCGGAACAATCCTGGACGGGTCGCCACTCCGACACAGTATACCAGCATGCTGGCACTCATTTTGCCGACTCGAAGAATGACAGGTTGAGTTACCCACCTGGTAGTAATTCAACAGCTGAGCGCGATTTGAACTCAGGACCCTCGCGATCAAGCCGCCCACCTAACCATTGAGCCAACACCAGGCATACCACATGATTCAGTGAACTATATGGGATGAAGGATGAGATTGGTATGATGATGTAAATAAGATGTGGATTAATCTATGCATTCGAGAGAGCAGGTTTCTGTGTAATAATCCGAGACTGTTAAAATAGGGATCGCAAAAATAGGAACCTCACAAGTTGCAATCTTTGCCAGTCAGTCTGAGTGAGCTGCCAGACTCGCCAGCACTGAGGGCTTTCTGAAAATAGGCACAGAGATGTTGACTCTCATGGGCACGTGATCAGACAAAACAATTGGAGCAGAGCAGAACGGGAGACATTTGCAGGAAAGTTGTTCATCATCAAGTCAAGAGGGAGGATTTTCCATTGGGAGAAACTTGGTCGCATAGTTCACAGATTGAGTCAGTCCCATGGAGTCACAGAGTTCTTTGCCAAAGTGCCATGACTGGTGAGCTACGTACCAACACCAGCAATTGGCATGGTGATAATTGAGAGATCACCACATATGAGAGAGAGTTGGGATGGGTGGTTAAATGAGTGGCTTCTTTTCTTTTTTCCTTTCTTCTATTTAAACCCCTACCGGTTTCACTGGAGAGGACTATAGGTGTTTCTCCGTCTGTCTGACCATCTCACCTGTGTTTTTTTTACTTTTTTTCCATACCCTTTAACATATTCAACTGAAACTTGGTACATGGCCTTATTATGATAAGTTAGAACAAGTTCAAGTTTCAGGATATTTCGTCAATGTTTCAGTTATGCGATTTTTGGTCTTAAAAAAATATCACATATATACATGGGTCAGTGTTCAGCTGCCTTGACACCACCCCATTGCTTTAACACCCATTGCCTGACAGTTGGCCTGACTCCACCCCAACAACAATCATGTCCATTGCAAGAACCAGCGCACAGATCGGCAGCCTCGGGCATTCGGTCTGGGTGTTAGTCCATGGCCCAGTGCAATTGGAATGATCCAGGTATATAACCACGATGAATTATAATATAATGCACATAAGCCGTACACATGTTTTTGCTTCATGTGTGTACATCAGGTTATTTTAATACTAGTACGTGCCCGTACGTGCGTGGCCGTATGTGCGTGGCCGTACGTGCAAAAAAAAAAAAAAACTTTCAAACCGTGTGCCAGAAACAACCACACAGGCCGTTCCTTCGCTCCCGCGTGCCCGCACGTGCGTGGCCGTACGTGCAAACCAAAGAATTTTTTTTTTTCAACATCCACACAGGCCGTTCCTTCGCTCTCTTAAACGACGACTGGATTGGGGCATTGTGTTTATCTTTAAATGCGGATAAGAAATCGAGAAATTATTAGAATACAGTGTCACACTATCCTGAAGTGGTGTGTGCCCGTACGGAATGTTCACAGGCATTCACGAATTATCACTTGCATTGAAGAAACAACTGCTGTGATACTTACACACACAGAGTTAATTAAAATCCAAATTAAAATCAAGTTTACCTCCCTGTCTTTGCTTGCCATGACATTTGCTGCCATTGACCATTGCCACTCCTACGCCACGGTAACTAAATGGCGCCCTTTCCCCATCGGCCACGCCTACGCAGCAACGTGTCTTGTCATTGGTTTGGCAAATAAATGGCCGCACAACGTGCTTGTCATTGGTTGGTAAATAAATGGCCACAACTTGGGAAGCACTTGTCCGATTAATATCAAACCTGAAAAGGCACATACTCAGGCCCCCAGCAATATACCTGGCAAGTTTCAATTAGATCGGACCAGTGGTGTCGAGAAACAGCGGTCACATACACACACACACACACACACACACACACACAACACACACACACACCACACACACCACACACGCACACACACACAGATTGCTGGAATTATAGAAAGATGAAATGGGTAAAGCCCAGAACAAATGAAACATGGTGGTGGGTTAGAGGTTGTTCTTCTTTAATTTGTTCCAGTATCGGCTCGAGCATATGTTAAAGCAAAGTAATTTTTTATCTCGGGTTTTTAGATCCTCGTGGAGGATCTCCAAGTCTTACTCACGTTGTTGTTCTTCATCTTCTTCTTGTGGACTATTTTGTTTCACAGCCTACAGTTTTCATCGAAACTTCTGAAACTTGGCGTATATATGTAAAAATACCCTGCGCAGATAGTACCATCTCATTTGAAAATTCCTCCTAGAAAAAAGGTTTGACGTCAAAATATCTCCGCTAATGGAAATCGCCTAAAAAAATTATCTCCGAAACTAGGCAAGCTTTTTGAATTCTGTTTGCGGGAATCAAACAGGGCATTAGCAGAGATGAATTACCGCACTACGATACATCACTATGACGTCATATCCATTTTTATGACGTCATCCTATTTTTTGACATTTTTTGTTTCGCAACCAGAGTTTTCATCGGATCTTCGTGAAAATTGCCATGTATATGCAGAAAGCCACGCGCAGGCATAACACTCCGATTTTGGAAATTCTTCCGAGAAAAAAATGTTGACGTCATAATATCGCGCTAATGGAATGCCCTATACCATTATCTCCGAACTAGCAAGCTGTTTGAATTTTGTTTGCGGAATAAGCCGGGCATTAGCACAGATAATTATCTCAACTGATGCATCACAATGACGTCATATTCGTTTTTATGACGTCATCATTAAGAGGACGAGGATGTTAGCTCATTTGAGCTTGTTTTTATCCAAGTTGACTTTATTGGTTTCTAGTCTACAAAAATATCGGTAAATGAAAATTTCTCTTGTTTTCATTTTGTCGAATCGACCCCAAACATGGTGGGTTATAGGGTTTCTTCTTCTTCTTCTTCTTCGTTCCAGTATCGGCTTGAGCGTGCATTAAAGCAAACAAATTTTTATTTCCCGAACATTCATTGAGACGGTAGGGGACATGTATTGCAAAGCAATTCTCGCTCTTGTTCTTTCTTTTTACTTTTTATGGGACGCGCATGTCTTGTTATCCCACGCTTTTTGAAGAAAACAAAAACGCGGAGGGAGGGGGATATTTAATCGGGTCTGTCTGTCTGTCGACTGTCTGTCTGTCTATACCTGTCATGCTATCTCCTCCTAAATGGTTGTGCAGAATTTCACAAACTTGGTAGTTATGATCACCACATGGCACAAAGGTGCAAGAGCAGTTTAATTTGCCCCATCCTTGGGGCAGGGTTAAAAGGTCAAATACCAAAAAATGCAATTATAGGTACATTTTTAAACATTTTTAAAATTAAACTTTGTTATGCAATCAAGATCGCGGGATGCATGAAATATGTAATGACTTTCTTGATTTGACCTCTGTTCATGCCCCAGGGGGGTGTGACTTAACGGTCACGGGGGTCAAAATGAGGAAATTTTTATAACTCAAAATTTGATATTGGATCATTCCTGGTGGAACCTTTTGCAATCTTTCAACTTTGCTTTATGTGCATTCCATCAACTTCCTCCAGTTGCAGTTAGGTAGATTTTTTTTTCATTAGCTTTCAGTTGGTGCTGTGCCTCATGAGTTGGAGGTTAAAGAAATGTTGTTGAAGGATTTTTGCCAACAATGTTTGGACAATCTGTGGTCTTCAACATGTTGATTAATGTTTGTGGTGAATCAATACTTCAATTTCTGTAAAGTGAAGCGGCAAATGTCTCGATGTGTAACCGAAAATGTTTTTTTTTTTTTTCATTCAGACTGCACAGGTGAATGGCAGTCGGGCTTTTTTGACCATGGCTCCTTCATGGAGATCATGCACCCGGGCACAGACTGTTGTTGTTGGCAGAGCCAGGTTGTGAGAATTGCATGAAACACTTTGCTTGTACTTGAGAGCATCAGAATTGATTTGCAAATAAGTTTCATTATTTGCAATCTACATTCACAATTAATTTATTTTAATTAGCTTGTTTGTTTATCTAATTATTTGTTTATCCATCTGTCGATACAGATATAAAATGGACCATTGCATCATAGAGTTTACCGGAAAGCTCGGAGAGGTAACATAGTCACCTCTTCGGTTCTATTTGAGATGATCTCGCTGGATTCCATTATTGGCTAAAGTATGTGTGTAGGTGTGTGTGTGTAATATATATGTATAGTATATATATATATGATATGTATGTATGTTGCAGTTCTTGGAACCACATGCATACAACAGATAGTGGTCCAAGACATTTATTCCATTATTATACGTGTAGATAGTCCCTTCCTTTTGTCTAGCGGGACAACAGGGGTGTGCGTTGCGATGATCTCATAGCTAGGTTTGCTACATCGTTTCTTCGTCATTTCATTTCTAACATCATTTCCACTCTTCTTTTCTGATTATTCCTGAGGTAAATCTGAGCCACGTGCGCCCTGCACTGTGAGATGGGTCCTCAGCAATGCCAAGCAGGCACTACACCCAAACCCTCCATACAAAACACAGCCTGCCAAACGCACTCACAGCGGTAATTTCCACCCATGTGTGTTTCCACAACACAGGCAATCACCCAGCACGATGCCCACGCTGCACGGAACGCTTACCGAGGCCGATAATAGAAAGGCAACCCCATGCCACGTTGTGCGGGATGCGAGTGTGCAAGGCGCAAGCGGCGCGTTCCTTTCAACCCATTTCTGGACTAATTATATCGATCGGGTTTCGTACCACGTACACGATAGCAGAATCGGGTGAGCACTGGCACATGCGTAATGGCGGATCGGAATGGAAGATGTTGTACGGAGCGTGCTCTCAAAGGCAGACCTCGTGGCCGCTCGCGACACTTTGTTATCGTACAGAGCTGGGCATGAATGGACACATCTTACTGTCTGTGTATGGATTCGCCATAACATCTTACCTTCTCGCCTCTATGGCCAGCGAAGCTGTGATCGGGCGGGGGCATGTTCTACAGCTTTGGCACGTTGGCGCACACGGAGCGGGCGCATTGGCCAGCGCTGCTCGGGGGCGCCCGAGCAGCGCATTGGCAGCGCTGCTCAGGCGCCCGAGCGGGCGTGCGAGACGAGCTGCCCTCGGTCGCGTCATCAGGGCACGCCCGGGGGTTCTTGCAAGGCGATTCATGGGCGGAGTTCGGTGTGGACGATTCGTATCATGTCGTGAGGTCGGAATGGGACATCTTTGCAGCATCGGGTCATCTTGCCGAAATGGAATGCTGCAGTTTCCGGCCATCACGGCCGGCCGCGCAGGGGTCGGCAATCAGAGCGCGCCCAATTCGGATGACGTCACGAGTTTCGGGGTGCCCCCGCCCCGTGTCGCGGGGCCTATAAAGGTCCGAGCGGATCCTTCTTTCTCTTCTCTCTGCTGCCTGCCTCACCTTCCGCTCAAACTGGATCTCGACTCCGCCTTCTGTCGTCATCACTGGGCTCCTCCTCCTCTTTCTTCTCCGCCCACACGATGCTGACTCCACCCTTCAACTCAAGCCCCTCCTTCACAGCCACGGTCTCGACGCGAGCTGCCCAAAGCGAGAGACGACGGCCTGCTGTCAGGGTGGGTACTGCGCCACGGAGTATTCCCCCCAAACGTATTGGTGGCGCGTTCGGGTACCGCGTATCAGTTATACAAAGGTACCGAGAGACCGTAGCCTCAACTCCTCTCCTGTCTTGCTTCAATCCCTCTTTATCGGGTGTGGTGTGTGTGTGTGTGTGTGTGTGTGTGTGTGTGTGTGTGTGTGTGTGTGTGTCCTGGTACCTGTCTATGTAAGTAAGTCTGCAGAAGATCGTTATTATTATTTTCGGGTTCGGTCTGCTCTGTGTCCGCTTTTATAAGTTGCTTGTATTTGCTGCACCACCTCCCCTATCTCTGCACAACACACCCCATAAATCTCTTGATCGTACCACATACCTTCTCGCCCATTGTAAATAAATTATTATTAGAAATGTTCCCTGCTCGTTTTTGTCTTTCCTTCATTGGTCCAGCATGGTCTGAATCCTAGCTTAGTCGGGACTTTATTCCCAACAATCCGTTCCTTTTAGCCGGTACGTCCTTGGCAGTGTCGCTCGGCTGCATCCGATCCGGTAAAGTGATCGGTCCGGTAGAGTGATCGGTTCGGACAAGGCGTACTGAAGCGTGTTCTCCGGTAATAAATCACGTGGTTATTTTAGGTAACGGATTAACTAGATGGAGGACCCAAAGTCACGTGGTTGAGATATTGGCGTCCACGGTCGGTTAAGCGCCCGCCGCGTCACGGAATTATCCATGTGTGACGGCCTACAATTCCGGGGAGTCTGGTGGTAGCCGAGATAGCTTCCCCCACCTAGTGGTCTTCTCACCGACCCCGGCCCACAACAATGTATATATATGTATGTATATTGTATATGTATGTATATATATATATAATATATATAAATTAAATTGTTGCGGGCCTGGTATTGGCTGCGAGCACGACCGCTAGTGGAGCAGTAGGGTCGACTCTCCGAACACCGGAATTTAGATCATACCTTTCGGAAAACTCCGAGGGTACGGGTCCCTTACCGGACCGTGAATCGTCAATAATTCCACCACGTGGTACAGGGTTATTTGCAAACTTCAAAA
>CM068967.1:55847870-55868065 GCA_035128595.1 Eptatretus atami
AGAGAGAGAGTATGGGAGTATGAGTATGAGAGTGGAAAGTAAGGGTTGGGCTTGGAGAGGGTTAATGAGGGTAGAAATGATCATTCGTATAGATGGTAGATGATCTGAAGAGAGGGTGAAAAGTTATCTTGAAGTCCTGGAGGGAGAAATGAGATTGAACAGACTGAGGAAGTTGGTTCCATAGATGAGAGAAAAGAGGAATGAGAACGAGTGGAGGTGAGCAGTGAGCCTGGATTTTGGGAGTTTCATGAAAAGAGGGTTACTGGCAGACGGTGTGTGCCCTGCAGAAGTCAAGGGGAATAGGAGTGGGGATGACTTTGAAAGGTCAGAGGGGGCAAGACCAGAAAGGAGGTGGAAGAAGACGAATAGGCCACCGACCTGTTTAGGATGTGGGAATAACAGGCCAAGATATTCAAGTTTCATTGCGGGAGATTCCATTGAGTTTGAGCCACTTGGTTTTCAGGGCATCAAGTTGAGGCAGGCACCTGTCCAAAGGGATGAGCAATACTTACTATATTGATCTGTGTATGAAGGCCTTTCATTATTCATTTCGTTCATCATTTCTCCTCTCCATTTTGTCATTTTACCTCTTGTGTCGTTCATTATTTCTCCTACCTGTCATTCCCTTGCCAGTGTTGTTAAATGTGTGGCATGCTCAAAATCGCAAGGAACTTGGGATGATGATATACTTGAATGGTTTGTCGCATTTACTCTGTTTCAACCAAGCTAATGACCGCCATGGATTTTACGTTGTTTGGGCTCAGGTTAAAGAACTTGTCGCTGAAAAACACAAAAAAACAAACGACAACCTTGAAGCTTATTGTTTTTTTTAATATTGCTTGTAGCTCATTTGAAAAATTTTGGCTCTTGTACGAGCATTGGCCCCTCTTTCTTGATCACTGAGTGCAGATTGCCACACGGCAGGACCCCTAGTTGCACTTGATTAAGGATGGATCTATCCCTTTCCCTGATGCTTCTTCTTACTTCATCTCCATAATATGACTTTTTTTTTCTTTTTCTTTTTTTTTCCCCCAACCTCATGGTAGACCAGTTTTGTCCATGGTTCCATATTGTCCCTTGCTAGTTGCCTCGTTACTGCCATGATGTCACTTGGCTCCTCCTCAAGATGTCCAATAAATATTGCACCCCTTGCGAGTTTGTCTTCCTTCTAATCCAAGGGTATATATACTAATACTGTGTCTGCAGTAATGACTTTATGGTCTGAGCCATGTTTCCTTCCTAAGGATAGTTTCAATCCTGCTCATCAAGCACTGTGAGTCTTTGAGTTATGACCACCTTGTCACCCCCCTTGGTATTCATCAAGATGCTTAACAAGCATCTTCAAATGCTTTGCATTCTGTTCTGAATGAGTGTGACCTTCCATCCCTAGCTGTAGGCCATTCAAAGCATGCTCTACCTTCATTCCTCTTTTCTCTGCCATCCCTCCATGTGGACATGCTCCATTCTGTTAAAGGTAAAGCATTCCCTCATTTAATGCTGCATTTTGTTGCACCTGGGGGATAAGCCAGTTATCCAGCATCACCAAATAGCTATGCGGTTGCTATGACTTTGGCGGAGGAATAAAGTTGGTCGAAAATGCCGCTGGACCCGACCCTAATGACAACCTTGGGTGAGCAAATTGATGTTGCCACATTATGAGGGTTCTCCTCGGCTCAAAACCTACAATTATGCTTATTCACATAGCCATCGACATTACTTGCAGATGTTTGCCATTGGCATCAACATCACTTGCGGATGAAGATCTGCCTCCTCACTGAACAAGCCATGTTTAAGAAAATTGTCATCTTATTCAATTATGTCCAACATGTCTTCAGCAAATGACATGAGGGGTTTGATCTTCCTCCAGTCTTGTCCATGGTTCCATCTTGTGATGCAGCTTTGTTTCTTTCAAAATCCTGTAAATTAAGGTCTTTAGACATGTTTGATGACCAGAATGGCCACCATATTGATATATTATTTTTGGAGAGGGACAAAAATCTCAATGGACTTATGCAACTGCCTCCTCAGTGTGCACCTGTTTTGGCTCGAGGCTTGCTGAGTGGAAACAAGCCATATCCAATGGCACTGCACGTAATTTCGTACTTTGTGTTTTTGGTTGATGCTGACTCGTTTCTGCCATGTTCCTGCCTGAAACGGTTCTGAAAACCCCCTACTGAGTGGCTGCCTTTAAACCACGCTGCAATTTAAATATGCTGCTTTTGATTGTAATTGGTAAGAATTTTATCATCGATACTCATGGAATGAGAAACGTGAGCAGAATCGAATGCTACAGCCCAGAGTTTAATTATACAAAGTTGTTGAAATTGTCAAAATATATGTTGTTAATGTTGCTTATTTAATATATAAACGATTCGATCATTAATCTGGGCACCCTGCACAAGAGGCGAAAGCTCTGTTATTTTGATGTGTAATATGTGGACGACTCAAGAGGGCCTGCACACTGAAGAGACTCGTGGATTCCGTGAATGTGGAGCTATAGCTGCATGGTGCTTGTATGACTTTCATTCTGGGTCATACCCAGAAAGCTCTGGTCATACAGGTGGAGAATATCTTATTGGTAAGTCCAGTTGTATCTCTCAGCCATAAGGATGCAATTATGCACGCAAATCTCACCCAATGTGACCGAATGGCGGGTCAGCAGATGTGAATTCTCAAACGTTACACTTTATTGTGAACAAGATTGATGTAAATGACCCTTGTCATCGCTGAAGACTTTTTTTGGTATCGTTTTAATTCTTTTTATTTTTATTTTTTAGTCTGTTTCTGAGTGTTCTCTAACGTTGCTTGATAGAGTGCAATAGAACGTTCATCAAAAGCCCTGTTATTCAATTGCAGAGTACGTGTGATGTACATTAATGGTGATGCCCTTTTCATATGTTTTTATTAAAATATATAGATTACTCCACAAGCAGGCCAAGTATGGTTTCCAGATTCAGCATTCAAGACAGCCCAGGCCATCAAAGACTTTAACCGAGAAGGCCTCCCCCTCATGGTGTTTGCAAACTGGCGAGGCTTTTCTGGTGGTATGAAGGGTGAGTTGTACTTGACATTAGTTTGGTTTGTCCTGGAAAATTTCTGTCCATGTTCATTTTTCAGAATTTTCTCGGGAAGCAACTTTTAATATTAAGAGATTCACCTTATCACTCAGGTAGAAAAGATGACGTTGCACCACGGGTTTTTATTTTATTTTATTAATGCCACAAGGGAAGGGTCAAATGTCAAAACTAACAATGGCCTCCTGGGTCGAAAAGCAAAGAAAGAAGATGGGGAAAGGATAATCAGGATGGGGATGCCCACATTAAAATAAAGTGATTGGCCCACAGTAAAATCAAGAGGGGGGAAAGGAGCTTCAGGTCACTTTACAGACAAACAAGGTGTTCAAGATGGCACCACTTTTGCAAATTAGTGACCTTGGAAGGGCCTCCCAGAATCCTGCACTTGGTTTAGCTCCAATAGCAAACTGACAGAGAAGGGGACCCAAGATTATAGTCCAGATGATGAGGCAGCCCTTCCAGGGTGCTACACTCAGGTTTGGTCTCTGGCTTTCTGGCTGCCCTCAGTCTGCCCTCTTTCTAAAAATGTATATATATACATACATATATATATATATACAGTATGTATATTCTCCTTTGCACTGGATGTTGATTCAACTTTGGGTTTCTTTAAAAGTCTGTTTTCTCTCTCATGCACAGGTTTATCTCACCTTGTCTGCAGCTATGCTATCCACCCTCTCGTTCCTGATGGACAGAGTCTTGTAGCTGGGCAGCTGTTATTAAGCAGCTTATTTTCTCAACATAGAAGGTGAATCCAAGCAAAGGCAGCATTAAGTTATTTCTCAAGGCCAGCAATAAATGCTTGTCTATCCTCAGGCAAACAAGAACACAATACAATGTGAATTCTAAGGTTAAAGTCTTCTCATGTTCTCATTGAGGTGTCTCATGTACAGCCTGTCTCCTTCCTTCAAGATCTGGTAGTTAAGTCAGTGCCTGGTTTATGCGACCTTTTCATCACTCTCCTTCATGACAAATGGCTTCACTGCAGACTCTCCTCGCTTTAACCAGAATTTCTGAACTCGTTTACCTTTAAAGCTCGTGTATCCAACCCTTCTCTTTCTGGGCCCACCTTCATTCCATTACTCCCACTGCCTCTTAGATACGAAGTTTTTTTTTTTAAAGCAAGAAGGTGGCAAAACTTTCTGCCTTGACTCTGCATATGCAATGGTCTCAGATGGCATCAGCACCTCTCCAGGATGCACACATTCGTCCATGTTCTTAAATCTTGCATTGCTCTTGCTTCTTCTCCATTGTCTGCTATCTTCAGTTTGCCCTTTATCTTCGGAAGCCTCCTGTCTCCTTGGAAGATGATGTACATCACTTGTATTCACAAGGATTCAAATACAGGTCCACTCAATGACAGGCCCAAAGGCTCACTTCCTTTTGGAAGCAAAGTCATGGAATTCATCAACACGGCTAACATTGTCTTCACTCTTCTTGTATGACCTCTGATGATGGCTGATATAATCAGTTTGGATTCTCACCTTGTCTATCCAGAAGCATCATCGACCAAACCCACCTGTCTACTTTCTTGATCAGCCATTGGAAAAAGTTCACCATGAACATTTGTGTTTCTTCCATCCTGCCAAATCTTTCCTGAGTAAATCTAAACTTCTCATGGCCTTCGGAAATATTTCAGTGGAGTTCGACTCTCCCCGACGGGCTTGGGCCCCTGATTTGCACTTCTCACTCCTGGATGCAGTGGAATACAAAGCTGTCAGCATCATTGGTGTCTTTCACAAATAAATCTGACACAGGGCCAATTGTGCTTTCTCGTTGCAGACAGGTTGGTGGCCCCAGTCTTTTACTTCTTATATTTTTAAATCCCACTCTTATCTTTAAATCCCACCCTTGTTCTTTCATCACTCCACCCCTCCCAACCCTCTCCAGGATGGACACATTCTTCCATTAAACCCTGCTTCGGTGTTTTTAACCTTACAAAATTCTGGCTTTATGCTCACCCATATGACTTGGATTATCCTTCCTTGTGCATGTGAACTTACTCTTTAAGTCATTGCAATCCTGCACTTTTCTTTCCTGGACTTGAAGACATCAATGCGCTACACTCTCACATCACCTTCTATCACACCCTTAATCTTTTCTATCCCTGTTAACCTCTCCCCTCCCCTGCTCTCACACCGACATGCTTAACTGTTGCTTAGTTCTCCTCTCTTCTCTCTCTCTTTCTCTCTCTCTCTTCTCTCTCCTCTCTCTCTCTCCCCTCTTCTCTCTCTCCTCTCCCCTCTCTCCCCCTCTCCCCTCTCTCCCTCTCTCTCCCCCTCTCTCCCCCTCTCTCTCCCTCTCTCTCCTCTCTCCTCTCTCTCCTCTCTCCTCTCTCTCTCTCTCTTCCCCTCTCTCTCTCCCTCTCTCTCTCTCTCTCTCTCTCTCCTCTCCTCTCTCTCTCTCTCTCTTCTCTCTCCTCTCTCTCTTCTCTCTCTCTCCTCTCTCTTCTCCTCTCTTCTCTCTCTCTCTCTCTTCCCTCTCTCTTTCTCTCTCTCTCTCCTCTTTCTCTCTCTTCTTTCTCTCTCTTCTCTCTTCTCTCTCTCTCTTCTCTCTCTCTCTTCTCTCTCTCTTCTCTTCTCTCTCCTCTTCTCTCTCTCTCTTCTCTTCCTCTCTTTCTCTTCTCTCTTCCTTCTTCCTCTCTCTTCTTTCTCTCTTCTCTCTTCTCTTCTCTCTTCCTCTCTCCTCTCTCTCCTCTCCTCTCTCCTCTCTCCTCTCTCCTCTCTCCTCTCTCCTCTTCCTCTCTCCTCTCTCCTCTCTCTCTCTCCCTTCTCTCTCCTCTCTCTCTCCCCTCTCTCTCCCCTCTCCTCCTCTCTCTTTTTTTTTTCTTCCCACCACCGACTATCAGTTTTACACTTCTATTGTCCATTGGGATGTGAAGAAGCATTGCACTGGCCTTTGAACGACTATGTAGTCCAGGTTTGATTTTCTTTCTGACTATACACTGTAGGACTGGTTGCTTAGCAATTTGGTGTGCTGTCCCTCAGGTGGACATTAAGCTGAAGATTTATCTGCTATCATGAACTTATGGATCATCGCCTGTACTCTGCCCATATTCCAAATTCCTGCCATAATGTGTGGAGGCATAGCGTCAGCAGCACAACCACACCTCACTAATGATGCAACCAGATTGAATCCCAATCAAATATGCATTCATACTCGACAGCCCTTCTATCACCTGGCACTTTTTTCTATTATATTCACAAAGACGTAACAATTGTTTGTTTGTGTTTATCCTCCTCGTGCCGTTGACCGCGTAAGGCTGCCGAGGCATTATCACTGGGGAGGGGTTACAATCCCAAATAGGACTTTGTTCAGACACAGGATAATCGACTGAATGTGTAGGAATTTATAATGTGTTCAAGGTGCCGGTGATGACTTGCCTACTCTTCTCTGACTTGGTCCACCAACTAATGCTTGGAAACGGGACATCCAGTTTAACGTCCATCCGAAGGATAGTGCACACTTGGTGGCTCGTCCTGCCAGTGAAACACCTGGGCAACATTTTATAGCTTTGTTGAGAGTCAAATCCAGGCTGGATACTTCAGGAGCAAAAAGGTGTAAAAATGTGTGCAAAGTATTCCAATGCAAAAACCTCTATCATATTCACTGAACATTTGTGAAAACGTGGATCATCCCAGTAAAATACGATTTAGAAACGACACACACTCACCTGGCATGAACATTGAAACGAATGATGTAAATATGACTTAAGGGGAAAGTGGTGTACTGTGAACTTTGACAGTGTGACCCGATACAGCAAAGTAGAATGAATTTTTTTTCTCGAAATATAACAGCGCTGTTGATTTTAGTGTTCATTCCAAATGACTGCTGTTAAAGTATTAGAACAAAAATGACCAAGCACCAAGACATAAAATAATAACTTGAAGAGAACTAAGGCAACCAAAGAATATCAACATATATTTGAGTAATCGTTGGAGGAAGTGGGGTAAGACTCCTGCAGGGTACAGGTGTGCACCAATGCTTTGATCAATTAAAATACAATAAGGCTTCTTCTTTTTATCGACTCTATATCAGAATCATCTCCGGCACAGCATGGCAAATGTGGGGAAAGTATCCTCGCACTGAGGCATTGGTACACCCTGATGACCATTGAATACATCAACCTCCACAACATCCTCTGTAAGGGGCAGGTGGTTGTCTGCATATGTGGGTGTAAGTGTTGTCTAAAACTTACTGGGGTTAAATCTTCGGGTTTTAAAAGCTTCTTGTTTTTTTTCTTTTCTTTTTAACCTCCGCCACCTAAGGTGGACAGAGGTTATGTTTTCACCTCTGTCTATCCGTGAGCAGGATATCTCCAAAATTATGGACGGATTTGTACGAAATTTGGTGGATGGGTTGGGTGTGTGACGAGGACAAATTGATTCGATCTTGGTGAAGATCTGGATCCGGATATGAGAATTTTAAATTTTTAGCTGGCTCTAAGAGAGCTCCGCGTTGTTCTTCTTGTTCTTCTTCTTCTTGTTCTTCTGGTGAAGACAAAACCTTTATGACGCGGCTCTTGGACACATTTGTCCTTGTTTTTACGTGGTTCTTCACCATTGTGAGATGGCATCAAATACGGAATACGTATATAAGCATGATACTTCCAAAAATTGTGGACGGGTTATGGCAAAACTTGGTGGATGAGTTGGGTAGATGACAAGAACAAGCCGATTGGATTTTTGTTCAGGTTCAGATCCAGATACGGTCTATGAGTGGGATACAAAATGTAAACTGGTCAGCCTGGTAGAGGTATATGCTCTACTGAGTGCCGTTCTTGTTTTAAAGTGCAATGGTTTGACAGCTGAAATCACTTAAATTTCTTCGTATTGCTGAGAACTAGTGAGACATATTTGCCAATTATCCAAGTAATTCCACTACCATGGTAATCCTGCTTGCTTGGTAATTTATTTGAACATGCAGTACTTGATTACAGTTTTTAGATCTTAAGCGGTATAACTTTTTTTGGCAGTTATTTTAACTGCGTGATTTCCGAGTGAAAGCCAGGGCATTGCTGCGTGTGTGTGTACCATTCAGACATGTATGACCAGGTGCTGAAATTTGGTGCCATGATAGTCGATGGGCTGCGTGAGTACCGACAGCCTGTCATTGTGTATATCCCTCCGCATGCCGAGCTTCGTGGAGGCTCATGGGTTGTCATTGATCCGACCATCAACCCTGCACACATGGAGATGTATGCAGACCCTGAGAGCAGGTATGCTTTATTTTAGGGAGTGTTGGAAAATGTTCTTTGGTTCATATGATATAGAGATGGTTAATCACATAATCTAACAATAGATACATGGATAATATTGTCCCCTTGAGACTATGCTGGTATTTTTATTGTTGCTGAATCTAATGTTATTGCCAGGGGTGGTGTTTTGGAAGCTGAAGGCACAGTGGAGATTAAATTCAGGCGAAAGGACCTTGTCAAAACCATGCGTCGGATCGACCCCATCTACAGCAACTTAGTCAAGCAGCTTGGTAAGTCACATGTGTAGTTCTTGCAGTCGAGTATGGAGTCTGCAAAAGTTGATCAGACAAGGTTCATTATGGTTTGTGATTTGAGTGGGAGAATGGGTTATGATGGTGGGGCTCATGTGGTTGGCAAGAGGATGAGGAGGCGGTTTAGTGAAGGAGAAACCTTGGCGAGTGGAGTACAATAATTCTGCTTCAAGTAGGATTTTAATATTAACATTGCTCCTCATGATGTATTTCACTTAAAGGGGCACGCTAGGTGTAATGATCAGTGCAAACTCGGTAAATGCAGAGCATGATGTGCAATTTAGCTCATTGGGTGACACACGTCTAAGTTGGAGTGCTGATTTTTTGCATAATCTTTTTTTCCTGACTGCCTTTATTAAAAACCCTTTTGCTGTTCATCTTGCAACAGCATGGTGTTTGTGTGGCAGGTAATACATGCTGATTAGAATTCACGAGGGAATGGCCATGATGGGGCACAAATCTTTGGCACTGGAATACTGTGTGTGCATCTGTGTTTATACGTGCGTGTGCTTTATGCTCGACATTAGGTTAAGGCAATTGGAATTCGTTATTCAAGGTACTAAATGAAAATGGCACAGCCAACCAAGAGTTTTCACCAAGTGGACTGGACCAGTCTGGAGTAGGCTTGAAAGCAAAATGGTAAGAGCGTCTGCTCTGAGTCTGGGTCAGCGGTTTGACTCTGACCGTGGCTAAGTGATACCAACGACTTTAAAAATGGTACATGCAGTTTCGTTGCTTGATCCTCAGCACTTAAAAATGATAGAGCACGGACAAACAACTATCGGTTGGTATCCATGGTGAGGAGAAAATTCAGCCTTGATTGCCCGCTGAGTGCAGAGAGAAAAGCGAGGTCATAAGAACGATGGTGTCGCTGATACCCAGAGTGATCTGGGGAGGGCAGACGTCACTTTTCCGAAGCTCAGTGGCTGTATTTGTCTGAAGTCAAGTCTCGTTTGTTATCATGAGCGTGTGTAATTTGTTCTCGCTCCTCTATGAGCCTTAGACCCTGCGGAAAAAAACCCAGCACTAAACATATTTTGTAATGAGAGGAGAAAGCTGACGTAGTCTCAGGCAGTGGTTTATCCATAACCCACAGATTTCCTCAGGCCCTTATGCTGTGCTACGGCATGTGGCTCGATTTTATTGCCTTTGCAGCTGTCTTCCGGTCACATTACGAGGCAAGTAGTGAGAAGGAGCATCTTAATCCTCCAGCAGATCCTCATTATTGATGGTCGACTTAATCCGAGTTTGCAAATGGCGTGATTTGGTGTTATATGGTTGTGAATGAGCGGTTGTACAAGATAAACTGCGCTCATGTAGCTTCAGGGCGGTGACACGTTTCTGCACCCTCCTGCTTCGACTCTGAATGGTGTGTGGTTGAGGTTTGTTGAACAACAGATTGTGCACTTGTAAAGTGAGGTGAATCACCGAGCAGGTGTGGCACAATTGGATTGTGAGGAGGTGTACGAGTGGTGATGTTTGCAGGTCTTCCCTTTCGTTTGCACTTTGTACAATGCTGTTTTTACAGCCTTTGTACCATCCTGCTTTTGCAGAGGTGTTTATTGTGTCGGTCAGTCAATTGTTTCACCAGTTAGACCACCTTCCCCAATTGTGTGTGGAGGTTTATATGCTGTGCTAATCTGTGCACTACGACGTTGAGATGTGCCGGAAGCAAAACGGCTTTTTCGAGACCTCGCTATGCAGAAAGCCAGAATGTACAAGCGTGTTATTGAATTTTAATCTGTGCAATCTCATCGGCCTAACGTCCCAGGTGTGAACAGTATCGTCGTACAGGAATGTCGCTACCAAAGAAATAATATGAGCGCAGGATTTTTGCAAGGAGCTTATTCACAAGCTTTGAAAAACCAAGGGTGCGAAACCGTAAGGAGGCGGACACCATCGGGCAATGTGTGCTCCCATATTATTCTTGCCTTAAAGAATGAAGTGGCAGAAAAAAAAAATGTTATGCACATCTTAGTGTGGCCTATAAAGATCTGAGCGCAATTTTCAGCATCATCAGCAGTGACAAGCTTTAGTCTTTTCCTCATTGACTTTTTCAATATGATTTAAAGTACGAGAAATCGCCATATTGACCTCACAGCAGATCTCTCACCTCGCTGAAGACCCCCGCCGGATGGAAATGCTATATTTGCCAAATTACAACTCCATTCAATAGCACATGCGACGTGAATCAAGAAGAAGAATAAGGAGGATGAGAATATGTTGATGAACCATTATTGCTGCTGTCAAATAATGCTCCCCCCTTTCAAAATTTGTTTGACCTTTCTGTCCTTCTTTTTCCCCCTTTACAGTGTTCCAATTGACTCACAGTGGAGCTCCTAATTATTAATACTAGCAGATACCCGTCTGTGACGGGTATGGGGGACAGGACAGATCACAATACTCGGTTATGGTAGTTTCTTTGGATGTTTTGCGCCGCATTCAAGAACTCAGTTCATATTGGTGGCGTGTCTGGGTGCCCATGGTAGCGTTTGAGACCGGTCGCTTTAGATTGTTGGCTTTGACACATAGTGCCGGATGAGTAACACGAACGATTTGACATATTCATCATTTCTATATTACCTCCATCAACAGGTTAACACCATGGCAGGATAAAAGTCGTAAATGCTGAGTTGAACAAACGTCCTGAACTCATGGACTTTGTTAAGTAAAGCACGTCGTCTGGGACCCGGCCGTCGGTTTGCCACCGAACGCTGCTGATTGTGACGTCATTGATTCCCTCTTTGAAAATTCTATCTTTATTCGATTTTTTTTGAATCTGCTATCACCTGCATAAATACATGGAACACATAATGTGAATATTTCGGAAGTATGAACAGAATATGTTCGAAGAAAAGTGTGTTAGAAGTTCCAGGCTTACGCCCATTATATTATGATAATATGTGCAGGACAAAGACAACAGGAGACACCATTGAACTTTCACACTAATTACCCGGACTGATCGACACAATCTGCCACTAGAGCCTTGGACTCCACCCCAGATTCACGAGTCATTGGTTCCAGACAAGGACATGGAATAGGCCAACACTCGAGTATAATCTCTACGTGTTGTTTTCTTTCTGCTAACTTATCCTTCCTCGTTGCTTAATGGCAACGCCGACTCCTCGCTCTTTTTGTCCGACCGCTGAGTGGGCCTACAGGTGGGGAAGTGAGCAGTTTTGCTTAGTGCATCAGCGAGGATCTTTTGGAATGGCATCAAGTGGAGATAATTCTTTACCCACAAACAGCTGCTATTCATCAGAGCTCACTTCCAGCAATACCTTTAAAATTGCCTTTTTTGAATGGCAGCATGGAAGCCATTTGTGAAATTTAAAATGATTTTGCAAGATTGCACCAACAGCTTGAATAGTTGCATTCTGGCTTATCTGCATTGTTGTTTTTTGCAACGACTGAGGTTTAATGACACGTGCTTATTTTGCTGGTTTTCACAGTGATGCTTCATGCAGACCCGTTCTTATAAAACGCTTCCTTGGTGGTCCATTACCCCCTCCCCAGACCATTCAAACCATCAACATTACAAATGAAGCCATTCCCTTCGTTTATTTTGGTGTGAGGATTTGTTTGCTTGTTATTTCCAAACTCTCTTTGCAATGCCACTCTTCTTTGTCTTGCACCTCATGTGAATGTAATATGCACTCGGTCTTTGAATTAACCATTATGGGCTGTAATGTTTTATTGGGTCTGGCAGGAGAGCCTGGAGGTAAGCACACTCGCCTCTCAGCCATATAGCCTGGGTTTGAATCCTAACACAGCTATGAGATGTCATCATGGTGTTTCTCAGGCAGTGTGAGCCATAAATGTTTGCGCGGTCCATCGAAAGGGCGTTGAACCCACGATCGCATCGGCTAGTATTGGTGGACGTTAAATATCCCAGTGTCTTTTGCAAAGAGTAGGTGAGTTAGCACCAGCACCTTGAACAAAAATTACTGTGCATCAGCAGCACACTCCACACTCCTAGCAATGAGGAAAAACGAGCAGCCATGTGCTGCACACAAAGTATTGACAATTTTTTTTTTTTGCTCATGGGGATCACACAGTGCATATCTGTACATGGATACGTAATCGGGCAAGGGACTAGAGAATATGGTTTGAAGAAAGAATTAAATGTCCATTTGAGAGGGTTTGACACCCCCCCCCCCCTCTCTCCTCTCCTTCACTCCTCTTTTTATATTTCACTGCACTAAATGAGGCCTCATTCTGATTGGGTGGGAATACTTCATGTGCATTTCATTTCAGTTATACCTGTACTGTTGTGCAGGCACAATTAAATAAGTGTATCGGTACGTGGCTGTTTGTAATCGGTTGCATTGATCTCGTTTTTTTCCCCGATGTTTTTACCTCCAATGGAGGTTCTATTCACCGCTGTTTGTTTGTCTGTGAACAGGATATCTCAAAAGGTTATTGGTGGATTTAGATGAAACTTGGTGGACAGGTTGGGTGTGTGACAAGGACGAATTTATTCGATTTTGGTGAAGGCCCAGATCCAGATCCGGATACGAGAAAGTTTTAAGGTGATTCTTTATAATTGAGAGATAGGGCCGAAAACAATACACTGTACTGTGAAGCACGATACTTGAAGAAATTTTTTTCTTTTTCTTTTGTGTACATAGTAGAGGCTCGTGGAAGAGCTAGAACACTGAACGGATCAGGACATAACAGGATGCAAAAGGAACAGTAGAGAGAGAGTGGAAACACCAACAGCAGAGTAGAAGGCCAAGCTGGAGGGAGACTTGGACAAACAAATGGTGTGGGCAGGAATGGGGGGCAGGAGAGGATGCATGGGGTGGACAAGATTGATACTAAAGGCAACTCCAAGGAGAGAAAACTAGAAATTTGTAAGGAGGAGGGATTTAGGTGGAGTTATTATGAAGGTAGAAAAGATCATTGTTTTGGTTTGGAGATGTTCTGAGGTGGTGGGGAACAGCTGTCTTGAAGACTTTTTGGGTGGAGTGAGATTGAAGAGAATGTGGAAGTTGGTTCCACAGGTGGGGGGGAGAGAAAAAAACGAGTGGCAGTGAGCAAGTGCTTTTGTGGGCCGTTGCGGCCGAAGATTCATGCCATTTATGGGCTCAGTGGGCCGAAGAACTCTTTGTGAGATTAGGCCAATGGGCCGACTGAACTCACCTGGTGAGAGGCCAATAAGGCCACAAAGTGAGGAAACCCTCAGGGGTGAATGGACAATACTGCCGGGAGGGGGCATGATGGAGCGGACACGTTAAAAGAACTTTGAACCTTTGAATGTTCTGCTCCTATGCAATATTGGTGTTAAAAGTAAAACTAAGCCCCCAGTCAAATCCATAATTAGAATGTTAAGTAGTGTGCATAGAGTGTGAATTTGTTTGTTAGATTATAAGTAACCCGACACACTAGGATAGGGACATGCCAATCTTACTGTGACACTTTGTTTTTTGGAGTTAAGTGCTTCCCATGTTGTGGGTTAGAGTAAATGGGAGATCTGTGCTGTACGTTAGACAGGGCCATTGCCGTGGGCTGCCCCAGATGGAGGCTCGGGAGAAAGGTGGGGTAGTGTTGCGGAAATGGCCCTTAGTGTGTTACTAAATATAGGATTAGCCCAGATCCCCCATTAAATGCATGTTTAGCCAGGTTGTTCGGTAAATGGACGTTACATGTGTGTCGGGAGGTGTAAGAGGCTGTTTATTGTTCGTACAGTGGTGGTGGACCGAGAGGTTCTTCTTCTTCCTTCCTCTCTCCGGACAATAGTCCCCACCCAGCGCTCTGAGGGGGAGTGGCCTCGAGAAGGAAGTGAAACTGAAGGGAGGAGCAGTGGGCTTCGAGGCGAGCGAGCGAAGGAAAGGCAGTGGTGGATCTGCCAGGAGAGAAACTGAACCTGAGCGCGCCGATCTGATATTGGCAGTAAGAGAAACTGCCTGCGGGCCGAGTCTGCCATTTTGGCAGTGGGAGAGGCTGCCTGCATGTCGAGTCTGCCATTTTGGCAGTAAGAGAGGCTGCCTGCACGTCGAGTCGGCGATCGACTTTCATGAGGAGGTCCTCGACACGTTTGTCGATCCGCCTGCCGGAGCCCAACACCTCGATTTGGCCTGATCTGGTGAACAGGCCAGGCCTGGACTTGTATGCTGGACCTTGTGAAAAGCTAGCTGGAGCATACCACCGTGGATCTTTCCCTCTGGTGCAGTCGACCTCGCGGGGTCTGAACTTGCCGAGGCTGCAAGCGTGAGGGCTGCGACACATGGACGAGCGCCATTTTGCCACGCGGCGTGTTTGAGCTTGGGTGCTCGAATCCGTGGACATCGGCTTGTCACGAGCCACATTCGTGCCTTTGACACTTACCTCTCGTCCATGAAGCATTACCAAGTACTCTGTGTCTTGTCTGCATGCTGTCCGTGTCTTGTCTGCATGTTGTTAAGGTTTATCTCGTTAGGTGTGCCCTTCGAAACCCGTAATCGTAGCACGCTAGTTAAGAACGGGTAATAGATTAATTATAACATTGTCGTGAATGCTTTGCTTGTGTTGTGTTTCACCAATGTGTCCCCAATAAATCTGGCTGATTCGTATGAAGTTGCCGCTTTGAATTAATTCGTACCGCGCCGAGGAACGATCCGCTCGATTTGGATATAAAAACCAAAATGGTTACAGACTGGCAGAATTCTTATTCTTGCCTTAAAGAATGAAGTGGCAGAAAAAAAAAATGTTATGCACATCTTAGTGTGGCCTATAAAGATCTGAGCGCAATTTTCAGCATCATCAGCAGTGACAAGCTTTAGTCTTTTCCTCATTGACTTTTTCAATATGATTTAAAGTACGAGAAATCGCCATATTGACCTCACAGCAGATCTCTCACCTCGCTGAAGACCCCGCCGGATGGAAATGCTATATTTGCCAAATTACAACTCCATTCAATAGCACATGCGACGTGAATCAAGAAGAAGAATAAGGAGGATTAGAATATGTTGATGAACCATTATTGCTGCTGTCAAATAATGCTCCCCCTTTCAAAATTGTTTGACCTTTCTGTCCTTCTTTTTCCCCCTTTACAGTGTTTCAATTGACTCACAGTGGAGCTCCTAATTATTAATACTAGCAGATACCCGTCTGTGACGGGTATGGGGGACAGGACAGATCACAATACTCGGTTAGGTAGTTTCTTTGGATGTTTTGCGCCGCATTCAAGAACTCAGTTCATATGTGGTGGCGTGTCGGGTGCCCATGGTAGCGTTTGAGACCGGTCGCTTTAGATTGTTGGCTTTGACACATAGTGCCGGATGAGTAACACGAACGATTTGACATATTTCATCATTTCTATATTACCTCCATCAACAGTTAACACCATGGCAGGATAAAAGTCGTAAATGCTGAGTTGAACAAACGTCCTGAACTCATGGACTTTGTTAAGTAAAGCACGTCGTCTGGGACCCGGCCGTCGGTTTGCCACCGAACGCTGCTGATTGTGACGTCATTGATTCCCTCTTTGAAATTTCTATCTTTATTCGATTTTTTTTGAATCTGCTATCACCTGCATAAATACATGGAACACATAATGTGAAATTTCGGAAGTATGAACAGAATATGTTCGAAGAAAAGTGTGTTAGAAGTTCCAGGCTTACACCCATTATATTATGATAATATGTGCAGGACAAAGACAACAGAGACACCATTGAACTTTCACACTAATTACCCGGACTGATCGACACAATCTGCCACTAGAGCCTTGGACTCCACCCCAGATTCACGAGTCATTGGTTCCAGACAAGGACATGGAATAGGCCAACACTCGAGTATAATCTCTACTATTGTTTTCTTTCTGCTAACTTATCCTTCCTCGTTGCTTAATGGCAACGCCGACTCCTCGTTCTTTTTGTCCGACCGCTGAGTGGGCCTACAGGTGGGAAGTGAGCAGTTTTGCTTAGTGCATCAGCGAGGATCTTTTGGAATGGCATCAAGTGGAGATAATTCTTTACCCACAAACAGCTGCTATTCATCAGAGCTCACTTCCAGCAATACCTTTAAATTGCCTTTTTTGAATGGCAGCATGGAAGCCATTTGTGAAATTTAAAATGATTTTGCAAGATTGCACCAACAGCTTGAATAGTTGCATTCTGGCTTATCTGCATTGTTGTTTTTTGCAACGACTGAGGTTTAATGACACGTGCTTATTTTGCTGGTTTTCACAGTGATGCTTCATGCAGACCCGTTCTTATAAAACGCTTCCTTGGTGGTCCATTACCCCCTCCCCAGACCATTCAAACCATCAACATTACAAATGAAACCATTCCCTTCGTTTATTTTGGTGTGAGGATTTGTTTGCTTGTTATTTCCAAACTCTCTTTGCAATGCCACTCTTCTTTGTCTTGCACCTCATGTGAATGTAATATGCACTCGGTCTTTGAATTAACCATTATGGGCTGTAATGTTTTATTGGGTCTGGCAGGAGAGCCTGGGGTAAGCACACTCGCCTCTCAGCCATATAGCCTGGGTTTGAATCCTAACACAGCTATGAGATGTCATCATGGTGTTTCTCAGGCAGTGTGAGCCATAAATGTTTGCGCGGTCCATCGAAAGGGCTTGAACCCACGATCGCATCGGCTAGTATTGGTGGACGTTAAATATCCAGTGTCTTTTGCAAAGAGTAGGTGATTAGCACCAGCACCTTGAACAAAAATTACTGTGCATCAGCAGCACACTCCACACTCCTAGCAATGAGGAAAAACGAGCAGCCATGTGCTGCCACACAAAGTATTGACAATTTTTTTTTTTGCTCATGGGGATCACACAGTGCATATCTGTACATGGATACGTAATCGGGCAAGGACTAGAGAATATGGTTTGAAGAAAGAATTAAATGTCCATTTGAGAGGGTTTGACACCCCCCCCCCTCTCCCCTCCTCCTCACTCCCTCTTTCACTGCACTAAATGAGGCCTCATTCTGATTGGGTGGGAATACTTCATGTGCATTTCATTTCAGTTATACTGTACTGTTGTGCAGGCACAATTAAATAAGTGTATCGGTACGTGGCTGTTTGTAATCGGTTGCATTGATCTCGTTTTTTTCCCGATGTTTTTACCTCCAATGGAGGTTCTATTCACCGCTGTTTGTTTGTCTGTGAACAGGATATCTCAAAAGGTTATTGGTGGATTTAGATGAAACTTGGTGGACAGGTTGGGTGTGTGACAAGACGAATTTATTCGATTTTGGTGAAGGCCCAGATCCAGATCCGGATACGAGAAAGTTTTAAGGTGATTCTTTATAATTGAGAGATAGGGCCGAAAACAATACACTGTACTGTGAAGCACGATACTTGAAGAAATTTTTTTTCTTTTTCTTTGTGTACATAGTAGAGCTCGTGGAAGAGCTAGAACACTGAACGGATCAGGACATAACAGGATGCAAAAGGAACAGTAGAGAGAGAGTGGAAACACCAACAGCAGAGTAGAAGGCCAAGCTGGAGGGAGACTTGGACAAACAAATGGTGTGGGCAGGAATGGGGGGCAGGAGAGGATGCATGGGTGGACAAGATTGATACTAAAGGCAACTCCAAGGAGAGAAAACTAGGAAATTTGTAAGGAGGAGGGATTTAGGTGGAGTTATTATGAAGGTAGAAAGATCATTGTTTGGTTTGGAGATGTTCTGAGGTGGTGGGGAACAGCTGTCTTGAAGACTTTTTGGGTGGAGTGAGATTGAAGAGAATGTGGAAGTTGGTTCCACAGGTGGGGGGAAGAGAAAAAACAGAGTGGCAGTGAGCAAGTGCTTTTGTGGGCCGTTGCGGCCGAAGATTCATGCCATTTTATGGGCTCAGTGGGCCGAAGAACTCTTTGTGAGATTAGGCCAATGGGCCGACTGAACTCACCTGGTGAGAGGCCAATAAGGCCACAAAGTGAGGAAACCCTCAGGGGTGAATGGACAATACTGCCGGGAGGGGGCGTGATGGAGCGGACACGTTAAAGAACTTTGAACCTTTGAATGTTCTGCTCCTATGCAAATATTGGTGTTAAAAGTAAAACTGAATGCCCTCCCGTTCAAATCCATAATTAGAATGTTAAGTAGTGTGCATAGAGTGTGAATTGTTTGTTAGATTATAAGTAACCCGACACACTAGGATAGGGACATGCCAATCTTACTGTGACACTTTGTTTTTTGGAGTTAAGTGCTTCCCATGTTGTGGGTTAGAGTAAATGGGAGATCTGTGCTGTACGTTAGACAGGGCCATTGCCGTGGGCTGCCCCAGATGGAGGCTCGGGAGAAAGGTGGGGTAGTGTTGCGGAAATGGCCCTTAGTGTGTTACTAAATATAGGATTAGCCCAGATCCCCATTAAATGCATGTTTAGCCAGGTTGTTCGGTAAATGACGTTACATGTGTGTCGGGAGGTGTAAGAGGCTGTTTATTGTTCGTACAGTGGTGGTGGACCGAGAGGTTCTTCTTCTTCCTTCCTCTCTCCGGACAATAGTCCCCACCCAGCGCTCTGAGGGGGAGTGCCTCGAGAAGGAAGTGAAACTGAAGGGAGGAGCCAGTGGGCTTCGAGGCGAGCGAGCGAAGGAAAGCAGTGGTGGATCTGCCAGGAGAGAAACTGAACCTGAGCGCGCCGAGTTGCCATTTTGGCAGTAAGAGAAACTGCCTGCGGCCGAGTCTGCCATTTTGGCAGTGGGAGGCTGCCTGCATGTCGAGTCTGCCATTTTGGCAGTAAGAGAGGCTGCCTGCACGTCGAGTCGGCGATCGACTTTCATGAGGAGGTCCTCGACACGTTTGTCGATCCGCCTGCCGGAGCCCAACACCTCGATTTGGCCTGATCTGGTGAACAGGCCAGGCCTGGACTTGTATGCTGGACCTTGTGAAAAGCTAGCTGGAGCATACCACCGTGGATCTTTCCCTCTGGTGCAGTCGACCTCGCGGGTCTGAACTTGCCGAGGCTGCAAGCGTGAGGGCTGCGACACATGGACGAGCGCCATTTTGCCACGCGGCGTGTTTGAGCTTGGGTGCTCGAATCCGTGGACATCGGCTTGTCACGAGCCACATTCGTGCCTTTGACACTTACCTCTCGTCCATGAAGCATTACCAAGTACTCTGTGTCTTGTCTGCATGCTGTCCGTGTCTTGTCTGCATGTTGTTTAAGGTTTATCTCGTTAGGGTGCCCTTCGAAACCCGTAATCCGTAGCTCCCTAGTTAAGAACGGGTAATAGATTAATTATAACATTGTCGTGAATGCTTTGCTTGTGTTGTGTTTCACCAATGTGTCCCCAATAAATCTGGCTGATTCGTATGAAGTTGCCGCTTTGAATTAATTCGTACCGCGCCGAGGAACGATCCGCTCGATTTGGATATAAAAACCCAAATGGTTACAGACTGGCAGAATTCGCTCGGTATCTGACAAAACCAGTCTGTAACCGGAGGCTATTCCCCCAGCTGGCAAGGCACAGGTGTATTTTGGTATCGTGATCTGAGACGCGTAACCCGAGAATTGTGCCGAACCAGCCGGCGTTTAACCCCGGAGACGGCGGTGGTTGATGACGCCGAATATGTAACATTTGGCTGTCGAGAGTAGGGTGCGAAAACCCAAACTGGTTACGGACAGTGATTGACATTACTTGTCCGAATCGCGCCACCGCTGAATCTGTAACAA
>CM068967.1:55868090-55886695 GCA_035128595.1 Eptatretus atami
TATATATATATATATATATATATATATATATATATATATATATATATATATTTGTTTTGTGGGTCATCTATGCCTACCAGTGGTTCCCTGTTTATCTTATCCAGCCGCTACCAGGTGAGTGCCCAGGGATATTTCCCCTATGTTTTTATGCATGCAGTGATGTTGGCCTAAAGATGACCTCACATAAATGATTGGCTGAAAACGGTACACTTGAGCTTATGCCGTCTCGTCTCGTTGCAGAGTCGGAATTGAGGGTTGAAATAACCTTCTCCGCCTTCTCAGGTGCAAAATACCTGTCCAGGAGTCCAGGAGAAGTTGGATAAGACAGGGAAGGATGGGTACTGAGAGTGAGGGGTTTGGGGCACAAGATTTGGAAGCAAACACAGAATTGAGGCATTCGGCCTTCTCACGAACAGAGTGAACTGTGGTGCCATTTCAAGTGAGGGAAGAAGGGATGGAAGGGAAGCATACACCAGAGGCAGACTTAACAAGATACCCCCAGGTTTTAGAGAAGGAAAACAAGTTGCACAGTTCATTTTTAAGGTTGGACAGATGTTGTTTTATGTCTTTCCTGAGAGTGGACACTCACTTGTTGCGGACATTTTGGAATGCACTGAGATTGTCTTTGGTCGGATTTGTCTTCCAGGAAGAAAACAAGTTGTTTCAGAGCAAATTCCTCACCACATGATTCAGTGTACCATGGATGGGAAGAGGGGTAGGATAATTGACGACGAGATGGGATGAATCGCTGCATAAGAGAGAAAAGGTTTCTGTGGAAAATTCCCAGGCCGAGTTAACATCAGGGGCTGTGTAGATATGGGAGACCAGTTCTGAAGAGAGATGGCTGCTTGCAATCTCTGCCAATATGCGTGAGTGAACTGCCAGACTCGCCGGCATTGAGGTAGCTCTCTGAGAACAGCCTGAGAGGTGATGAAAGTTGTGGACGGATTCGGACGAAACTTGGTGGATCCGTTTGGTGTGTGACAAAAACAAGCCAATTTGATTTTGCTTCAGCTCGGGATGCAGATCGGGCCGATCAGTGGGATACAAAACATAAACTGTTCTGTTTCGCGGAGGTTTGTGTTCTACCGAGTGCCGTTCGAGTTATTGTCCTGTTTCGGTGATTATAAGTGATTGGTGATACATGGATTACCGCGGCTTCTGTACTTTGCCTCCACCTCACAAAGTAGACAATATGTCTTACCAGCATTGTAGAGCTTCTGTGTATGCCCCCTCCCTTCTTCCCCCAAAAAACATTCTATTCGTATATCCAGCAGGCATTTACAGTTGCACCTGTGTTTAACGCTTTCATATATTTCCTTTATACTGACCTCACAGTCACGCTTGACAAAGCCACAGCTCGTCATTGATCCAATGGCAGCAATGAAACTGGACTGGCACTCGGTGGAGCGCATACCTCCACCAGGCTGAACACTAATCGGCTTGTTCTTGTCACCTACCGAACTCATCCACCAGGTTTTGTCATAACCTGTTCACAACTTTTTGACATATTATTCTCTATATTGCTTTTGGCCCCATCTCTCAATGGTGAAGAATCACTTGAAATATTTTTTATGTTCTCACATCTGGATCTGGATCCGGATCCGTTCACCAAAATCGAATCAATTCCTTCTTGTCACACACCCAACCTGTCCACCAAATTCCATCCGAATCTGTCCATAAAATTTTTGAGATATCCTGCTCTCAGACAGACAAACAGACAGACGGGTGAAAGCATAACCTCTGTCCACCTTCGGTGATGGAGGTAACAACAGCATATCGGCGATAAGGATCTCACTGATGGGTTTAATGCATTTCCCTTCAAAAATTTGGCAAAGTCTGTGTAATCATTTCGGATTCCCCTGGGACAGAATGCCTCCCACCAAATGTTTTGCACCATATATGCCCGAATCTCGGAAATGATTCGGACATTCGGGAAATGCAGAAATTCCTCATGCCAGTTTGGAGGAATTTTTCTGATCTGTCTGATCGTGAATTTTACTCTTGGTGGAAGTGGATTTGACTTGAGCTGTCACAGCACCTCCTGCAGGGGTCGGCAACCTGTGGCTCGTGAGCCATATCTGGCTCTTCTGTGATCACAATGTGTCTCGCAGAGGCTCAACGTTTATCGGTGCAGTGCACGTATGAAGATCAAATAAACAGGCCGAACACTTAAGTCGGTGTAAAATAAGGAAATGGAATTACCATATATGCTTTACAATTTTTACTATTTCATAATTGCGCTTCAACAATGAAGTAGGCTTTGTTAATTGTGTGTTTAAATTGTACAATTGGCTCTTTGTGCACCAACTGCTCAAGGTTTTAATTTTGTTTGGCTCTTCGACACAAAAAGTTCGGCAACCCCTGGCCTACGGGATGCATGTCATCGTAGAATACCTGTCAAAGTAGATGCAAAGCCATTTGTCTCATCTTCATTGTGTATCTCAAATATAATATGGTGTCTTTCAGAGTTTCAGAATTCTGGGTTGTCCTGTCTGGCATTCCCATATGAGCACTCACGATGCTGTGAGTTTATTATTCTTGACTTTATTATTTTATTATTCTTGACTAATCTTTCTTCTGCCCTTGTAAGCCATGCAAAAATACCCTGGTGTCCCCTAAAGCTCTCCCGCATCTACCTATTTTGAGTTTAATAATTGCACAATTTTGTATGTTTGTGGATATGCAGTCATCCATTGCAAACTCTGCATCCAAACGCTTTACAATATGCGAACTCAGCGTCCTGTCTGCTAACCAGACTCAATGGCGTAATGGTGAGAGTGTCCACTCTGAGTCTGGGAGGTTGGCAGTTCGAACCCCTGCCGAGTCATACCAAAGACTTTAAAAATGGTACATGCTGTCTCCTTCCTTGAAAAAGGATAGAGCACGGACATACAACCATGGGCTGCCCACCATTGTGCAGGCTTGATGGGCCAAGTGGCCTCCTCCTGCATTCACGTTCCTTGTAACGGAACTCTTATTTATTTATTTATTTATTTTATCCTCTTGCTAATGCTTACTTACCAGAGGTGAGATTCACCTTCTAATATGTCACTGTTTTTTCTTTCTTTCTTTCTTTCTCTGGACCTTAAAGATTTGATATTGTGCCTCTGAGCTGTCGAGCCTGTGTTCAAATCTCGGCCTAGCTATTAACTATCATCCTGGTGTTTCACAGGCAGGGCAAGTCATCAATAATGTGTGGGCCGTCCCTCGAATGGACATTAAACTGGGCATCCTGTCTGCTGTCATTAGTTGGTGTACATTAAAGATCCCACGGTGCCCTTCACGAAGAGTGGGCGAGCTATCCGCAGCACCCTGAACAAATTCTTGATATAATCTATTCAGTCGAATATCAGGCCAGACCAGCCCATTCGTGAACTAATTGGGCCAAATACTTTCCTTGACCGATCCCATGACATGGGAATATGGCCGTAAAAAAAAATAAAAAAAACTAGGACGATTCTGGGTCTTATGACCTCTTCAATTCACTTTGCCTTCAAACAGAAGTGCAGTATAATGTGCTTGAGTAACTGCTTTAACAAGCTAATTACATTGCCTCTGTCATTATAACAATGATTATTTGCCTGTTAATCACACCTTTCCCACGATCGATTGAATGTATCACTCTCATTCCCAAAAGCTTCCCTGTTTTTCTAAACTTCTTGTCTCTCTCTTCTGGCAGGAAGTCCAGAGCTAAGCTCAGAGGTAAAGGTTCCTTTAGAGGTGAAGCTTTGTGAGCGTGAGGAGCTTTTGCTGCCTATTTACCGACAGGTGGCTGTCCAGTTTGCTGACCTCCATGACACACCTGGCCGGATGCTTAAGAAAGCAGTTATTACGGTACGTGTTTGTGGCACCATCTCCACTGTTTGGATCTCCAAATTCCTGCCTCAGATGGCAGGACTCTGTGGTGTGCTTTAAAAATAATCTTTGTGGTTTAGCCAAGCTTGTTTGTTGCTCAGCTCAACTTTGTGTTGTTTAATCTTGTTTTGTTTTGAGTCAGAAGTAATACATTATAAACGGCGCAACTATTGCGCAATAGTCCCCAATCGGGGAAAATAAGGAGACTAATGAATGCAGGTGAGCAACTAGCCTGGACTTTGGAAGCGTGAGCAGATGAGGGTTTATTGAGGAACATGTGCAACCTGGGCTGACTTGGGAAGGCATATGTTGGAGAGGGCAGGAACAAGGCCAGATGTAAGCTTCTATAAAACAGAGAGCCCACCAACTTGCCATTAGTGAGAGGGTGACAGGTTTTGGAATCCACATCCAGCCTTGAGATACCAATGGTGCAGAAGGACTTGTTTTTGACTGAAACAAGAATTGCAAGGTGAGAAGCCAGAGCTCCAGCCCAAAGTGGGAAGCCATACTCCCCAGATCTTCGTGTGAAAGCCTTGTACTTGGTGTTGAGCTCAATGCAGTTCATGGATGTCTTAGCGCTACGGAGAATACGCAGCCGGCGACCAGCCTTGATATGATCCTCCCATGAAAGGTTATGGCAGATAAATGTTTGTATTTGTGGGCAATTGGAAGAGGCATTTCTTGTCATTTTTGCTTTTAAACAGAATTAAAAGGTTGAAACAAACCAGGAAGTTAACTTGATACATTTGTTTTGATAAACTTATTCAGATGCTGCACTTTGAATAAAATGGATAACACAAGGAAAATGGAAATGTCTCCAGCATTGCAATCTATGATGCATTCTGGCATTGCATACTGCATTCTTGCATCACCTATTGGTCAACAAGGATTATTGTATTCCTAGGTTTGCATACTGTGGCTTTTCATTGTTAAGCATTCTTGAAGCCGCCTTAGCTCATAGACACCTGCAGCCTAGTTTGTTGGTTCACCGATTCCGGCAAATAGTAACACTCTGATAGTTCGCTTTAGGCTTTTTTTTTTTTTTACATTTTAAGGAATACAATAGGAAAGTTATGATTGACAATTTCTGAGCAAGACAGTTTGAAAACTAGAACGGCACTCGGTAAAGTGCATACCTCCACCAGGCTGAATAGTTTACATTTTATATCGCACTGTTAGGCTCCATCTGCATCCGGATCTTCACCAAAATCAAATCGATTCATCCGTGTCACACAGCCAACCTGCCAGCCAAGTTTTATTTGAATCCACATGTAACTTTTTGAGATATCCTGCTCACAGACAGATAAACAGACAGAGGCAAAAACATAACCTGCACCCACCTTCGCTGGCAGAGGGAATGAATATAAACAACAAAAATTGTCGAGGAACCATTTCAGTACCAATTATTCGCACCTTGTGGTGTCTGCCGGGGAACGTTTTTGGCCCAAATCTTTCACGAACTGGTTGGTCGGGCCTGATGCTCGATTGTGGCAGGAATTTGGAATTTCTTCAGGTTCTGGCAATAACTCGCCTCCTCTTTGCAAAATACATTGTGGGATCTTCGACATCCACTGACCAGCGCTGACTGGTGGGTCATCCGGCTTAACAACCTTCCGATAGAAGGTGCACACGATGAATCGCCTTGCATGCAAAATACCTGGTGTTTATCACTTGACCAACATTAAATCTCGGGCACGACAGCTCAAAGGCGATTGAACATATAACTAACTATTCGCTATCCTCGCGATATTATGAAACAAACACGTGGCATCCATAACATATTGGTGCAAAAATACGAGTTTGTTGCTTACCATACAAATAGGATAATGCAGTGCCTATAGAAAGTCGACACCCCCTTCCAAAAATTTCACCTTTTGTTGCTTTGTAGCCTGGAATTAAATTAGACTTTTCCCACCTTCATTTACACATCATAACCCACAACTTCCAAGTGAAAAGCAAATTCAACAAATTTCAGAAAATTAATTAAAAATATAAAACTACAATATCTTGGTTGGATAAGTGTCCACCCCCTTAGAATAGCAATTGTAAATTAGCTCGGATGCAACCAATCTCCTTTAAAATCACACACCAAGTTAATTAGCCTCCACCTGGGTTAAACTGTAGTGATGCTGATTATTTCAGAATAAAATCAGCTATTCTTATAGGTTTCCTCTGCTGCGTAGTGCATTTCATTGCAAAGACTCAACCATGAGGACCAAGGAGCTTTCAAAAGACCTCTGGGAGGAAGTTGTGGAAAGACACAGATCAGGGGATGGGTGTAAAAATATTTCAAAGGCCTTGATTATTCCTTGGAGCACAGTCAAGACAATCATTAAGAAGTGGAAGGTGTATGGTACCACCAAGACCCTGCCTAGATCAGGCCATCCCTCCAAACTGGATGACCAAGCAAGGAGCAGACTGATCAGAGAGGCCACCAAGAGGCCAATGGCAACTTTGAAAGAGCTACATGCCTTTATGGCAAAGACTGGTCACCGTGTGGATGTGACAACAATATCCCAACCATTCCACAAGTCTGTCCTGTACGGTAGGGTGGCAAGAAGGAAGATATTACTCAGAAAAGCCCACCTTGAGTCCCGTTTGAGGAATGCAAAAAACCACTCCGGAGATTCTGAAGCCATGTGGCAAAACGTTTTGTGGTCTCACAAAACTAAGATGGAACATTTTGGCCTAAATGAAAAACGTTATGTTTGGTGCAAACCCAACACAGAACATCACCCAAAGAACACCATCCCTACTGTGAAGCATAGTGGTGGCAGCATCATGTTATAGGGATGTTTCTCATCAGCAGGGACTGGGGCATTTGTCAGGATAGAAGGGAAAATGGATGGAGAAAAATACAGAAAAATCCGAGAGGAAAACCTGCTGCCCTCTGCAAGAAAGCTGAAATTGGGACGGAAGTTCACCTATCAGCATGACAACGACCCGAAGCACAGAGCCAAAGCTACACTGGAGTGGCTAAGGAACAAGAAGATAAATATCCTCGAGTGGCACAGTCAGAGCCCCGACCTAAATCCAATCAAAAATCTGTGGCATGCTTTGAAGATTGGTGTCCATCAACGCTCCCCACGGAAGTTCACTGAGCTTGAACAGTTTTGTGCAGAAGAATGGGCAAATATTGCCAATCAAGGTGTGTAAAGTTAGTGGAGACATATCCCAACAGACGCACAGCTGTAATTGCTGTCAAAGGTGCTTCCACCAAGTATTAACTCAGGGGGGGGGTGGACACTTAACCAACCAAGATATTCTAGTTTTGTATCTTTCATTAATTTTCTGAAATTTGTTGAATTTGTTTTTCACTTGGAAGTTGTGGATTATATTATGATGAGTAGATAAAGGTGGTTAAAGTCTGATTTAATGTAATTTAATTGCAGGCTATTAGGAAAAAAAAAGGTGAAAATTTTGAAAGGGGGTGCAGACTTTCTATAGGCACTGTATGTGACAATATTGTTGCAAGACAATGCAAAAACAAATATGGCGCCAGCCTTCGAACATCCATGTGAATGTGTTTTACACCACGTTTGTGTGCAGGAGCGTGGGTTCAAATCAGAAGAGCTACTTTAAATGAGCAGTATACAGTATATTGTGCACGAAATGCCTGACTACCAGACAACAAAAGTGCAATTAGAGGAAAAAATTGACACTGCTCTGATTTTCATGGAAAAAGGAAAAATGCTGGAGTTGTTCAGTTCACTCCTTTGTTGTAATACACCCCAATCCCCCCTCCTTCTAAATTTCCAGGTCTCCCTCCTGAGAGTTTCCTTTAGTATCCATCTTGTCCACCCCATTCATCCTCTCTGCCCCCCCCCCCATTTCTCCCCACACCCATTGTTTGTCCACCTCCCTCTGTCTTGGTTTTCGGCTCTGCTGTTGGTGTTTCCCCACTCTCTCTGCTGTACCTTTTGTCCTGTTGCTTCTTCATCTGTTCAGTGTACTAGTACTAGCTCTTCCTCGAGCCTCGACTATATATACAAAAATATATGTATAATAAATGGAGAACCGCCTCGTACAGCGAGACGTCTTGCTGAAGAAACAGTGTATTGCAATTGAGAGGGTGTAAGTAGTAGTGCACCAGCATCTGGGCTTGCAAAAGCACTTTCATTCAAACCACCTTGGTATCTCACAGTATCCGAAGCAACAGCTTTTTGATGAGATCATCCCGAGCCTTTTGTACACAAATACACGGTCGATGCATTTGGGGTTGTCGTTTTATACAATTTCGTTCTGCAATGCAAATTGAAGGTAAAACTTTTTTTTCAATCTTTTCATAATTACCTGTATATGCACTTTTATCATTGTTGATTCAATGCACAACCTGTTTATGTTGTGCCCCACGGACATGCTCAGGATGTGGTTGAATGGAAGACCTCACGCCACTTCTTTTACTGGCGCCTTCGGCGACTCACCCTTGAGGATGTGGTGAAGCGGCGAATCTTGAAGCTCAATTCCACTCTGAGTCCTGGCCATGTCCAATCCATGCTGCGTCGGTGGTTCGTTGAGAAAGTTGGAGCTGTGAAGGTGAGCATGGTCGTGCCAAGGGGTTTCCTCTGTTGGAATACATTTGGATGCTGGTTCCACTCAGTATGTAAAGCTTCATTCAGACACTTGCAAAACTTTTCCAAAATTCCTCTCAAGGTTTCTTTGTGCATTGTTTGCTGGTTAATTTGTCTTTTGTCTTCACTAGAACCCAAGCTATTCAAGTTTGTGTCACCAAATCATAATCCACATAGGTCATGGGTGATGATTAGGTAATGGAAGAAAATTAATTTCATGGAAAAAGCCAAAGATTTTCATCAATATCTTGATTCCTGGAACAAATATTATACAAATATAGTGTACGTCATTGCTTGGAAGTTATACTGATGTTAATAATCCAATTTTAGAGGGGCTGTGTTTGGTGGTGGTTATAGAACAGGCAAACTAAGTACAGTGTTGTTACACTACATATCATGACCAAAAACGTGGTCCAGGAGCTTCATGGTTTGCCCCATACCTCTTTTAGAAGTGCTCGACCCCTTTGTTCAGGTTGCCGGAAATAACTCGCCGACTCCTTGCGAAGGACACCATGGGGTCTTTTACATCCACCAACTAATGACAGCAGACCAGATGCCCAGTTTAACATGCATCCGAGGAACGGCCCACGCATTGATGCTTTGCCCGAATTGTGAAACACGAGGGTGGCAGTTTATAGCTGCGTCGTGTTTCAAACCCATGAGCTGTCTGGCTAGGATTAAAAAAAATATTATTGTATGGATGGTACGGCAATTTTTCCTTTCTCTCTACAAGAGGTATTGAGGAAGCTTTCTTCAGCCCTTGGTGAGTATTGACTTTCTAGTTTCATTAATGCGATAATGTGGAGCTGAAGTGAGCTTGTGCTTTCCTTGCGTCTGCTTGCTCTAGGCATACCTTTGGGATGTGAACGAGGAGGTTGTTCGATGGTTGGAAAAGCACCTGCAGGATGAGGGAGGCACCCACTCAGTAATTGAGGAAAACATCAAGTACATTCAGAGAGACCATGTTCTCCAACAGATCCGGAGGTAGAGTACTTTTTGTCTTTTTTTTTTGAATGATTCATCATTTGAACTTCTTACACTGTCTCGTGCATGGCCCTCACCCTAAACCACAAGCGATGCTGGGTGGGACTTGCACTCGCCAAGGTGTCATTCACCTTTAAGATGGCCGGCTTGAGGCCAAATTGGTTGCAGAGCTCACCCAAGCAGGGAATGCGCTTTACATTCCGAACAAGCTCTAAACTATGTCAGTTATGAATTCGGGTGATTATGCAAATTTCATTTCCCCAGAAGTTATCAATTAAACTGAACTGGTTTCAACAAGAAGGATGATAGGCAAACATCCTGCCATCCACATTGGCTTTAGGGAATAAATAAAACACTTTATGAAGACAAGACAATGGAAACGGATATTCCAGTAATTAATATATAAATGGTACAACACTTAACCATACAGAGAAACTAAACACCCTTCATGGCCCACACACACAATGATCATGCACCCAATAACTAGGTGAGTGAGGGGGGGGGGGGAGGAAGGGGGTAAAACCCTTTGGCTGGCTCCAGGAAGAGCAGCAGGAGAGTGAAGGCATGGGTGCACAAGAAGCCTTTTGAGGCAGAACGTCCATCAAAATTGCATTCCAGTGTGGCAAGAGCATGCTGAGCCAACTGTCAGAGACAGACACAATGATGCTGAGTCCCAGCACCAAAGTGAGTCCTGAACTTCATCTCACCCCTCTGGCAAGTCCAGTGTCCTGGCTACAACAGGCCAATCACCATCTCCGATGCCCCACCAATCACGGACAAGGGGTGGTTCGAGGGCCGAGCCTACCTCCCCCACGTTTATGAACTGCTGCGAAGGGAGGACCCTTCTCCCTTCATGGGTGGGAAAGAAGCACACTATATCACCCCCTCCTCATTCCTCCATCTTTGCTTGGTTTGACATGAGAATCATGTGAAAGGACATCCTTAACCTCTCGACTAAAGCTCAACGCTGTCTCTCACCAGTGTACAAACAGGACGACTTATCCATATCCACATCCCTTAATACAGGGAAGAAAGTCCTATAATCTATGCGAACACAAATGGGGTCTCTACTTTAATTCTAATAACTGACTCCCCCCCTCTTCCCCTGCACCCCACAAACATTACTCATACTTTGGTTGTCATTAAAGTATTTAGTTCAGTAGTTCAACCCATGGCCCGTGGGCCACAAGCGGCCTAATCAGCACACTGCTGCGGCCGAAGTGACATCTGGTTTAAAAAAAAAGTAGTTTTCCTGAACCAGACTTTGTGTAGTGACCAATGAGTGTGCTCGAAAACTTCACGTGCCTTCGGTACAAATGCCTCACAATCCAAAATTCCTGTTTCGTAAATTTTCAAAGGTATTACAGAATGTTGATATTTATTGCATCACTGTCAGATAACAGAGCCAAAACATATTTTAAATGGCCACACAGGAAATAATCGAGAGCTGCGAGTGTGGCCCACGATAGTAAATAGGTTGAGAAATACTGGTTTAGTTGCTCTTGTGAGTAAGGTGAATTCCTATCCACCGACAACTGAACTATCCACCTACAAGGCCTTCATCCGCAGCTTGATGGAGTCCTGCTCTCCTCTCTGGGCTCGCACCCTTGCCTCACACCTTGCTCAGCTTGATGCCATTGAAACCAAGGCCTTCAAGATGATTGGAATGTCCTGTGATAAAGCTGAGTCTATGGGCCTATCACTTTCCCATCACAGACAGATCGGTGGCCTCTGTCTTCCACCACCTCCTTTCTGGCCTTGCACCCTCTGCTTTTTCTATGCTTTGTCACCCCCCCCCCCCAGGTTTCTGCAGTAGGCACACCATAGTCTAATCCCCTTCTGGTGAAATGCCAAAAATCCAGAATTACTGCTCACCTACACATTGTTCCTCTTGTTTTCCCTGCCTGCGGAAACAATTTGCAAATTCTCTGCTATCTCATTCTTCCCTTCATGTCTTCAAGAAAGCTGTTTATCACCATGTCAGATAATCTCCTATCCAAAATCGTGATCTATTCAACCACCGTTAATACCTCCCCCCACCTCCCCCCCTTTCCATCCCCAACACCACCTCCTTCCAACTTCCCATTTTTTTCCTTCCTGAGAGTTTGTTTCTGTATCCATCTTGTCCACTACATGTGCCCTAACCAACCCCTCACTTTGATCGACACCCATTGTTTTTCCAAGTCTTCCTCCATTTTGTCCTTCAACCTTGCTGTTGGTGCTTTCCCCCTTTTGTTCTGTTCCGTCCTGATCCATTCAGCGTTCTAGTTCTTCCACGAGCCTTGACCTTGTATACAAAAAAGGTTATTCTTCAGTTGATGAGAATGAAATGAATAATTTCATGTGGAGCATGGGGCTGCTGATTTTGCAACATTGCTGGGAGTGCAGCTGCGATGATAATGCAGTGCCCCTTGTACGTTACAGCAGGAATTTGAAGTTTTGGCCATGGTTTCGGCGATAGCTCACTCACTCTTCACAAAGGAAACTGTGGTATCATGAATATCCACCAACTAATGTCAGCAGCAGGACACTCAGTTTAATGTCTATACGATGGACGGCACACATATTGATATGTCGCCCTGCATGCAAAACACCAGGGAGATTGTTTATGCCCATGTCGAGATTTGAACCCAGGCGAGACAGCTTAGAGGCAAGTGTGCACACCTCTGGGCTATCCTACCAGTCATTTTTCCAAGTGTAAATGAATCTACGGTGAACCACATTGGTGCTGTGCAATCATCCTAATACCAACTCCCAAGTTGGAATGACAATGGCTGGTAATTCTTGCTTGACTACCAGAGCAGTGGCTCACTCGATCACAAAATTACGTCACCAAAGAAACTACCGCAGACTCAAATAGGGCTGCAAACACAGGATTCTCTGTCATATACACTAAAGCTCACCATTTTTGGGGAGGGAAGCTAAATTAGCATGCAAGTCTGTGAAACCAATCCACAAACGATGCCAGGAAAAAGGCCAATGCCTTGCATTTTAACTTTCATTTAAACTTTAACTTCCATAAAAGGGGTTCTCAATACTGGTGCAAGATTGCTAGTGTTTTGGTCGTTAATGGAAAAAGAGGTTCGTCTCAGATGGGTTATTATCTTTTTACATTCTTCATATCGGACATAGTTAAAGTGGTTTATTATCCCAATCCCTATGTGTGGCAGTTTCCTTAATTATGTTCATATTAAAGTAGTCAGATTTATCCATCCATCCAGTCAGATATATAAGCCTGGTGTTTGCGCAGTGGTTAGGGCAGTGGCTTGGGACCCAAAAGGTCCTGAGTTCAAGCCCCGTTGGGACACTGAATTAATATATGTATATATACATATATATATATATATATATGTATGTATGGATATGTATATATATATATATAATTATATATATATATATTATATAATTTATATATATATATATATATATACCAAGTCGAAAACATCAGGGGTTGACTCAGCCTGCCATCCTTCCGAGGTCGGCGAAATGAGTACCAGTTGTACTGGGCCCGGTGTATGCCCCGGTTAGAATAGGTGTACCATATCCCTGTGTGTCGTAAGAGGCGACCAGGGTTGCGTCAGGAAGGGCATCCGGCGTAAAAACCTATGCCAAATCATTATGCGGACAACAAAACGAATTCCATACCGGATCGGTCGAGGCCCGGTTACCAACGACCGCCACCGGTACCGGTGGTCAGCAGGGTACCAGTGGAAATTGTGCTGCTGGGCGAAGGAGGAGAAGGACGGGGAAGGCGAGTCCGGAGGCAGTGGGAGAGGGGAAGGGTAGAAGTGTGCAGGTGAGAGTTGGAACTCTGAATGTTGGGACGATGACTGGCAAAGGGCGAGAGTTGGCTGATATGATGGAGAGAAGAAAGGTGGACATACTGTGTGTACAAGAGACCAAGTGGATGGGGAGTAAGGCTAGGAGCATTGGAGGGGTTTCAAACTGTTCTACCATGGTGTGGATGGGAGGAGAAATGGTGTCGGGGTAATCCTGAAGGAAGATTATGTCAAGAGGGTATTGGAGGTGAGGAGAGTGTCGGACCGAGTGATGAGTGTGAAGTTGGAAATTGAAGGGTGATGATGAATGTCATCAGTGCATATGCCCCACATATGGGGTGTGAGATGGAGTATAAAAAAGATTTAGTTAGAGTTAGAAGATCTAAGTTTAGTTAGAAGATCTAAGTGAGTTAGATGAAGTGGTGGAGAGTGTATCCAAGGATGAAAGAGTGGTGATTGGAGCAGATTTCAATGGGCATGTTGGGGAAGGGAATAAAGAGGATGAGGAGGTGATGGGTAGGTACGGTCTCAACAAGAGAAATGTGGAAGGGCAAATGGTGGTAGAGTTTGCAAAAAAATGGAAATGGCAGTGGTAAATATGTATTTCAAGAAGAAGGAGGAACACAGGGTGACATACAAGAGTGGAGGAAAGTGCACACAGGTGGATTACATCTTAAGCAGGAGATGCAACCTGAAAGAGATTAGTGACTGTAAGGTGGTGGCAGGGGAGAGTGTAGCTCGACAGCATCGATTGGTGTCTGTAGGATGATTTTGGAGGTGAGGTTGAGGAGAGAGTGAGGGCTGAACCAAGGACCAGATGGTGGAAGCTGAAGGAGGAAGACTGTTGCGTGAAATTTAGGGAGGAGGTGAGACAGGCGTTGGATGGTGGTAAAGATGGGTGGGATGATTGGGCAACTACAGCAGAAGTGGTGAGGGAGCTAGCTAGGAAGGTACTTGGTGTGACATCTGGACAGAGGAAGGAAGATAAGGAGACTTGGTGGTGGAACGAGGAAGTACAGGAAAGTATAAGGAAGAAGGGGTTGGCGAAAAGGAAGTGGGATAGTCAGAGAGATGAAGAAAGTAGGCAGGAGTACAAGGAGTGGCGGGGAAAGGCAAAAAGAGAGGTGGCAAAGGCCAAGGAAAAGGCATATGACGAGCTGTATGAGAGTTGGATACAAAAAGAGGGGAAAAGGATTTTACCGATTGGCAAGACAGAGGGACCGAGCTGGGAAGGATGTGCTGCAGGTTCGGGTGATAAAGGAGCAAATGGGAATGTGCTGACGAGCGAGGAGAGTGTGTTGAGAAGGTGATGGAGTACTTTGAGGAGCTGATGAATGAGAAAAAGAGAGAGAGAAGGTTGGAAGAGGTGGAGATAGTGAATCTGGAAGTGGGGTGGATCAGTAGGATGAAGTGAGGACTGCTATGAAGAAGATGAAAAGTGGAAAGGCGGTTGGCCCAGATGGTATACCAGTGGAGGCATGGAAGTGCTTAGGAGAGATGGCAGTGGGGTTTTTAACAGATTGTGTAATAAAGTCTTGGAAAGTGAGAGGATGCCGGAGGAGTGGAGATTAAGTGTACTGGTTCCGATTTTCAAGAATAAGGGTGATGTGCAGAGCTGTGGAAATTACAGAGGGATAAAGTTGTTAAGCCACACCATGAAGTTGTGGAAAGAGTAGTGGAAGCTAGGTTGAGAGGAGAGGTGACGATCTGTGAGCAGCAATATGGGTTTATGCCAGGAAAGAGCACCACTGATGCGATGTTTGCTTTGAAAATGTTGATGGAGAAGTATAGGGAAGGCCAGAAGGAGTTACATTGTGTGTTTGTGGATTTAGAGAAAGCTTATGATAGGGTGCCAAGAGAGGAGTTGTGGCATTGTATGAGGAAGTCGGGAGTGGTGGAGAAGTATGTGAGGATCGTGCAGGATATGTAGAGGACAGTGTGACAGCGGTGAGGTGTGCGGTAGGAATGACGGACCGGTTTAAGGTAAAAGTGGGATTGCACCAAGGATCGACTCTGAGCCCTTTCCTGTTTGCAATGGTGATGGACAGGTTGACGGACGAGATCAGACTGGAGTCTCCATGGACTATGATGTTCGCGGATGACATCATGATCTGTAGGGAGAGTAGGGAGCAGGCTGAGGCGAGCCTCGAGAGGTGGAGGTACGCACTGGAGAGAAGGGGAATGATGGTCAGTCGAATAAGACGGAGTACATGTGCGTAAATGAGAGGAGGGTGGTGGTATGGTGCGGTTGCAAGGAGTTGAGGTGGGAAGGTGGATGGTTTTAAATACTTGGGATCAACTGTCCAAAGTAACAGAGAGTGTGGAGAGAAGTGAAAAAGAGAGTGCAGGCAGGATGGAGTGGTTGGAGAAGAGTTGCAGGAGTGATTTGTGACAGAAGGGTAGCTGTAAGAGTGAAGGGAAAGTATATAAGACGGTAGTGAGACCAGCTATGTTGTATGGTTTGGAGGCGGTGGCACTACACAAAAGGCAGGAAGCGGAGCTGGAGGTGGCAGAGTTAAAGATGCTGCGATTCTCGTTGGGAGTGACGAGGATGGACAGGATAAGGAATGAGTATATTAGAGGGACAGCGCAGGTTGGACGGTTTGGAAAAAGTGAGAGAGGCGAGATTGAGATGGTTTGGACATGTGCACAGGAGGGAAGCGGAGTATATCGGGAGAAGGATGTTGAAGATGGAGCCGCCAGGCAGTAGGAGAAGAGGAAGGCCAAAGAAGAGGTTCATGGATACGGTGAGGGCGGACATGCGGGTGGTTGGAGTGTCAATGGAAGATGTGGAGGATAGAGCGAATGAGACGGTTGATCCGCTGTGGCGACCCCTAACGGGAGCTAGCCGAAAGAAGAAGAAGAAGAAGATTTATCCATCCATCCGTCCGTCTGTCCCTCTATTTGTCATGCTCTTTTCACTGCGACATCATTACAGCATTACGTCTCGTCTAGTGTTGAGGCTAGGCCTCAACGGACATGCACGTCATCCTAGTGTACAGAACTCAACCCGTCTCGTCACTTCGCTGATGGTAGTTGGATAACATAACCCATATATCTGACTTTATTTGACTATCTGATATGTGGGACTTTATCTGACCGTAGGTGATGGGCTGACGGATTTCGGAAGATGGTGGTGTATTGAAGACAGCATTACGTCTGGGTCGTCATTATGGCGTTATGTCTAGTGCTAGACGAGGCCTTTACAGCTGTGTATTATTAGCCCCCATTGGACTTAGTCAGAAACAAGGCCTTATGGATTTGGTGTCGATTTTTAGCCGCGTCTCGCATAGTGAACGCTGGCTCTAAGAGAGCTCCGCGTTGTTGTTCTTCTTGTTCTTCTTGTTCTTCTTCTTCTTCTGGTGAAGACAAAACCTTCAGGACTCTGCTCTTTTATATACAGGATCTGGATCTCCTTAAATACTAAACACCTGTACACATCCTCGCATTGAGGGTGCCTTTTGAGAGCGTCTATCATCAACTTTTAAATATATTCGGACATTTGCTTTAAAGTTTCGAAAAGTTCCGTTACTATTTAAAGATTATTCCATTTAATGTTGTAATTTCGTAAATACACTATTTTCTCGTCATGAACAGTAGCCTCCATGACGGGTCTCGCTATTGGCTCCATCAAGGCACGTGACGAAATATCGGAAGTTGTTGTTGTTTATTGTTGTTGTGATAAAAATGCGGATGTTTCGACTTTCTGTAATGAATCTTTCATCCAAAACAAGATCCTTCAAATAGTCTTCGGACACTTATATTCTTCTTCTGGTGAAGACAAAACCTTTAGGACGCGGCTCTTGGACACATTTGTCCTTGTTTGTGTGTGTGTGCGAGTGTGCGTGTGTGCGTCCACAACCAAATCTCAAACATTTATGGACCGATTTTATTTGCACTTGGCCAAAAGACACACATGATGGTATACATATGCACATCATTTTGTTTCGTGATACGATCCAAGATGGCTGACTGGTGGCCATTTTGTTACTTAAGCGTGTCCCCACTCATTTCTCATACGTGCATGGTCCGATTTTGTTCAAACGTGGCATAAGCACAGTACACGATGGCATACAATTGCACCTAACTTTATTTTACGATATGATCAAAGATGGCTAACTGGTAGACTGGCATCTATTTTAGTTTTAAATATATATGGGCTAGCCCTTGAACTCCATAGAGCAAAATAAGGTGAGGATAGATGGGCCAGTTTCAAACAGTATGATATAGTTGAGTAAGGTGAGGATAGTTGGGCCAGTTTCAAACAGTATGATATAGTTGAGTAAGGTGATGATAGATGGGCCAGTTTCAAACAGTATGATATAGTTGAGTAAGGTGAGGATAGAATGGGCCAGTTTCAAACAGTATGATATAGTTGAGTAAGTGAGGATAGATGGGCCAGTTTCAAACAGTATGAATAGTTAGTAAGGTGAGATAGATGGGCCAGTTTCAAACAGTATGATATAGTTGAGTAAGGTGAGGATAGATGGCCAGTTTCAAACAGTATGATATAGTTGAGTAAGGTGAGGATAGATGGGCCAGTTTCAAACAGTATATATATAGTGAGTAAGTGAGGATAGATGGGCCAGTTTCAAACAGTATGATATAGTTGAGTAAGGTGAGGATAGATGGCCAGTTTCAAACAGTATGATATAGTTAAGTAAGGTGAGGATAGATGGGCCAGTTTCAAAAGTATGATATAGTTAAGTAAAGTGAGGATAGATGAGCCAGTTTCAAACAGTATGATATAGTTGAGTAGGTGAGGATAGAGGGGCCAGTTTCAAACAGTATGATATAGTTGAGTAAGGTGAGGATAGATGGGCCAGTTTCAAACAGCATGATATAGTTGAGTAAGGTGAGGATAGACGGGTCATTTTCAATTTACATTAAAACAAAAACTTTTTTTCCTTTATCTTCTTCTTCACTTATAATAATGGTAAGTCTCATTCAATCCCGTTTCTCATATTGATTCACACTAGCTATATTCAATACTTTTTTTTTTCAACATTTCCATTTCATTCATCTTGCTCTATCAAACAGCATTTCCGATGATACACCGCCTTTTAAAGCATCACAAGCAGGTCGCTGTACTTGCAACATAGGTGAGAGAAGGATACGAACAAAAAAGCAGCTGTTATTCAATAATTAATTTGCACGATTTTTAAAGGATGAAAGTAAATTTTTATTTATTTTCTCTGGAAGTGACGGGTCTTACATTCTAGTAGATCTCATTCAAATATGTATGTTGTTCAGCTGGTTACTTTCTGTTCCAAAATGTCAGCTAAGTGGAAAAGTCACATTTAAATTTTCATGTGATTCAAGCATCAGTCATGTAATAGTTCATGGAAAAGTTATTCATGAAAAATACACCACTCGTTAATAATTGGTTAACCACTTCTTTCAAACATATATA
>CM068967.1:55913607-55943510 GCA_035128595.1 Eptatretus atami
GGGGAGAGCGCTTGAGTTGGGCGCTGGACTTCGTGGCTTGCAGTTGGTGTGGGGAGCTCGGAGTCGGTGGGAGTTGAGTTGGAGTGAAGAGACGCCCCATTGAGAGCTGGAGAGTTCGGAGTGGGGAGTGTTGGAGTGTTGGCAGTTGGTTCACTGGAAGGTTCGCCGGCGCAACCAGGAGGCCGGAGTCGAGACCCATTCACTCCTCCAGCGCGTCGTCGGCTAGACCAGGCCGCAGTGGAGGCCGGACGACCAAGGGAGCCAGTCGGAGCTCGGGGTCCGGGCAAAGACACCGAGGTCGCCGAACCAGGACCCAGCGAGTCACCACGAGGTGGCCAGGTAGCCCGCCCGGTCTCTCGAAGCCCCTTCGGTCATCCTGGCTCCGAGTCAATATAAAGGCTCACGAGCCCGGTTCTTTCTTTCTGGGGTTTTGGATGAAAGTCTGTGGCGCCTTGTCTACCTAGTAGAACTGATTAAGTGCATTGTTGTGTACATAACAATAGACATCGCTGTAGGTTTTTGCTCGTGTCCTGTCCCATTCCCCCATTCATTGCATATGTGCGTTTAAAATAAATGTCCCCATTTTGAATGTTAACCTGCTCGTTGTGTCACTTTCTGCCATGACTGCCATGATGCGTTCGAATATTAGCTGGCTGATTATAAGCTGATAAAACGTACATCTGGTCCGACGGGACTTGGCGCTAATAAAACTGCTCGGCAATCGCATACGGAACGAGCTGCTTAAGCGGCTCGTTTTCGTGCAGGCCCCGTCGAGGTATAAACTCCCGGCATTTCTGTCCGCGCGAAAGTTAGGTATATCGACAATCCGGCGATTGACCCTGTAGCGCGTGGACAGAAGAGTTGGCTGGTTTATGGTGTTAAAAACACACGTAGCTGGGTTTCGCGTTGATCCGGAAGCTACGACTAGATTGCTCGTTCGGTGGGCGGCGCGCGCCGCAATTGGGCTAAGGCGGTCAACCGCAGCCGGACGGGCGGAAATCTACCACAATATATATAACGATTTTTGGGATTTGACCCCTGGTTCATACCCCAGGGTTTGTGGATCAAAACAGGGAAAAATTTAACTCCAAAATATTGATATTGGGTCATTCCCGGTGGAACTTTTTGCCATCTTTCAAACTTGCTTTAGGTGGGAAGCGTGGGGATTTGCGATGACGCGCTATTGACGTCACTCTAGTTTAATCTGGTGTCGGTGTAGTGCAGGCATGAAGGGGCGAATGGCCATTTCTTGCGTTAAATTTCCTTGTTATTCCTTGTAGTTGGTAACAATGACCACTAAGCACTGCTTCTTGATGATGTTGGCAATTTGTTCCATTTCATGTAATACATTAATTTGTTTGTCCCTTATTTTAAAAGTCCTTGTACTTAATTTATCTATATATTACTAAAACTCTCATCTTGTATGTATGATATTGGATGTTGTATTATGTATGTATGTTCCCAAATACAGCCAAAACGTTACAGGCTGCACAAAAATTTTCGGCCCACCTTACTCACCATCTTCCTGCGGTGTGCAGTATAAGTTTGTTCAAATCGGGCAACGAAAAAATTATTAAAAAATCAATTCCCGATTTAGTCAAGTACTCTTCGGAGAATTTGATCAATGCAAACAACCTCAGCGGTATAGTTCGCTGGAGCTATCCTTTTTTTTTTTGAGATGATTTTTTTATCAACTGCTGTCACAACGGAACCCAACGGGTTCACGGGTCGTCTAGTATATTACTATAACTCTCATCTTGTGTATATATGTATGTATGTTCCCAATACAGCCAAAACGGTACACGATAGCGCAAAAAATTTCGGCCTACCTTACTCACCATTCTCCTGCGGTTTGCAGTATCAAGTTTTGTTCAAATCTGGCAACGAAAAAATTATTTAAAAATCAATTCCCGGTTCAGTCAAGTTTTGGTATGATGATCCATAAAGCGCAAGGACAAACCATGGAGAATGTGTTGATATACCCCGAGAAACCGGTTGCGAACGATGACTCCTGAGGTAAATGCTCAAATTTTCTTCAAGTTAAAGTTTACCACTAAATAATATTAAAATTTTGTCTTTTTTTTTTTTCATCAACTGCTGTCACAACGGGAACCCAACGGGTTCATGGGTGATCTAGTTGTCTATAAAATTACGTAAAGTCATTATTAGTTTCTACGAAACAAAGTGCTGATTGGAAGGTATGTTCAAACAATCACAACAGTTGATCCATCAGTGGCAGTAAATGACACAATGTAACGTAACAAACTACATTCTCTTGACTATCTTCCTGAAAGGAGAGAGGATGTGTGTCGATGTGCAATATGGCGTTCATCAACCGAGGTTGTCAACACGCAAGGAGAAAAGGCCATCCATTTTCAGCGAATCCCAGTGATTGTCCAACCGACATTTGGAATCGAATTAATGAAGCGAATTATATATAAAGGAAATATCTACCACATTGCAGGTTCGAGTACAAATCGTGTAAACGATTCACCTAAGATGGGAATGATTCAGAAGATGTGACTATGGAAACGGTTGTCATTTGTGTGGAAGATCCACTGAACTTGTACGCAGCACACCCTAGTTGTTTCAAAAATTTTTTTTTTTAATAATGGAGGGATTTCAGGAGGTGACAGGTGTACTTGTAGTGCACTTGCCTCTGAGCTGTCTAATCTGTATTTGATTCTTGACCCCACTGTCGGATTGGTGCTTCGCAGGCAGGGTGTTGCAGGACAAAGTGTGCCGTCCCTCGGATGGTCGTTAAGCTGTGTGTCCCTTCTGGTAGCATGAGTTGGTGGATGTTAAAGATGCAACAGTGTCATTGACCCTGGCACCCTGAACAAATTACAAAATTCTGCCCAAATCACTTTCAGTCGACTACCAAACCTAGCCAGCCAGTTCTTTATAGACTTAGGCGAAGGGCCAAAAACGTTCTCTGGTGCTGATGGTGGGAATAAAGCTACTAATCCACTCCCTCGTACCCCACAATAAGGTGGGAATAATGGTGCCGCTAAAGAGGTAGCTGTAGTCGTCGTAATCAGGGACCTCAGCACAGATGAGCAAATGATCAAAGTGTGATATTGGCCATCTCATTAGGTTCACCCGTTCAATGAAATGCACTTAATGGAAGCCAGTGTTCCAGACGTCAATGTTTTTTGCATTACTATTCATTGCTGTCAGTACCGAAGCGTATGTAATACGTATTCTTAGCTAACCAAAACAATGCTAATATGTACAAGCTTTTTACAACGGGGAAAGCAAATTGTTTTCCTAATCTCTTAGCAACGGCTTATGAGGCAGATCGGTGTCAAAACGAGAACAGTTAGAGCACTTAGAATCAGCGGAGTGAAAACATTTTTGGTGTTTTTAAATTAAAAAAAATTTTAGTGCATTTTTCAGAATGAAAGTTGCTTTTTACCCAACAACGCATGAAGCGGCACTCGAGCTCTCAACCTTCTCGAGTCATCCACCATATCAACTTGAGACCTCCATTGCATTGCCAACCACGTCCGCCTGCGATCCCCGAACTAAGTGCTCCGTTATTGCCAGTATGTCACCTTTCCAACTCCTCTAAATCCACTCTTCCATGATCCGTGATTTATGTGGAGAAATTGAGTTCCAAGATTGCATTAAAAATGGCATACCTGAGGAACTATTCATATCGGCCTTTCTAATCTTGCCAAATCGTGGGTCAACGAGCTGATCCTAGCATTCCTATGCTAGGTGGAAACAACAATGGATGATCTTCAGAATAATGAACGGCCCCTTTGTGACAGAATCTTAATGTCCTCGGTGCCATCACACAGATAACTTTTCATCATGTTTGTTTTTAGCCGAAGGAAAAGGTCACAGGGTGACAGATCGGGTGAGCGGGAACAGGAAAGATGAGCGATAAGTGCAAATTTGAAGCCCTGCCAAAAACTTACACACTGGCTGGGCCACGTGCAAAGGAGGCATTGTTGTGCAAAATAAAACTGCTTCTTATTCAAAAGGAAATAGTCTGCACTTTAACCGCAATCACTGCGGAGCACATTTCTACAGGAGGGCAAATTGACAGTATGACTATGTGGGGATCAATTTGTGCTGCACGATATGCTGTTCGTCAAAAGGGGTCTACATGCAATTCCGCTACCATTCTATTCATGCACCTATCAACATATTGGATGGTTGGTAACAAGACGAGGCATCTCTATGTAAGCCGACAGTTCATTAGCGTTTGCGGGAGGTTTGTTTTTCCAAAGCTGATGCAATACTTGAATGAAATATCTATCTATCTATCTATATCTCACTCACTCACTTACACTGCCCCTTCCTCCAAAGTAGAATCAAGATACTTGAATTTTTCCACTTGTTTTAACTCTCTGCCTGCCTTATTCCAAATATCCACAACCTCTCGTCCCTCTCTTTTACTCACCATTGCCTCTGTTTTCCCCACATCTATCCTCAGTCCTCAAGTTTCGAAACTTTCCTGCCATGCAACCATTTCATCCTGAAGTCCCACTTCAGAGTCTGACATCACTACAAATAATCTGCAAACATTTCCCAACTGCCTAAGCTAATCCATCTCCTTGCTCCTTCACTCAACACAACCAACACCACCACAAACAGAAAAGGATTAAGGGATGACCCTTGATATTCACCTTCTGTTATTTCCAACACCTTTGAAGAACCATTCCTTGTTCTAACTGATGTCTTAGCCCCCTCATACATCACCTCAACTATCTTTACCATACTTTCAGGTACTCCCTCTGCTTCAGACATGATCACAACACCTTCCATGGAACCTGCTCCAATTCTTTCTCTAGATCCACAACCCACAATATAACTTGCTGTTCCCTTCAAAAAACTTATCCTGTCTCCTCAGAATGAGGATAGCATCTGTTGTTCCCCTACCTGGCATGAACCCAAACTGCATCCCATCAATCCCCACCAACTCTCTTAGCCTATCATTCACCACTCTTCCCAGTACTTTGGACACTTGCTTCAGCAGCCTGATACCCCACATTCCATAACATCTCCTTTATTCTTGTAGATAGCCTCTAAGTGACTCTCCTAACAATCCTTTGGATACTCTCTCCTCCTACCAGATATGAACAAGCAACTGCCGAAACCAATCCACTCCTTTGTACCCCAATCCCTTAAAAATCACCACTGACCCTAATGGTCCACAAGGTTTCCCGAGAGTTGCCACAACCTCTTCCTGCTCCAATCCTCTTTCTGGCCCTTGCACCTTGCTGACCTCTCATATTACATCAATGTAATTGTCCACATTTAGCAGTTCCTGAAAATATTCCTTCCCTCCATGAAGAATTGCTTTCTTCTCCTTAAGAATCTTCCCTCTACTACTCTCTATCACCTTAATGTCTACAGTATCCCTTCTTGCCCTTTCCCTGCTCATAGCTGCCATCCTGTTCCAAGCCACATGACCAGAAACTGCACTGAGAAATATTTTAACCAAAGGCGGTTTATGTCAAGAACTCCATTTCCCACTGTCCATGTTCAACGTTTTCCCCCTCCTAAACCCCAGAAGTATCTTTGGCTGCGCTTTTCCCTCCACAACCACCTCCTGTTTGTCTGGGTGCTGTACCATCCTCCTAACATCTTCTCTGCCAACATGTACCATCTTATAACCACCCATCCCAACTGTCTTCCTCATATGTGGTGATTTGAATTGTTACCATGCAAATTGGCTGGATGTTGGTACCTCTTCAACCAGCCATGGCATGCAGCAACGGACTTGTATGACTCCATGGGCCTCACCCAATCAGTGAACCTTCTGACCCAGATTTCTCCCAATTGCATGGCCTTTCTGGACCAGGTAATGACAAATTTCCCAACTAATGTCTCCTGTTCCTCTTCTGCTCCAAATGGTTCATCTGATCATGGTGCTTGTGGGAGTCAATGTCTCTCTGCTATTGTCAGAGCTGCCTCAGTGCAGTAGAGTCTGGAAGTTCACTCAAGCTGACTGGCAAGGACTGCAAGCTGCCCTCATGTCAAAATTGGTCCTTCATTTACATCTCTCTATGATATGATTACCCACAACCCTCTCGTACCCACCTGCCCCTGGATACTGTTTTTCTCACTTGAGAAAATGGAGAGGTTTCTGACAAATCTCGACAACAGGCCCAGATGGCACTAGTGCACGTGTCCTAAACCTTCTCTGCTGCTCTTGATCATGCTCTTTCTGCTCTGTTCATCTGATCCTTCTCTCTGGGTCAGTTTTCATCTGCCTGAAAGTTAGCCAACATCACTGCAATACACAAACATGGTGCAAAAATGGATCCTTTTCACTATGGGCGTATTAGCTTGCTTCCATTTAAAAGCAAAGTCATGAAATCTATCTTTGCAGTTTACATCAAATCCTTCCTTTTCTCCAACGGCCTGATCTCAGATCATCAGTTCAGTTTCAGACACAGTCATTCTACCATGGATATGCTGCTTCTACTCTCCCAACAATGGATGGAAGCCCTCAATCTCAGACATGAGATAAGAGCCTTCTCTCTGGACATATCTCGAGGATTTGATAGTCTGGCACCCTGCTTTGATCTCCAAACGCTCTGCTTATCTCCTCCAAAGACCATCTCCTCTCATGAATCACTGACTTCCTCCACTCCTGTAGTCAACATGTAGCTCTCAAAGAAATCCTCTTATCTCCTCTCCCTATCAAGGCGGTAGTGCCCCCAAGGCAGTATTTTGGGCCCAGCCTTATTCCTCATCTTCTTCAATGATCTTTCTGATTCCCTGGAAAATCCTATATCTCTGCTGATGATTCCACCCTCTGCTGTATCATTTCTCATCCTTCAGACAGGAAGGCAGCAGCCTCTTCCATCTCTGCATAACTGGATAGAATCAGCAGCTGGTCCAACACATGGAGTACGTCTTTCAACCCCAACAAATCCCACACACCCTTTTCTCCCTGAAAGGACCGTCTGACATGGCCTCCTATCTACTTCCCAAATAAACCAATTTAAGAGGTTAAGTCACTCAAACTTTTGGACTTAACCATCAGCCATTATCCTTTTTGGCCAGACCACATTTCCAAGACAGCCTCCAAAGCCAGCCACCAACTGGGCATCCTTCATTGTGCAAGGTCTTTCCAATTGGCCAATCTGAACCTTTGATAATCTCCAAGGCCTTCATTCAAAGCTTGATGGAGTACTGCTCCCCCCTTTGGGCTGGTGCCACTGCCTCACACCTTGCCCTTCTTGGTACTGTGGAAAACAAGGCCCTCAAAATCATTGCGATCTCCTGCGACAAAGTTGAGTATTTCGGCATGTTACTTTCACATCACAGATAGTTTTTGTAGCCCCTCTGTATTCTACCGCCTCGGTTTTGGTCTTGCACCCTCTGTCCTCTCTTGGCTTTGCCCCTCCTAGGTTTCTGCAGGGTGTACACAGTCTGCCAGTAACTCTCTTCTTGATAAACTCCCAAAATCCATGCTCACTGTTCTCCTCCATCTCCTCCACTCATTTGTTCCTCTCGTTTTTTTTTCTCACCTGTGGAACCAACTTCCCCAGTCTGTTCAGTCTCATTCTTCCCTCCAGGGCTGAAACACAGCTGTTCACCATTACCACAGGTCATCCCCCATCCATACTCATGATCTCTTCTTCCCCAAATTACCCCATTTGCAAGCACTCCCTTTTTCTAGGTTATTGTGACCCCCCCCCCCCCCCCCACAACCTCTTTATGTTTGTTAGCTGTCAGTTGGTTTTTCTTTTTTTGTTTCATCCCTCTTTTCCCCTTCCTCTCCTTGTGTTTCATTCAACTTGTGTGTAGATTCGTCACCCCATGTGTCCTCCTCACTCTCCCCTTGATCTCACCCCCACTCTCACTTCTACTCTCCTGTTGATGTTTCCCCTCTTCCATTTTGTTCCCTTCCAGGATGCTCTCACTCTTCCACGAACCTCGATCATGTTTACAAAAAAGCACAGCAGGTTGGTATGAAGAATGGATAATGTGCGTGAAGCGATCCCATTACGTTTTGATTAGACATTAATGCAATTGAGCAGTCAAATGAAGAATAATAGGAAAATACATTTACATAGTCAAAGTATTGTATATTACAGAGTAGGGTAAATAAATGGATAATACAATTCCTTAAAGTAAATATTACCCAATGTAGGACGACATAGTACGGTGTTCAGATTGACATCAACTCAATCATGAGGTTGGCATTCAGTTCTACAAACTATATACTCACAAAAGTTCAATAATGTAAAGGAACAAAAGTACTCACAAAATACTCACAAAAGTAACAAAAGTTCAATAACAATGCCTGTAATATACAAATTTAAAAAGCATATCAAAATGTTTTCACACAAATTATTGGTTTTTATTTATTTCTCTAATCAATTTTTATAAACTATAATAATATTTTATGTATTCTATAATCAATCCATTTTCACCAATTGTAATTTTAGCCAATTCAAATGGTCTCCAGAATATATCAAGATAGACTGTATTCATAATGCTACGGTTTTGGAAACTTACCCCAGGGGGAGAGCATACAGGAACACGAAGGTGACCCGAGGATTAGTTATTTCGTTGATCTTTGTGTAGATAGTCCTAGGTCCTCTTTCCTCCTTTACCCCATCGGTCTGTTTCTCCCCCCCCCCCCCCCCCCCCCCCCCGCTGCTTTCAACAATCCTCCCTTCCCACCATCGGTCCGTTTCAAAAATCCCCCAATAACCCGCTTCACTGAATCTCATTTTGACAATCCCTCCATCCCATTGGATTACCTTCACTGCGTGGGACTGTGTCCATTCTCGCATGCATGTTCATGGCACAAAGCACGACGCTTGATGTTCATGGTCTGCAGGACAGCGCATCTTGCTTGATGCAGTGAAGGACTGTGCAGAGAAAGTTTGTGCACGGAGGAGAGACTGGGGGCACCTTCCGCGTCCTTCGTGCGTGAGGGGATGGGCTGGTGGCGCTCTTGAAAGTTCCCTCAGAAACCGTGGCATTTCCCACAAGCTGCATCATGGACCCGCCCACATTGGATGTGGACCAATGAGGATGAGGCTCGCATGAGCCGGAATGGAAAAAAGAGAACGATATGAAGAGGAAGAGGATAGAAATGCAAGAGACAGGACAGAGTCACCTCAGAGCTTGTCCTTGTCCTAAAAGCTTGTCCTGAGAGGAGCAGAAAGCTCAGTGTGGAGGCGAGGAAGAAGAAGCCGAGGAGCTGATCCTCGTTGATGCCAAAACGCTCGTTTTATTGCATATACTGAAGCATTTTTATCGCATATATTGTATCCAAAGCCAAAACGCTGGCGAGGGGCAGAGGTGTGCGCAGGGTGTGTGAAGAGAGGGAGGGGGCCCGTGGTGCGAAGGAAAGGCAGTGTGGAAAGCCCAGAACGCAGTTTGGTTCGTGGGTAGCTGCTGGACGTGGGGGCCCAGCTGAAACTGAGCGAGCTGTTTTCCGGCGCATATCTAGCATGCTGGAGAGGACTTGCTCCTTGGGTCTGAATGCCTCAGAGACGCGGCTGCGTGTCCCATCACACCGCATCTGCCCATCTTCCCCATCCTCCCCCCTTCTCCTCCCATTCTCTAGTATATTTGGACTGGCACAGTTGGGCTGTGTAAGATGAGGGAGAAAAGAATCGACCTTACTTTTCTTTTCTTCTCAAGTTCTTCTTCTTCTCTTCTGCACCCCTCATTGAATGATGGCCATGTCTCTTGTGTAAATAAGATTGTATAAGAAAAACTATGTGTTACAGTTAAATCTGTTCTTTCGTGCTTTTTGCTTTCTTGCCTTTAAGTACTCGCTTTTAAATGATTTCTTGCTTGTGTGTGTAAATAACTAATTGTTGGTTATTATTTCCAATCTGTCTGTTATCCTTTCCTTCATTTGTCTGACACAGCATACACGTATAGTTAGACAGGAAGTTGTACCCCACCTGATTTGCTCTGTTAGCCAGTGCTGCACCTATCTGTTTCACTCTGCAGAATAGCACCAGGTGTCGTGTCGAGGGCGTGGCCTCTAGTTAGGTTGCCGTTCCAATAGAAAGGTATTGCAGAAAAATTGAAGCGTAACCTTTCTCGGCTGGTAGTCTAAGTCGAGCGGCTACTGGTGTGTAAGTAAAGATCTCCAGCCCGTTGGACCGTGGAGTTATCTGTGGTCGATGGCCTCAGGACTGGGTGTTCAGGAGAAACTCAAGCTTCCCCTCGTGGTGAGCCCTGAACTGGCCGTAACAATATTGACTTCAAAATGCATTCAGTTCTGTAATATTATCATTCACCTCACAAGGATAATTACAATGTTTGTACTCTATGAGTTTATTGATCGTTCTTCCTGCCCCATGTATTTAGGCCATTTGTGCTATCATACCTCTATCTTATCCACAACTTATAGAACTTATAGTATATAGAACCACAACTTATAGTACTCTCATCAATTGTTATTTTTTGGATACGTAGTCAAGGCTCGTGGAAGAACTAAAATTTACCTTCCTGATATGTAATAGCGAACGTCATGAGCTTCATACTTAACGCGTGCACATGAGAGAATAGGAAACGACAAGAACAACACAATACCCTGGCAATTTGGAATCCGTGTCGTTGGCTATGACCCTTTTGCTTCCGGTTTTTGTCATGGGAATGATGCATGCCGGGAGATAAAGGCATCGTCGGAGACATGAAAGACCCAAATATCAGACATGGTGTATATTTCCTCCACTGATTTTAATAACGATATCTCCTGCATCATCAAAAAATAATTTTTTATCGTGATTTACATTATTTGATCGCTGATCCGAATCCAGGCCGAAGTAACCGGAAATTGTGTATACAGTTGTGAACAAGTTATCGGTAAAGTCAGAAGCGAATGTAAGAAGAATTCTACGTTCGCTTCTGGTATTAATTTTTTTAGATCAGATCCTGTTCTAGGCGGTGGAGTTGTAGTTGTGAAGGTAATGTTGAGGATTTTTTTTTTTTTCAGATGAGATCCTGTTCTCGCGGGTGTCGTTGTTGTGAAGGTAATGTTGAGGTAATAGATTTTTTTTTTTAGAGATGAGATCCTGTTCTTGGCGTGGTAGTTGTCGTTGTGAAGGTAATGTTGAGGAATTTTTTTTTCTTTCAGATGAGATCCTGTTCTAGGTGGTGTAGTTGTTGTGAAGGAATGTTGAGGTAATATTTATTTTTTTCGATGAGATCCTGTTCTAGGCGGTGTAGTCGTTGTGAAGGTAATGTTGAGGTAATGTTTTTTTTTTTAGATGAGATCCTGTTCTAGGCGGTGTAGTTGTCGTTGTGAAGGTAATGTTGAGGTAATGTTTATATTTGCAGATGAGATCCTGTTCTAGTCGGTGTCGTTGTTGTTGTGAAGGTAATGTTGAGGTAATGTTTCTTTTTTCAGATGAGATCCTGTTCTAGGCGGTGTAGTTGTCGTTGTGAAGCTAATGTTGAGGAATTTTTTTTTCTTTCAGATGAGATCCTGTTCTAGGCGGTGTAGTTGTTGTGAAGGTAATGTTGAGGTAATATTTATTTTTTTCGATGAGATCCTGTTCTAGGCGGTGTAGTCGTTGTGAAGGTAATGTTGAGGTAATGTTTTTTTTTTAGATGAGATCCTGTTCTAGGCGGTGTAGTTGTCGTTGTGAAGGTAATGATGAGGAATTTTTTTTTTCAGATGAGATCCTGTTCTAGGCGGTGTAGTTGTCGTTGTGAAGGAATATTGAGGAATGTTTCTTTTTGCAGATGAGATCCTGTTCTAGGCGGTGTAGTTGTCGTTGTGAAGGTAATGTTGAGGAAATTTTTTTTCTTTCAGATGGGACCCTGTTCTAGGTGGTGTATTTGTTGTGAAGTAATGTTGAGGTAATGTTTTTTTTTTAGATGAGATCCTGTTCTAGGCGGTGTAGTTGTCGTTGTGAAGGTAATGTTGAGGATTTTTTTTTTTCAGATGAGATCCTGTTCTAGGCGGTGTAGTTGTCGTTGTGAAGGTAATGTTGAGGTAATATATATTTTTTCAGATGAGATCCTGTTCTAGGCGGTGTAGTTGTCGTTGTGAAGGTAATGTTGAGGAAATTTTTTTTTCTTTCAGATGAGATCCTGTTCTAGGCGGTGTAGTTGTTGTTGTGAAGGTAATGTTGAGGTAATATTTATTTTTGCAGATGAGATCCTGTTCTAGGCGGTGTAGTTGTTGTTGTGAAGGTAATGTTGAGGTATAATTTGAGGTAATATTAATTTTTTTAGATGAGAACCTGTTCTAGGCGGTGTAGTTGTCGTTGTGAATGTAATGTTGAAGAATTTTTTTTTTTCAGATGAGATCCTGTTCTAGTCGGTGTCGTTGTTGTTGTGAAGGTAATGTTGAGGTAATATTTATTTTTGCAGATGAGATCCTGTTCTAGGCGGTGTAGTTGTTGTTGTGAAGGTAATGTTTGTGGTGTATGGGCAGCGGAGCCTGGCGAGGCGGGGCAAAGTGGTGGTAGTGGTCACGTGGTCCGCGGGGCATAAAGGTGGGCACGCCGCTTGAGGCGTAGTAGTCCGGCCATGGTAGCGCGCTTCGGGATACGCAATAAACAGAGTTACGGCAGCCTCACGACTCTGCGAGTCTCACTGCTCTCCGAGCCCAACCCGAGTACATAACAGTTTGGCGACGAGGACTGTTCGGATCGACGCGTGCAGTGTGCAGCGTGCAGAGTGCCCGTTTCACGCGGCATTGACTTTGAGTGGTGTCGGATCAACGCGTACTTATTCGGTGGGGCGGTGTCGTTAACGGAGCAATTAGATTGCGCGGCACACGAACAGCCGGATCTCACCGTCGCTGCGAGTTCACGGGACGGTTTGAGGGATTCACGCGGCTCGCGCGGGACGACCTGGCGAGGAGCCCAGGGGAGCGCATCGCGCCGCACGCACAGTTTGCACGTCCGCGTGGTTCAAGCACGACGAGTGAACAACGCAACGGCTGCGCTCGGAGTTCGTTTTATTCCCACTTCTCGGAGTTCGTTTTATTTCTGCTTTACAAGCCTCGAGAATGGTTTCTGCAATGCCACGGCTAAAGGACAAGGACATTGGGTTCAGCTCAGACGCGGCAAAGGCTGTCCACGCACGCTGGGGGATGTCCGGAGCCTCGGGGGCCAGTGCGCGGCGGGGGCTCCGGGGGTCGGCACGGCCGCACGCACGAACTTCGTTGGCGGGTCGTGACCAGAAGTTACAAACGCGGTCAGTCAGACGGCAGTCTGAACACTCAGGGACATCTACGGTGTGTGTGGTCGGGGGTCATGGGCCGTCATAGCGGTCATGGATGGCGGTGTGCGGAGCGACCCAACGTCCCGGATCGAGGCCTACTGCCGGTACGGTGTTTTTGCGTGGCGTACACGTTTGCGCCCGGGTCGAGTCCTGCAGTCTGGGCATAGTGATCCCGGCGGCCCGGAGCAAGGAGTGCAGTCAAGGTTAACCCTGTTTTCAGTTGGTCCTCAGGTGACGAGACCAATGGCAGTGGAGGTGGAGGTGAACGGGACACCGGTCGTGTTCCAAATTGATACCGGGGCGCGGTGTCAATCATGGCGAACGGACCGCTCGTGACCTCCGTGGTCTTCACCTGGTCGAGGCGACCTTTTCGCTGTACATGTACACGGGCGAAGCGATTGGACCACTTGCTGTGACGGACGTCTCGGTGGTTTACCAAGGTCAGAGCGCCCTGCTCTCGTTGTTTGTGGTGCGAGGGGAGGGGCCCGCCCTGTTGGGCCGAGACTGGCTGGCTAGCCTCACGCTAGACTGGATGGCGTCAGCCAGTGGCCTTGAGCGTCTCGGGCCGGGCCAGCTCGTGCAACGGCTTGAGGAGGGGGTGCCCGTGTCAGAGTTCGTACCTCCGGCTGCACCTGTGCCTCCTTCGGGATCCATGCCTCCGTTTGGGCCCGGACCTCCCTCGAGACCCGAGGGTGAGGTTCTGCGGCAGGGGCCGCGACGGTGCAACATGGGTTGCCATTCATGGCTTCCTGCATCTATGAGATGCCTTCGTCTGAGTCAACCAACCGGGTTGGTGTGTCGGCACTGAACCGGGTCCAGGATGGGCTGGTGGAGTCGGCTCATGAGGCCGTGAACGCCCGTGTCGTTCACTCCACGGTTTCGGAGGGGAATTGGAGCAATCCGGTCGCGTTCAAGAAGTTCGGGGAGCGCGACCGTCGATGGTCTTCGTTTCGGCGCGCAGATGGCGGTCGGCCAGCGGTTCGTCTCGACGTCGTGACGGTCAAGAAGCTGGAACACTGCATGGTTCATGAATTGTTAATTGTTTTGTGTTCTATTCTCGCAGCACGAGTGTTTCAACTTGGTTTTGATAGATCAAATGCAGTCGTGCCACGTGGGTGCATAATGTGTTTGATTGGGATCAATCGGCATGATGATCAATATATTCGGTGTGATGGTCGGGATGATGATGATCGCGATGGTCGTTTTGATGTTAGGTACTCGTGGGCATTCGTGAAAAATAAAGAGGTCTGTCAAACCTCCGGTGACTGGGGCAGCTCGCGGTTCGTGGGATGTTCGTGTGTGGGGATTATGAATTGGAAACCGCGCGTACGTGGAATGAAAACGATGTTTCTGTTGCCTTATGATGTTACGATGGGCGATGTCTCTGGATCTGGTGCGCGGTCTTGGTGGCGAAATGCCAGGGCTGGTTCGCTGTTCAGCGTCTGGCGCCGTGGGGCGCGACCCTCTAATCTTGCCAAGGTCAGCCACTCTGGCGCCTGGGGGCTTGCAGACTCAGGTGTTTACCTGATTCGGTCCTGTCTGAGGAGAGGTGTGCCAACTTGTCGACCAGGGGAGGTTCGTTTTGGGGTGTCACCTCGACTCGCCTGATAGCGTTGAGCATGAGCCGCCTGCGTTGAGCATGAGCCGCCTGGGGGCGCTTCTGCTGCGTGGTGATACTGTGCTTCCCAACTTGCTTCTTTATATCTTTAACACGGCCAGGGTTTTTTGTGGTCTGCAGCCATCATTGGGTTCGTCGTGCAGCTCGGTACTCGAGCATCTGTCCACTGCATTTTGAAATTCAACTCGAACGGATGTATGATGTGCCAGGTTAAAACGACGGCATTATTGTGACGTGTGTGCGGATGAAGCACGGGGGTTTTTTTTGTTTTTGGTATAGTAGTATGCTTGCTAATTGGACTTATCGTCATGCTTGATGCCATTTTGCTTTTCCTTCTTGCGCGAATTGCTTTCTGTATAGTAATGCCAATGCTGTTGATTATTATCATTTTATAATCATGTTTTTAGTGGGGAAGAGTGTGGTGTATGGGCAGCGGAGCCTGGCGAGGCGGGCAAAGTGGTGGTAGTGGTCACGTGGTCCGCGGGGCATAAAGGTGGGCACGCCGCTTGAGGCGTAGTAGTCCGGCCATGGTAGCGCGCTTCGGGATACGCAATAAACAGAGTTACGGCAGCCTCACGACTCTGCGAGTCTCACTGCTCTCCCGAGCCCAACCCGAGTACATAACAATGTTGAGGTATAATTTGAGGTAATATTAATTTTTTTAGATGAGAACCTGTTCTAGGCGGTGTAGTTGTCGTTGTGAATGTAATGTTGAAGAATTTTTTTTTTTTCAGATGAGATCTGTTCTCGTCGGTGTCGTTGTTGTTGTGAAGGTAATGTTGAGGTAATATTTATTTTTGCAGATGAGATCCTGTTCTAGGCGGTGTAGTTGTTGTTGTGAAGGTAATGTTGAGGTTAATTTGAGGTAATATTAATTTTTTTAGATGAGATCCTGTTCTAGGCGGTGTAGTTGTCGTTGTGAAGGTAATGTTGAAGAATTTTTTTTTTTTTCAGATGAGTCCTGTTCTAGTCGTGTGTCGTTGTTGTTGTGAAGGTAATGTTGAGGTAATATTTATTTTTGCAGATGAGATCCTGTTCTAGGCGGTGTAGTTGTCGTTGTGAAGGTAATGTTGAGGAAATTTTTTTTTCTTTCAGATGAGATCCTGTTCTAGGCGGTGTAGTTGTCGTTGTGAAGGTAATGTTGAGGAAATTTTTTTTTTCTTCAATGATAGATCCTGTTCTAGGCGGTGTAGTTGTTGCTGTGAAGGTAATGTTGAGGTAATAGGTAAAGTCAGAAGCGAATGTAAGAAGAATTCTACGTTCGCTTCTAGGCTTTGCCTCTTCCATATTATCTCAACATCTACATCCCCTTATTATGAAGTTGTACATTTGTTGCATTAGAAATGTTCATGCAACGTTCGTGTAAGAAAATAAATTGTTGAGCAGGTGTGTCTAGGAATCTCATTTTTCATCCGTGTAAGGCATCCATGAGTACACCAGCTTGTCAAGCACGACTCATCTCCTCCCAAGTTGGGGTGTGCCTGTGTGAATCGCTGACAGCCAACTTGTCATTTCAAGGTGCGTTTGAATTCACATTTCTATAAAGTTTGACTTTGGGGGAAAATATATTCTTTTAAGCCATGACTTGAATAAGACATTTGCATTGTGGGAGGTCATTGTGGTGGTGGTTGGGTGGGTTTGTTTTTTTTTTTGAAAGATATTTGTGAATTTTGGTGTGGTTATATCCATTACAGAGTATGCATGTGAGGTTGTTAAATTCTTATATTGTAATCGATAAAACGTTTTGTTTAATCAATCATACGTTGCTTATCGCTTTGACAATTGTAGAGGATGTTGTGGTGGTGTGTGGTATTAAATTGTGGAGACAAAGTTCCAATACATACTTGCATTATCCTAATACATCGCTTCCATTTTGTATCTATATCAAAGGGATAAAGGTTGTTTGGGGTGTCAAAGTTTCAGTCATATTTGTATAGGTACTAAATAGATAGCGCATGACAATAATCAGCTCCTTCAAATGTAATCTCAATGTCCCTTTATGAGTTAAATGCTTTTCAAAAAATGTTTGAACAACCATGAGACCTCATGTACCTCGTACATGTAATAAGTCAGCAAAGTGAAAGCAACATAGCATGTTTTAAAATGGACAAGATTTTTTTTATGAAAATGGACACATTTAACAACCTTTTCAATCTGTTTTGACGACCATCAAAACCACAGCTAAATCTCCCAACCTGCCCCCACACTAAATTTGGAGTATAAATGTTTTTCGCCATGTTGTCATTTACCGGAGTAATAGGACATAGCTGCAGTTGGGTCTCCATCATCCAAGCGTCCCCCAAGAGGGCGTGCCCGTCGGGCTCCACCCCGGAACAACCCGTGACCCCTCCGGCCACCCAGTGCGCTCAGCTGCTTCATCCTGCGCTCCTTGGAGCGGCGGTTCTGGAACCACACCTGCCAGTCATGTCCGGCGAACTCATTACAGTTTGGCCATCAAAACATGGAAACGACGGTCATACATATTGTTTGTGAAAATGAGGTTATGATCTTTGAATGTGGCTAGAACAATATTGTACAGTATATGCTACATAAACATTATCATCAATGTAGTGTTGAAGATTTGCTGAAGAATTAGGAGCTATCTTTTACATGTGTAAAATGGAGAATGGGTGGGAGGAGCCATTGCCACATTAATTTTTTATCAGCGCATGTCACCTGATGCACAGTCATCACAATTGCATACACAGATTGACTATTATTCCTTTTGAGCTTCAACAAAGATGTGATATCAGGCCATCAAGGCCCTGCTTGTGATGCTACAAAGATCCTCCCACTGGTAGAGGCAACACTTAAGTACCATTTGACCATTGGGTATAGGCACACTTTGTCAGAGTTCTGTTGTGTGTGTGTGTGTGTGTGTGTGTGTGTGTGCGTGTGTATATATATATATATATATATTATTGTTGTGGTTCTGTAAAACCACATGCCTCTAAGGCAGTGGCACAAGAAACAGCGATCCCAAGGCAGTTATATCAATAGTATATGTCTTAGTTAGTCCCTTCCATATGTCGAGTGAGTAAAAGGGAAAATATGCGTTGCGTGGGACTCTCGTAGTTCGGTCTTTTATATCTCTTATGTCTTCCACTTTAACCTTTGACCTTTTCCTTTCCGTTACACGACCCATGCAAGCAAGCATGCACGAGACAAATGCACGAGAATCTCGCCACACAAATGCACGAGAACACGCTACGAGCATTTCCAGCATGTTCGCGCTGCGGGCGCATCCGGCCGACAGTGCACCGGTACATCGTTTTGTTGGAGTTGGCATGCAAATTCCCCGTTCAAATGTGCGCACCAATTCCCAACCGCCACCTCACCTCAGACTTCACTCCGTTCACCAAACCTCACCTTGTTCACCACAACGGCTTCCTACAACTGGGAAAACACCCCCGCAACAACCCACTCCAAATCCCGACTTTTATTCACCATCTAACGACTGCCACGAGGTGGGGCCGCTCCGTTCGAGCGATCCTCAATCGGTACACACATTTACACAGATAGGATAGGGACATTCTTGTTGTGCATATTTTTCTATTATCTCTCTTTCCATCTACCTCGTCCACTGTGGACGCATAAAAGAGCATTAACGCGGGCGAAGCCCAATCGTTCTTTTACGGGCCAAACCGAAGGATAAAATGTACTGACTCGCATTCACATTTTCCTCTTGCACGACGCTGCACCCCTTCACGTTGCACTACACCACACTTCCCACTCCCACATCTTAGACATAATCAGTATTCCTCCCACCTACCTCTCCCTAAGCATTCTCCCTAAGTTGGGATTGGATTATACATAGTTGAGAGGAAAGAGGTGCATCCAATCAAAAATCAGTGAGAAGAACTACCCTGCCATTCTCGTAATAAACAAGTGAGAGCAGATCCTCTCTTGGACGACATTTCTTCCTTTTCCCATTGGACCTCCTCAGGCCAACATATATATTGTATGCAATCTCTCTCCCTCTCCCTCCCACTCTCTCTCTCTCTCTCTCTCTGATGCACCATACTCTTCGCAGAGTGTCGGTGCTGCTGAAGCAGCTTCCTGAGCAAGGGTTGTGCTAGGTGGTTTGCTGTTGACTTCCCAGAGTAGTATATGCAATACTCCCAAATCAAATTTTAATAAAGTAACAGATGTATACCTTGTGGTTTAAATGATTTTTTATTCAGGAGAATGATGTGCTGAATGTGTATTCAGCTTAACGGAGCTCAATTGTCTTCTCATTACTCATGACCTCATTGCCCATCTGCCACATGCCCAATTTCCATCACTTACTGCAACCCCAATTCAGCCTAATTTTCCTCTTTCGATAAAGGTTAGTCTCCATTTATCTCAATTTGTTTATTTTGCGGTGCCTCTGTCTTTCTGTCTTGACTTGAGAAAAGGATTGTAACTTTTGAAGGGATCCAATTCTTAAATCAACACAGCTATCACACGAAATCATAGACTTCAGACATTGTTATATCCTAAAAGCTTTGTTCATTGTCCGCGCATCATACGAGTATAACTAATGGAGTTAAAATACTCCACAGCTCAGGCGCGTATGTAAAGGTATTCTTTATTGAATAGGAAATCTGTTTCTATTTTATCTCATCCTTTATCTTGTTTTCTGAATCTTCAGCATTAAACTCTTTGGATTGTATATTGTGATCCTGTGTTTGTGATTGTGGCCATTTCCTCAGTTGTTTGGCCAGATATGAGGGGCCACACTGTTTGTGTGTGTGTGTGTGTGTGTGTGTGTGTGTGTGTGTGTTGTTACACCGTGAATTTCACATTAATATTCTCATTCATTTTTGAGGTGAACGCCACTTATTCTCCATATCCATCATCTCGTCTGCATTTTATTTTGCGTTACTTTAAAGACCCCAAATCAACTTGCTGACAAGTCATCACCAACTGCTAATAAATTATGTTGTAATGCATTATTTGTTGAACACCCGATCAGCAACGAAATGCTTTTTGCAAAATATGTTTTAAACTGTCTGTGTTCAAACAGCAAACTGATACACTCGGTCGGCTGACCCTTGACTGCGTGACGTAAACGTGAAAGCAAAGTCTGCTTTTCAGTGTATCTGTTTTAACTTGATAATGCATAAATGTAACAGTGTTTGAAGCATTAACTCGAAAGTGGTGCGAGTGTAACGGAAGATTAAAGGAAAATTTGTGCTAACAATATTAAGCGACAAATCACTGTCAACAACCGTTACACTAACTAGAGGTAGGCCTCACTTGGTTGTCAGCAAGAGTAGGCCGAACAAAAGTGCGAGCAATACCATTGTATGGCCGAGTGAGAAATAAGCAAGGAACACAACTAGCCTCCTCTTGCGTTTAACTTCCTTGCAACACAATGCCTCAATAAAATGCTCATGACATTTTCAGTGAGTTGCTGATTTCCTTTCGCCATGCCAGTCATGAGATCAGTGTGACAAGCTGATAAGGAACATCATCGGAAACGATGGCATGGCCTGACTGCTTTTGAGTGAGAGTCAGTGCTACGAGCAAACGGGGAACGTCATCGGCAAAGACATTGTTGAAGTCATCTTTTACATTACGTGGAATTTCCATGGGTACTTGCTCGTGTACGTAATTATATTAACACCCTCGATAAATAATAATTGATGCTAAATTTGCAATTGTATTTCCTGGTTATTTGGTGTAATGCAACTAGCTTTATTTTACTTTGAGGCTTCATCAGTGTGTTTTTGAAATTGTTTCATTTACATTGCAGTCCAGAAAAATGTGGTGAGGCAACCAAACCCGGCTTGACCACCAGAACCTCCAAAGTATCAGCAAAAGTATTCAAGCATGTGTCAAATGTGGACATTCACTTGGTAAGACATAAGATGCAAATTAAATGTGAATAAAAACAATCTTGCAGATACATGTACATTACATGTAGTGTATACATAATTTAATATTTGCCATAAATCTTATAGGAACACAACCGATTTAACTTTGAGGTGATTGATACAACTTAAACCGAGAGGCCCAAATGCCCGATACTGTGCAGCGTCCCCCGTCTCCACTTCTTCAAATTCTGTGCTGGACCCTGAGCATGATGGCTTATTTATAATGTACTGTATATTTAAATATCTAAACCGGTGTTATCCATTGTGCGTATACTATAATCACTCGATATTTTGACGAAATTCCACACTACTGTAACGGGATGTACCCCCATTGACGTCTTCGCTATTGGTGGGCATTCCGTCTGGGACAGGTTTCATCTTCTGCTGATGGTGTGTTTAAAATGGTGTAGAAGATTTATTTTGTAAAATAATCAGTTTTTTTCACCAAATGAATAAAAACAAGGAGCTGATACTCTAGGTCCCCCGCATAGATCTCTGTAATATGAAACGTAAATCTTGAACAGTTTTTGAAATACGGCGTACACAAGTGAAGTTACCGAGGTGGTTGCCATGGCACCAGAATTCAGCCAATTACAGCAGTGATCTAATCAGGTTGAGATCATCTCATGAGGAATATCTGCAATATGAAATATCTGCAGTATGAAAGTGAAATGTTCAATGGTTTTTGAAATATCGCGTACACAAAAGTACATGGACGGATGATCGGTCGGTCGGACGTAACTCATTTTAATGTCCCCCGTCTCTGACCTTGTCGGAGGGGTGGGGGACAATAATATTGGGATGAATTGGCAATGTAAAAAAGGAGGGCTTAACTTTAGTTACATGCGGGGTCTGCAATGTCTGGGCTGTTCTTTCGAGTGCGCAATACCTGCAGAATAGGAAGAAACTCTATCCCTGTGCAAGAATACCTCAGTTGCCCAGTGGTGCGAATTCCATCCATCCATCCATTGGGACCATACTCTGTGCAGAGCGTTGGGGCTGCCTAAGCAGTCTCCTTGGCTATTGGACACAATCCTGGCCGGGTCGCCACTCCGCCACAGTATACCAGCATGCTGGCACTCATTTTGCTGACCTCGGAAGGATGACAGGCAGAGCTCACCCCACCTGGTATTAATTCAACAGCCAAGTGGGCTTTGAACTCAGAATCATAGGATCCCAAGCCCATCACCCTAACCATTAAGCCAACACCAGGCGTGGTGCGAATTGCAGTGGTATATCTACCTCCCTCCTATCCTGAATAAGTAACAATGCTCGAAAAAAATCTTAAGCAACAATAAAACAACAATACTGAAAGCATAATGTGCAGTGGAGTAGAGATGAATTCATAAACTGCAGTAAAAACAATAGAGTATTATTGATTTGTTGTGCATGCAAAGTGGTAGTTACCTCTGCCACTGAAGGTAGACATCGTTTGTTTTCGGCCCCTGTTTGTCTATCTGTGTGTCTGTCTGTGAGCAGGATATCTCAGAGTTTTTTGTGGAATCAGAGAAAACTTGTTGGACAGGTTGGTTGTGTGACAAGGACAAAATGATGAGATTTTGGTGAAGATCCAGACCCTGATACTGGAATTTTTTTTCTCATGATTCTTCACCGTTGAGAGCTCGGGCCAAAAATTATATGCTGTACTGCATAGCACGATATCTCGTGAATGGATTTGAATGAAACTTGGTGGATATGTTGAGTGTGTGACAAGGATGAACTGATTAAAATTTGGGGAAGATCCGGATACGAGATTTTTAATTTTTTTTGACATTTAAAGTGATTCTTCACAATTGAGAGATAGGCCTAAAACTGATATATAGCATCATATTTAAAAAAGTTATGGACGGATTATGACAAACCTCGATGGATGAGTTTTGTAGGTGACAAGAACAAGCCGAATCGATTTTGGTTAAGGTCTGGATGCAGATCCAGCCTATTAGTGGGATACAAAATGTAAACTGTTCAGCGTGGTGGAGGTATGCGCTCTATCAAGTGCTGCTTTAGTTAGTCTCCTCCTGAAGGGGATAATTGACTATTGCAATGTGTATGTGTCTGTCTGTTGGGTGGTCGCTAGACTACCGTTATTCTCAGGTTTTCCGTCTGTATGTCTGTCTGTTTGTTTGTATGTAATGGACAGCTCTGGAGGCCAGAGGAGAGTCAACCGATTTTGATGAAACTTGACTGGTAGGTTCATACCAGGATTTAGTTGTATGCTTTTGAGCACCGTTGCTATGGACGCCACTGTTGCCTAGCAACGGGACTTTGAAATTTTTGGAAAATCTGAAAAATATTTATTATATGTTTTTTCGAAAATCAAAAATCGGCTTCCGTGCTTTTATGCGCACTATAATCAACCTCTTTGTCAAAAAATTTCAGCCCAATCCTTCAAAAACTGTATGACTAGTATGCAATTATGTAGCGACCACCCATGTCGCCTACCGGCTTGTCTGTCTGTCCGCATACATATAGAGTGGTTTTCTCTGCAACCACTTATCCGATCGATGCAAAACTTTAAACATAGGACGGACTCCCCATGGAAGATATTGTTGCAGTTCTGCAAAAGTTCAAGGCAAATGCAAACAACATATAGTGGTCCCCAGGCAGTTATTTCATTAGTATTCATTCTCATTAGCCCTTCTCTCGTGTCTAGTGGGTATATAGGACGAAATGCATTGCGAGGGCTTTTTGGTAGGTCTTAATTCCATTCGCTATCCCTCTATCCATTTTATTTACTTTACTTCGTACACACAACCTCTCCTTCATGCAAGCATGCATGCACGTTAACAGACAGCTTCATTAGCATATGCCGCCAAAACCCCATTCAAACTGTGCGCTATTCCCCAATGGACACTTTGTTTCAACCTTCTCCATACTCGAAGCACAATGCTACAACCTTCATATGACCACCACAACGCCTCCTTAAAATCCCCACAATAACATATGCTTGCCCTCTTCACCACAAACGCTACAAATGCTTCAACCACCTCACTGCAAACACCACAACACTTCATCCACCTCACCACAACCGCTACAAAGGCCGCAACCACAGTCGGCACCCCGGCCGCTTATCACTGTCCTTTGAGGATATTGGGGAACCATAGACGCTACCTACCATGGCGGAGGCTTGTCTTCGGAACAGATTGGCATATAGTTCGAAGCAAAAGTACGCGCTGGAATCCGTTCAACGTCATTTGAATATCCCTGGCACTCTGCTCAATTACGTCCCCATTTGGTACCCAACACACTTTCATGGTCAGAAAGTGCTCGCAGAAACCCGCACTCCATGTTAATTCTGGAGCTCCGTCACGTGGCCAAGTTCGGGGGTGAATGAGGCCATTTTTGGCTTCGGACCCTCACAGTGGCTACTTCTTGGGAAAGTGTTCGTGCACCAATGAGACGCTGGGAAATGCCTACTGATCATCCTGATTCGACGTTGAGCTCCTCCCTCATCAGACATCGATAAAACACCGTGCAAAGTCGCTGAGAAAAGAGTTACAAAGTGGTTGAGCAGCGAGAGGTTGGTTGAGAGTTAGAGGTAGTTGCTGAGGTGCTGGGTGCTGAGTGAGAAGAGGAGGGTTCTGGCTTAATCGACGACACGAGAAGGAAGGTGGAATGGAGTAGTCGGAGCAGAGCACTGGGAGGACGAGTGGGTGGAATGCCAGACCGATCAGAGATGATTAGCATTTACAATTACATTTACAGACCTCCTCACATGCCGTTGCAACCTTTCCTCTCACATGTTCTGTCTCATATCTTCTGACTCGTCTACTGTGGACGCACAAGATCTAAAAGAGCAACATACAGATACACACCTCTTCTCATTTTTTCTCCTCTGCACCCCACTTGTGCCTCATTGCATCTCATTTGCATCTCCCCACTCACACACCTCAGACACCCCAAGTTTTATTCTCTCCTCCCCCATCCTAATCGACGAGGTTTACACTGGTCCATCAGCTGCACCAGGTATTCTAGAGGTCACAATCACCTCGAGCTGTCTCTATCTTTCTTGCTGTTCTAATTTCCTCAGGTGTGTGTCTGATGGCACCTGTCATGTTGGTGTGAAGTTAAGAATGTGTACGTTCATTGTATCGGGTTCACTCTGCACTGTGTCCTCTTTTGTAAATACTTGCATTTCTTTTTCTGCATCTCACAAATCCTTACTTTCCCCTGCTTGAACGTACTGCTTGTAATAAAACCTTTTATTGTGCCACATGCCCTTTCCTCACCTTAATAATAAATTGCTTATATTATAAATGTACCCATTCTGTCTTTTCCTCCATTGGTCGGTCCAGTGTAGTCCACAGACAGGTTATCCGGGAAGTTCTGCCCCATAAATTTGCTCTTATTAGCCGGTGCATACTTGGCAGCTCCGCTCGGCTGCACCTGATACGGTAAGTTAACTCGAGTATGCATCGAGAGCACAAGGCCCCGCTTGATGCTGCCAATCCACCGGAAACGGTAACACACAAAACAGTACGAACCCTGCCAAGATTGGCGATACCAATCGGCACTCGTGGTTGCTTAGCAACCCGTCGGTGTGCGGAGCCTCAGGACTGAGTGTTCGGGAGGAACCCAAGTGCTTCCCTTCATGGTCGAACTCGAACCCCGGATCCATAACAATATTTTATTGCGAACCGTGATGTCATAGGTCACATGATCTGGCAGCCATATTGGATGAAGGGAAAAAAATTGGACATAATTTTCTCCTAAACTGTTTTAAGAAAAAAATTGAAACTTGCCATATGTCATCAACTCCCCTTGATTTATATAATGTGATAACGATGACATCATCAGTGAAGTCTTCCAACCATAATTGGTTCAATTGAAATCCTTAAACCCAAAAATGTTGAACAATTTATTTTATCTATGGCCCGATGTGAGTTATGAATTAAGCCTGGTGGCTGGCTTGAGATCTTAGGGTCTTGAGTTTGAGCCCCTGTCGTGCTGTTGAAATAATACCAGGGAGGTTGATTCAGCCTGTCATCCTTCCGAGGTCGGCAAGATGAGTACAAGCTTACTGGTAACGGGCACTGCATCAGCAGCAGAGCTGCGCTTCCAGAAGATGACGCAACCAGCAGCCACAGGCTGCATACGGAACAAGTGAATAATTAAATTAATGATGTCATCGGTCACATGGTATGGCAGCCATATTGGATTAAAGGAAAAAAAATTGGACCTCCATTAACTCCGAAACTGCTCAACGAAAAAAATTGAAACTTGGCATGTCATCAACTCCACATGGGGTATATAGGGTGGTAACGATGATGCCATCGGAGATATGGTATTCCAGCCATAATTGGTTGAATTGAAATCCTTCTCCAAAAAAATATGAAACTTCATGGTATCTGATCTGTGACCCAATGTGAGTGAATAATTAATTTTATAGTGTTCAGAACCCATGCCAAGAAACTATGTGACATAATGGGGTGCATGGATGATATGGGGACAGTGCCTTCAGAAAGTATTCACACCTCTTGACTTTTGTCGCATTTCGTTGTTTCAGCCTGAATATATAATCGATTAAAGTCAAATTTTTTTTTGTCACCGATCCACACAAAATACCTAATAATGACAAAGTGAAAACATGTTTTTCTAAATTTTTACAAATTAATTCAAAATGAAAAACGGAAATTTCTTGCATCAATAAGTATTCAACCCCCTGAGTTCAATACTTTGTAGAAGCATCTTTGGCAACGATTACAGCTTCGAGTTTTCTTGGGTATATCTGTATCAGCTTTGCACATCTGGATTTGGGGATTTTCTCACATTATTTATTGCAGATTTGCTCATGTTCGGTCAAGTTGGAGGGGGAGCATCGGTAAACAGCAATCTTCAAGTCTTTCCACAGAATCTCAATGGGATTAAAGTCTGGACTTTGGCTGGGCTACTCAAGGACTTTCACGTTCTTGTTCTGAACCCAGACCCACCAAATCCCCACTCAGCCTGTTTGCAAACTTCTCAGCTACGCTCTCGTCCTTGAGCTTGCCAACATCCAGCCTAGGCTGGGATGGTACCATTCTCCCGGATTTAAGCTGCAACTTCAGAGTTGCTATATCAAGCCTGTGGTCAGTATTGAGGAACTGAGCACTCTGGTATATGCTGCAGTTCTGAATCATCCTCCAGCGACCATCATCTAGTACATGGTCAATCTCCTTTGCCACACCACCAGCATTGGAATACCAATTCCAGCGATGTGCCTGTGGGCGCTGAAACCATGAACCCAGCCACCCTAAGTCCATGACTTCTTGCAAAGTCAAGGAACTTAGTGCCATTCTGGTTCACAGTTCCAGACCCATCGGGACCAACACATGTCTCCTCACCTCCCCTATCAGTTCCAGTCGATGCATTGAAATCCCCCAAGACTAGAAGAGTATCTCGCCTGGGACACTGATCAACCACAGACTCAAGCATTGCATAGCATGTGTCCTTCATGGTGAGATCACTCACTTCAGTCAGAGCATTTCTAGAGACCAGGGAAACGACACCCAAGGAGTGACAAATCTTAGTCTCATAATACGCTCGGTGACTGGTGTTACCTCAATTATTATCATTGGACTCAGCTTATTGGACACAGCCACAGCAACTCCTTGGGCATGGTAACCATCAGAGCAACCTGACCAATAGTAGCCGTAACCACCCACCATGATCCCGCCACTATTCCGGCAGAGTTAATATCATAATTTCCAATGTGCTCTACTGTCTCTCCAGAAACCAGTGAAAATGAACCTCAGAGAGAGCTGCAATACCAATGCCCAAACGCTTGAGCTCAGATGATAACAGAGACAGGTGATCATCCTCTCTTAGGGATAGGAAATTCCAGGCACCCACCCGAAGGGACTGCTTCAGGTTAACCCAAGGCGACCGCTGTCTGGTGGACGACACCTCAGCACCACCCTGCCAACAACACTACCGCAATCTGAGCTGGGAGGGTTACCCCGTGGTTTTCCTCCTATCATCAAAGAGTGGGTGTCCCGAAGGCTTTGCCCCAATCCCGTCATCCGGTGAGCTGCCCTGCAAAGGGCAGCTGTGCAGGAGGTACTCCCACGGAGTGGGTTTTCAGATTTCTTTGCGTTTTTCTTGTGTTTTGCAGAGTGAAGGGTTTTATGGTGGCTGGAGTGCAAATCCTGCCATCAACCTCCTCAAAAAAAGTAACCCAACTGCAGAAGGATGTCCTGAGACATAGTTGGGCACTCGATCCAGCAAGTTTCATCACAATCTGTCCACATTTTGAAATACAGTGCTATAAATCGTTTATGGACCTATTTCTCAATTGTGAAGAATCATTTTCAAAAATCCAAAAAATTATTGTATCCGAATCTGGATCTTCACCAAAATTGGATCGATTAGTCCTGGTCACACCCCTAAACTGCCTCTCAAGTTTTGTCTGAATCCATCCATAACATTTTGAGATATCGTCCAACATATCATTTTTGGTCCTATCTCTCAATAGTAAAGAATAACTTTAAAACATTATAGTCCGTATCTGTTCACCAAAATCTAAGCCATTAGTCCTTGTCACAAATCCAACATGTCCACCAAGTTTCATCCAAATCCGTCCAAAACTTTTTGAGTTATCCTACTCACATATAGACAAACAAACAGACATTCAAACAGAGACCAACAAACATGGGTGAAAGCATAACCTCCATCCACTTTCCTTGGCAGAGTTAATAACGTAATTTCCAATGTGCTCTACTGTCTCTCCAGAAACCAGTGAAAATGTTTTAAAATGCATTTATTTAAATGCTTCATTACCTCCACCACCGAAGGTGCACGGAGGCGATATTTTGCCCATTTGTCTGTCTGTCTGTTTGTTTGTCTCTCTGTGAACAGTATGTCTCAAAAAGTTATGGACAGACTCAGAGGAAACTTGTTGGACAGGTTGGGTGTGCGACAAGGACGAATTGATTCGATTTTGGTGAAGATCTGGATCCGGATGCGAGAATTATTTTTATTTTAAAAATTCTTCACCATGGAGAAATGGGGCTAAAACGATGTATCGCATGCTATCTCAAAACAATTTGGATGGATTCGGACGAAACTTGGTGGATGTGTTTGTTTGGTGACAAGAACGAGCCGATTAGGTTTTGGTTCAGGTCTGGACACAGATCAAGCCTATCAGTGGGATAAAAACGTAAACTCTTCAGGTTGGTGATGGTATGTGCTCTACCGAGTGCCGTCCTGACACCTAAAATCATCAATCCAGTTTTAATTAGATTTATTAAATTCCATTTAGTGTCATTTTGGGACCTTTAAGAACACTTGTGTTAACTTACTAATTGTAGCTCCTGTTTTTGTAAATGCATGCCCAGTTGTTTTAATCTATTGATAAGTTCTCTGCTTTGTGGAGTTGATCTCACTGATTTGATTATTTCACCTGCAACTGTACCATACAAAAACTTTATCGGACCGTTGTTGTTAAAGAAAGGTAATCGTACAATGTGGAATGGAAAAGCATGTCGTTTATACAACGATTGAGTGTGAAATGTATTTTTAGCCTGTCTCCCGCCCAACGTGAGATGTGGTTTTGCAATTTTGTGTGTCTGTGTGTCTGTCTGTGTCTGTCCAGGCTGTAACTTTTTTTTACCATTTGAGCTTTTGTCATCAAATTTTCAACAAAGCTTTATTATGACAATATGGAGAAGTCGAATATAATTATTATTATTATTGTTATTCTTCGACCCTTTTTTGGCTTTTCTTTTTGCTGTTACTTTTTTAAACATATTTCTTCTCAGAAACTATTTGTGTGATTCACACAATTTTCAGCGTAGAGCGATCCCCCCCCCCTAATGTCCCCTCCCCCTCCCCCCCCCACGCTATGGAATAAAATAATGATAATTGCAACATCATCGGTCACGTGGTATAGCAGCCATCTTGGATGAAATGCAAAAAATTAAAACATTATATCTCTGAAACCGCTGATCAGAAAAATTTGAAACTTGGCACATCTCATTCTATTCCCAACGGGGAATACGGGATTTTAAAGATGACATCATCAGTGAAGTGGAAGAACAGCCATCAATGTTTTAATCGAAATCCTTGTTTCCCATTGAGATTGCGTGTGCATGTCCAGGCCGTAACATTGTTACCAATTGAGCTTTTGTCATGAAATCTTCAACAAGCCTTTATTATGAGATTGTGGAGAACACAGATTAATAACGTGTACAATTTTTTTCATTGTAGTTTTCGTCAAGTTTAGTTTGAGTACAAAGCGGATGTGGAAGGCCTTTGCATTT
>CM068967.1:55952125-55964457 GCA_035128595.1 Eptatretus atami
GGGCTGATTTGAATATCTGCAGATTTGGATGTAACGACATTGATTTTTCAGTCGGGTGAAAAATCCTTTTTCATTTTTTAGACTATTATAGACCCATATGTAGGTATACGATTATGTACAGTTGACAAAATATAGCCTAGAAGTATGCACACTCGCTTCTGAGCTGTCACCTGGGTTTGATTGTCGACCTAGATATATACTGTCACTCTTGTGTTTGGCATGCAGGGCAAGACCATCATTGTGCACCTTCCATCAGATATACAGTATGTGAAGCCGGAGTACCCCTGTGCCAATACTGCTCGGAGTAAAGTGAGTTCTCACAGTCACCCTGAACAAATAGCAAATTCCTTCCCAAATCACCTTCAGTCGAACAAACATCGGGCCTGGCCAGCTGATTCGTGAAAGACAGGTGAAAAAATGTTCCCTACCAGGTGGGAATAATTGAGGCCGTTTAGAAGTGGGTTTCGTAGTCGACTCGGTGAACTATATGAAGAATAGAATTAAACATTCGTTGCCATGGGACACAGTCGGTTTAAAAACGAATTCTTCTGGCGTCTCGAGAGTTCGACTTTCACATGACTCGCCTTCCTTCGCTCCCACAAATGAGCTTCATCGGTGTTGACAAAAAGTATGTTTGGCCCAATTTGCATTCAGCAAGTGGCATAAATAATAACAACGTTACAGTCAAACGCGATTTGTTTTTGTCAGTGTTAATAACAAAAAGTTACATTCCATTAAGGGCTCAGTGAGGCTTGCTTTGCTAATGATGGTGCATTAAGGCCCAATGCCCCGAGAGCACTCGCAGCGCCTTTAACGAATCCTTGTAGAAATTATTTGTTTATTTGGCTTTTGGAGGGAGACATTTCTTGATTTGTTTTCGGTCATTTAAGGTCATTACGAAGGAGTCAGACACGCGTCAAATGAACTTGTTTGATATAAAATTATCTTTTACGGGTAAACGAAATGCTTAGGAGATGCTCGAGCACCGATAGATGCAATATCCGAACAAAAAAGAGAACTCCTTACGTAACGAACAAGTATATAGTCTATGTTTGCTATAACGTGTATGTGGCCTCCTTAAGTTAAAAACTTGCACCACATTGTCAGTTAAATGTGAATACCTAAGTGGTTAGATATTTATGTCCATGGTGGAAATTTCAGATACCTTTGCACTCAACTATTTCAGACATATTTATGCGATAAAAATGTCAGAATTCCCAGTGACGTTATTGATAGGCTATACGATGCGTTTAGATGAAATAATATTGTGGTATTGTCCAAGCAAATTGTGCTTGCTCAGAGATTATCTGCCCTCCTTGCTGGGTATATAGTTTAGGATTGCGGAGAGAAGAGCTAATAGTGAACAGTTCCAAATGTACACAGAAGACCTGCATGCTGGAACTGTGAACACGGAATCTGCTCTCATACCTGTACGGATGTACCGCTTTGATCGTCAAGTACCTTGTTGTGTAATCTGCACAGGGAATTACTCGAGAAAGAGAAACTAATGGCAAGACTCCTTACTCGAAGACCTACCGGAAAAAGTCGTTGCGACAGTAGAGTTTTCCATCACGGGAGAAGCATTTGTCGGTGAGAGGGCAGCTGCACTCGCAGCACTGCACACAGCCTGGGTGCCATGGCCGGTCCAGGACTGTGAGCAAAAATCGGCCCAAGATGGGCCTTTCGCAGCCAGCACAATGAACCATGATCCTTTGTCTGCGTATCCACCTCCCTTCCTTTCCGTCCCGTGCCCCTTGGTCTTCAAAGTCGCTGCTCAAGCCACATGGTCAAAAATCCCTTCAAGGGCTGTTGCCTTGAGTGTGCAGCAGCAGTCGTGCTTTCCGCGTGCCGGACACAATCGGCAGTCACGATTTCCACTTGCCAGGCGGGAGCGGCAGTTGCGCTTTCCGTGTGCTGGGTGGGAGCGGCAGTCGCGCTTTCCGTGTGCTGGGCAGGAGCGGCATTCGCACTTTCCGTGTGCTGGGCGGGAACAGTAGTCGTGCTTTCCGTGTGCCTGGTGGGAGTGGCAGTCGCGCTTTTCGTGTGCCGGGCGGGAGCGGCAGTCGTGCTTTCCACGTGCCAACGGGAGCGGCAGTCTTGGTTTCACTGTGCCGGACAGAAACTGAGAGAGCTTTCACTGTGCCAGTGGGAGTGGCAGTCTTCGTTTCACCATGCCGGGTGGGAACTGTGCGAGCTTTCACCATGCAGGGCTGAAGTGGCAGTCGTGGTTTCACCGTGTCAAGCGGGAGCCACGCTCATTTTCACCTTGCCGAGCAGGAGCCAGGCATCTTTTCACTATGCCAAGCTGGATCCACACTTGCTTTCACTGTGCTGAGCGGGAGCCGCACACTCTTTCACGTTGTGGAGTGGGAGCGGCGGGAGCTTTCACTTTGTAGAATGAGAGCCGTGCATGCCTTCACCTTGCGGAGTGGGAGCCGCATGCGTCTTCACCTTGTGGAGCGGGAGCCATACGCTCCTTCACCTTGCGAAGCGGGAGCCGCGTGTGCCTTCACCTTGCGAAGTGGGAGCCGCGCGCGCCTTCACCTTGCGAAGTGGGAGCCGCACGCGGTTTCACCTTGCGAAGCAGGAGCCGCGTGCGGTTTCACCTTGCAAAGCGGGAGCCGCGTGCGCTTTCACCTTGCGAAGCGGGAGCCGTGTGCGCTTTCACCTTGCGAAGCGGGAGCCGCGCGTGCTTTCACCTTGCGAAGCGGGAGCCGCGCGTGCTTTACCTTGCGAAGCGGAGCCGCTGCTTACACCTTTGGAAGTGGGAGCCGCGTGCTTACACCTTGGGAAGCGGGAGCCGCGCGCGCTTACACCTTGCGAAGCCGGAACGTGCGCGCTTACACCTTGTGAAGCGGGAGCCACGCGCGCTTTCACCTTGCGAAGCGGGAGCCGTGCGCGCTTTCATTTGCGAAGCGGGAGCCGTGCGCGCTTTCACTTACGAACGGGAGCCATGCGCGCTTTCACCTTGCGAAGCGGGAGCCGCGCGCGCTTTCACCTTGCGAAGCGGGAGCCGCGCGCGCTTTCCCTTGCGAAGCGGGAGCCGCACGCGCTTTCACCTTGCGAAGCGGGAGCCGCGCGTGCTTTCACCTTGCGAAGCGGGAGCGCGCGTGCTTTCACTTGCGAAGCGGGAGCCGCGCGCTTTCACCTTGCGAAGCGGGAGCCGCGCGCGCTTTCACCTTGCGAAGCGGGAGCCGCGCGCGCTTTCACCGCGAAGCGGGAGCGGCCGCTTTCACTTGGAAGCGGAGCGCGCGCGCTTTCACCTTGCGAAGCGGGAGCCGCCGCGCGCTTTCACCTTGCGAAGCGGGAGCCGCGCGCGCTTTCACCTTGCGAAGCGGGAGCCGCGCGCGCTTTCACCTTGCGAAGCGGGAGCCGCGCGCGCTTTCACCTTGCGAAGCGGGAGCCGCGCGCGCTTTCACCTTGCGAAGCGGGAGGCGCGCGCGCTTTCACCTTGCGAAGCGGGAGCGCGCGTGCTTTCACCTTGCGAAGCGGGAGCCAGCGCGCGCTTTCACTTCGAAGCGGGAGCCGCGCGCGCTTTCACCTAGCAAAGCGGGAGCCGCGCGGCTTTCACCTTGCGAAGCGGGAGCCACGCGCGCTTTCACCTTGCAAAGCGGGAGCCGCGCACGCTTTTACCTTGCGAAGCGGGAGCCGCATGCGCTTTCTCCTTGTGATTAGCGGAAAGCACGCCACACTTTCACTTTGTGTGGAGAGATCATTGCACACGCTTACACCTTGAGCGGGAGCCATGCGTGCTTTCACCTTGCAGAGTGGGAGCCGTGTGCTCCTTTATGTTGCGGAGTGGGAGCCGTGCGCTCCTTTACGTTGCGGAGTGGGAGCCGTGCGCTCCTTTATGTTGCGGAGTGGGAGCCAGGCGTGCCTTTTACTTTGCGGAGCGGAAGCTGCGCGTGCTTTTACCTCGTGGAGCGGAAGCCGCACACTCAATTACAATGCGGAGTGGGAGCCAGATACTCTATTACAATGTGGAGTGGGAGCCACACTCTCTATTACAAATGCGGAGTGGGAGCCGTGTGCTCCTTTATGTTGCGGAGTGGAGCCGTGTGCTCCTTTACGTTGCGGAGTGGGAGCCGTGCGCTCCTTTATGTTTAGGAGTGGGAGCCAGCGTGCCTTTTACCTTGCGGAGCGGAAGCTGCGCGTGCTTTTACCTTGCGGAGCGGAAGCTGCGCGTGCTTTTACCTCGTGGAGCGGAAGCCGCACACTCAATTACAATGCGAAGTGGGAGCCACACTCTCTATTTACAATGCGAGTGGGAGCCCACACTCTCTATTACAATGCGGAGTGGGAGCCACACTCTCTATTACAATGCGGAGTGGGAGCCACAGTCTCTATTACAATGTGGAGTGGGAGCCGCACACTCTATTACAATGCGGAGTGGGAGCCGCACACTTTGTTACAATGCAGAGCAGGAAATGCACTCACCTTTACCTTGAAAAGCGAAGTGGCGACCATGGAGCGGGAACCACGAGCGTCTTTACTTTGCGGAGTGGGAACTAGTGCGCCTTTACATTGTGGAGTGGGAACCACATGAGCTTTTGACTTCTGAAGCGGAAACCGTATGCGCTTTACCTTGCAGGACGGGAACTACACGCACTCTTACCTTGTGTAGTGAGAACCGCACGCACTTTTACCTTGTGAGGCGAGAACCGCACGCACTTTTACCTTGTGTAATGAGAACCGCACACACTTTTCCCTTGTGTAGTGAGAACCGCACGCGCTTTTACCTTGTGTAACGAGAACCGCACGCGCTTTTACCTTTTGGGGCGCAAACCTTTTCACGCTTTTTTAATCTTGTTTAGTGGGAATCACTTGGCCTTTTATCTTGCGGAGGGGAGCCGTGCACGTTTTTACCTTGCGGAGCGGGAGCCTTGCACGTTTTTATCTTGCGGAGCAGGAGCCATGCTCGTTTTTACCTTGCGGAGCAGGAACCATGCTCGTTTTTACCTTGCGGACAGGAGCCTTGCACGTTTTTACCTTGCGGAGCAGGAGCCGTGCACGTTTTTACCTTGTGGAGCAGGAGCCGTGCACGTTTTTACCTTGCGGAGCAGGAGCCGTGCACGTTTTTATCTTGCGGAGCAGGAGCCATGCACATTTTTACCTTGGGGAGCAGGAGCCATGCACGTTTTTACCTTGCGGAGCAGGAGCCGTGCACGTTTTTACCTTGCGGAGCAGGAGCCGTGCACGTTTTTACCTTGCGGAGCAGGAGCCGTGCACATTTTTACCTTGCGGAGCGGGAGCCGTGCACGTTTTTACCTTGCAGAGCATGCACACTTTTACCTAGAGGAGCGGAAGCCGTGCACAATTTTACCTTGCGGAGTGGCCCTTTTTACTGGTCCGTGCTGGTGTGTGCTCTTAGTATGAACGTGATGTTAACCCCTCCCTCCCCCTCCCCCTCAGCCCCTCTTTAACAGCGGCCAATGATGCTCCGAGCTCCTCCATGCTCTACCCACGGGAACTCCTTATCCTGGAGCTTGTCAACATGATTATGCCCCTCATACCATGTACAATCCCTTCCTGGTATTTCCATGTATCCCACGTGCACAGATCACACCATGTCGGTCTTATAACGCGTCTTGCCGGCTCCATATCGTGCACACCTCCAATGTAAAACCATTCCTCCTCTGTCTTCTTTTCAAGGTATTTGAACTTCAACTCAAACGTGTTGTCACCCAGCATCTGCCATAATCCCGTATCTAGAGCAGTTTTCCTCGAGATGCTGCTATTTCTGATCATACATAAAATGGGTGAGACCGCTCAAAGCAGATGCTCACAGTGCATTTTCATGATGGATACATAACATGTCATGACATCTTTGGCTTGATTGAAACACAAGAAGTGCAGATCGTCTGCTCATGACTTATAACCTCAGATAATCGCACCCTTCGTCGCACTTTATTACAAACTCACTCTTCATCATGCAATCGTGTCCGATATAACCACCAAATATTATAACCGCACCATCAAACTGCATCCACCAAGTGGAACCACAAATCGCATCCCAAGAGTGAATGACTGCATATGGCAACCCTCCACACAACCATGTCCCGAATCGCACCGCTCCCACCTCCCCCCCCCCCCCCCCCCCCCCACTTGTGAATGATGCATGTTTGTTGATCTCACAATCTCGAGATGTCCAGCATGTGCTGCTTGTCATGACATCCGGTCGTGTGTGCTTGACCCGTGTTAACTGGCCTGGGAACTACATCCCCCTCTCGGCGATCAACTGTGCACTGCCGGTGATAGATGGGGACTCCTTTGGTTCACGGGTCTTCATGGGCATTGGGCAGGTTGTAGAAACACAGGATTCAAACTCAAATGTAGGAATGGAAGTGTGAGGAAGAAATAGTGGTTACGGTATGTGAGTGTATGCTGGCTTCGCTCGGGATGCCGGCTGCGTATGGGATGCCAGCTTTGCTTCTTCGCTCGGAATGAAGATTTTCACTCTCTGAAGTGGTCATTCAGGTTGGTTAACCTAGCATCAACTCACCTGGTATGCAGGGTGTCTGAAAATGACTATACCAAAAAGAACGTTGAATAGCTTTGTTGTTATTTGAGATACTGACATCAATTTGATATGAATCTATGCATTGGACTTATAAGTTTAAGAATGCTGTGAATATTGATTTTTATTTTCTTCATGTTTCATGAGAAACACCATTTTCTGATTTCATGATGAGTCCTGAAGAGAAAGCAATAATTGTGAGATTTGTCCCCAGACGTGGTTCAATCACTGAAGCCCAACTTGGCATTTTTAGCATAAAATGAACAAACTAGTGCCTGAAAGACACTTCATATGAAAAGTTGAGGCTCCAGGATCTCTCCTGAAGGGGAAATCTGCTGGAAGGCCAAGAAAGTCAAATGAAAGGGCAAATAAACATTCTGAAAAAATCTGTTCATGATATCCTTCATAAATAATTGAGGTTTAAATGGTATAAAATGCAGACAATTACATAAACTTTTAAAAGAGGATTATGAAACGAGAGTAAATGTTTGTCCATGATTAATTGAACGGATAGAATCGGACAAACCTTTTTTTTTTTTTTGAAATCAAACCTCATTTTTAGTGAGGAAGCTACATTTCACATATCAGGCAAAGTTAATCGTCACAATTGTGGGATATGGGGGAAAAAATCCGCACTAATTCACCAAAAGTAAATGTCTGTTGTGCCATGTCATGTTCTCACACCTATGGACCCTATTACTTTGATGATGCACTTTCTCCAGCATTTCGTACCTCAACATGCTGTGATAGTTCTTTATTCCGTAACTTTAAGAAAATCCTGACTTGTTACAAAGAGCGAGCTAGCTATCTTTCAACAGGATGGAGCACCACTTCACTTTGTTCGAATTGTAAAAGTGTTTTGAAATCAAACTTTGTCAGACCGTTCGATTGCTCGAGGTGGATCTATGAAATGGCCCACTTGTTCACTCGACTTAACATCTTTAAATTATTATCTCTGGGGTTTTTAAAAAAGTAAATACAACATGAGCAAACCAGGGGACCTTGAAGAACTTAAACATCATATTGTTGATGCTGTATCGTCCATCTCAACAACTGTGTTGGAAAATGTTTTCTCAGAATTTGAACGCCGAATTAGATTGAGTAGAAGCACCCACTCCCTACGGGAGCCGTCAAGGGGATCATGTTATTATATTTATGCTTATTTTACTCCAAGGGGTCCCAGGATTACACACCCCAAAAATGGTTGCGATCGGTTCAGCCGTTTTTGCGGTAACTGGGAACAGACAGACGGACAGATGGTGAATTACAGTAATATTATATTGAATGATGGACGACAGGTACAAGTTTATTAAGAATTCGAGAATACCTAAACGACACCACAAAAAGTGAAAGAAATTAAACTTCCAAGTCTATTGCATGTATTCATATCAAATTTATGTCAGTGTCTCAAATAACAATAAAACTATTCAACGTCCTTTTTGGTATATCCATTTTCGGACACCGTGTGTGTGGTTGTGCTGTGTGTGTGGAGTGTGTGTTTGTGTGTGTGATATATATATATATATAAACAGTATATGTATATCTATATGAACAGTATATGTGGATGTTTATATAAATATGTATATACATATATGTATATGTATGTATATACAGTATATTTAATATATATAATTATATGTATGTATGTATATATATATATATTGTTACGATTCGCACCCACCGGCGTGCGAACTGCCGCTTTCCACTAATAGTAGCAGCTCGCCCACCGGACGGACAATTCATCGTGACCTTCCGGAGCTAACGCCGGAAACCGGTCACGGGTGGGTTTCCAATCCCCACCACGGCCGAGCCAATTGTCTACCTGCGCAAGATAGGGTCACTCGCCGAATTCGATATACCTAAGTACCTGAGCGGGCAGCCGACCGGGTGACCATACCTCAACGCAGGTCGGCCTGGACACGAACCGCTTAAGCGGTCTATTCCGTTCTGCAGTGATAACCGAGCGGGTATTATCGCCCGACCTCGCCGGATCCGATTCTATTGAACGGCGTGTTTAAAACCCAGCTACGATGCAAGATGGCATTTTCAATAGGGAGAAGACGCAACGAACGGGGTACATTTTAACAAAGCACATCGTGCTTTGGTGTGGCGTTGGTGGTGTGGTGGGATCGTGGTTGTGGCGTTGGTGTGTGGTGGTTGGTGTTGTGGTTAAGGGAGCGATGTTGGTTGTTGTAATGGTGGTGGAGATGTGGTTGGAGATGTGGTTGGTTCAAAATAACGATAGAAAAAGAAAAACCTACCTCAAAGGATCACAGCCCGGTTAACACGAAGAACACCCATTAAACAACGGTGGGGAAATCTAACTGAATACAGACTTATCGATCTAACTGAACTACGGACCTCTTATGGTGTTCTGCGAATTTCCACAGCCGTAACAATATGTATATGATGTTATGTATGTATATATATGTATATGTATAGATATGTATGTGTATGTATATGTATGTGTATGTATATGTATATGTATGTATATACACATATATATATGTATATGTATGTGTATATATTATATGTATGTGTTTATATATAGTACTGTATATGTATGTATATATATGTATATGTATTATATATGTATATGTATTGTTACAGTGCCGGTGGTCGGCCGAGAACCGACCGCTCTGACGGAGCCGAAAGTCGAGTCGCCCGACCGATCGCCGGAATATAGATCGCCACCCGGATAACTCCGAGGCCGACGGGTCCTTGTGCAAGAACCGAAATACGCCAATGGGCAGACCACGTGGGTAGGTCGATTGCCAATCTTCAATTTACCTAAATACCCACGTGATCCAACTACCCGGGTATTCCACCCTCGACGGAACTCGTACGGAACAAGCCGCTTAAGCGAGCCTGTCCCATGCGCGATTCCGAGCGGCTTAACACCGAGAACTGTCGGTCCGAATGTCCCCTTTTACAGCAAACCAACGGCTTTCTAACTCCCAACACACGAAATGCTCAGTCAATGAAAGAATCGACGCGACGAGCTGAAAACATTTAACAATTGGGGTATTTATTAATAATAAGGGGAACTCGGGAAGCACGTAAGAGCAGAACTATACCGACTATACGAAATGCAATACAATCATTTACAGCACACAAAGCACTTAACAGTTTCCTACTTATTAGACGGGCCACGACACACCACACACACACACACACAAACACACACACACACACAAACACCCAAGAAAATGGTGGCTGATGCCTTTAATATCTGACTCCAGCTCGGAGGACAGATGAGCTGAAACCCAGAACCTATCTCGAACCTCTCCACCTCGTGTGGTCTTCAAGCTGTTCGGACCCGGCTCCAGCGAGAGCGAGCTGGATCCAATCGCCGTGAGCCGCGATCCTTCCCGAGCTCCAGCGAATCTCTTGCGCTTCCGAACACGTGCTGGTGAGACGAGGCGCCGATCCTTCCCGTCGATGCGTCGCTATCTCGAAGAACCGCCTCCAAGATGAGGCCGATGAGTCGCACCAAGTCGGGAACCAAGCGGAGAACAAAGAGCTCCACGAACCAAGAAGAGCCAGCCGAGCAACCAGCTCAACTCTCTTCCGATGAACAAAGCCGACTCTCTTCTACGAACCAAGCCAGAGCCCAAAAAGCGAACCGAGCCAAGCAGAACCTGAAGGTCTGCTAAAAAGCCAAGCCGAAGCAAAAAGCTTACTAAAAGCCAAGCCAAAGCAGAAAGCCTTCAAAAAGCCTCCTCCCTAACCCAAACCAAGCAGAACCCGAAGGCCTACTAAAAGCCAAGCCAAAGCAGAAAGCCTTCAAAAAGCCTCCTCCCTAACCCAAGCCAAGCAGAACCCGAAGGCCTACTGAAAGCCAAAAGTCTCAACCCTCGCCAAGCAGAGTGTCTCTTCTTTATTAAAGAGTGTCTTTATGAAACGAGCTCCGACCTTGGCTCAATATCCGAACACTCTGCATTGTACTGGTCTGCACAGATAGGGTTGGCAACCAGGTGCTGTGCAATAGCAGATGAAGCAGGTACTGTGGCCGGTGGTTGCTGGATATTTCTGCATGCTCGCACTGGTTGTGTTCTAACCCTCACAATGGTTGTTGTGAACACTGGTCTAACCCTCACAATGAACACTGGTTGTTCACCAGTGCGATCATGCACTGGTATATCATATTTATAATTTATCAAATGGTATATATATATATATATCAAAGACGGTTCCGCGCCGTCTCCCTGGCGTTCCACGGGGAGAAGTGCGTCCTGTCCATGACCCTGATCTCTGCCCGGGGAATCCGTCTGCTCCACGCGGGTTCCTCCACGGGCACGAGCCCCCGAGCTGGACCATCATTGACAGGTGCCGCACCGCGGAGCACCCCCTACCTCCAGCGTGCAGGTACCCCGCCGAACTGCGACCCCCACCTCATCTATCCTTCTCCGGCTGCGGGGGTCTTCAATAAAGCATCTGTGTGTGTGTCTGAGTGTGTTGGGCTCGTCTTTAAATCGAACTGTGTAAGTGTTTTTATTTGATCATTGTAAATATTTCTTGTATATTCGCGATGTCTTTCCTAGTCTTTCTTTTTACTGTAAATAAATCATGTTAGAAATGTTCCCAGTCCGTTTCTGTCCCTTCTTGCATTGGTTCAGCATGGTTCGGATCTGAGATTTAGGCGGGGTTTTATCCCCGGTAATCGGTCCATTGCAGCCAGGACGTCCTGGGCAGGCCCTCTCGACTGCATCCGAGCCGGAAAGGTAGGTGGCAGAGTGGTAGTCGGGAGGTGTAATTTTACCGCTGCCAGTAGAGTGAATCCGGTTCGGCCAGGCTTTCCGAGGGCGTGAATCTCCGGTAGCCGAGACCGCATGGTTACTTAGGTACATTGGATGTAGACAAAATAACCCTACACCACGCGGTCGAGATATTGGCGACCACGGTCGGTTAAGGGACCCGCCAGCTCACGGAGTTATCCGAGCGACGGCCTACAATTCTGGGAGGTTGGTGGGAGACGACGTAACCTCCCACACCTTGTGGTCATTCTCGCCACCGACCCCCGGCCCGTAACAATATGTATTATAATATATATATATATATTATATATATATATATATATGTATATGTATGTTTGTATATATACATATGTATATATATGTATTATATGTATGATATATAAAATATATATGTATTTAGTGTATGTATGTATGTATATATGTGGATGTATGTTTATATGTGGATGAATGTATGTATATATATATATATTATGATTTATATGTATGTAGGTATGTATATACATATATATGTTATATGTATATTAAGTATATATATATATATATATATATATATATATATATATATATATATATACAGTAATCCCCGCTATATCGCAGTTACCTATCGCGCCCCGCTTCATCGCGGTTTTTCCCTTGGAACCTAACTAATTTTTTCTGCGGATTCCCCCAGTATATCGCGGTAATAATATATAAAATATAAATTATTTCAGCGATAAATTATAATGCGTGGCGCTCGACCAGTCACACAACGCACGAGACAAAGTTTCGCTTGTGGAACTTCGAATAATTTCTACGTTTTTTCTCCAAGCCCCACGATGCCGCCCAAACGCCTTGCACCTTCTAAGGCTTCTGGCAAGGAACCGAAGCGCCAGAGGAAGGTTTATATTCACTCGATATAAATCAAACCAATCGTGTTATACACCGCCCAGCGTTTAATAATCACTCGATATAAATCAAACCCAATCGTGTTTATACACCGCCCAGCGTTTAATAATCACTCTATATAAATCAAACCGAACCGTGTTGATACACCACCCAGCGTTTAATAATCACTCTAT
>CM068967.1:55975421-55988638 GCA_035128595.1 Eptatretus atami
ACCGGGTTTCACTCCCGCAAGCGCGCATGTGGCGGCCTCGTGCGTACCACAGCACGAACCCCGTGCGTGCTGCCGTGCAAACCCGGCACGGTCCCCAAAGCATCTACGGCCGCTACTCAGCCTTTGTCCACTGTCAGGCACCGTCGTCGTCGCACTCTCCATTCCCTCCACGCGCTCAAACTCCCGCGTGCCACGAGACTCACACACCTCGAGATGGCACTCTCACTCGGGCACGTGGTGGCGTGTTCCCGCATGCCAGCCCCCATCTCCCTCACATACAGCGACCTCACACACACGGTCCCTCTCACACTCGGCCGTTCACTCACGCATGCCATTTCCCTCGCACACGTGGTTCCATTCACACACAGTGCCTCATCCACACACGGCATGCTGGGAGGCCCGCACCTCGGCTCACTCGCAACCACGCACACCCTATTACTCACACACGCGGTCCCTTTCACACAACGCCTTTCACCCACGCCATGCGCGCTTTTCAGCACGCATTTCGCCACACTCGTAAACACACACACAGGAACAATCACGCTGGGGATTTGTGCCACTACAAGGGGTTCCGAGGCCTCTATGCCCCCCAAGCTCTCTGTGCACCCGTCAACAGCACTCGCCCCCTCAACTCCGTGAAGCTCGACCGGACCCACCTGGTCGTGAACCGCTTCAAGGGGGCATATTCCCTCCCCTCGTTCCTGGAGGAGGCCACCCAGCTGCTCGCACCGGGTCTCGAGACATTCCACGAGCTCGCCCCCATTATCCTCCACTACCTCCGTGTGTGTGTGCTCGTCTTTAGTTTCTTCCTTATTGTGTAGTCTCTCCTCTACTTTTTCTATCTCCTGAGTCTCTACCAACTCAGTCACCTCATGTATATTAGTTTCTTCCTGGATCCTCGTCTCTGTTTTCTCCGTTTTATTTAAGTTTAATTAAACACTTGATCGGTCTACTTCCCGTCTTATTTATTGTCTCGATTATGGGCGGGCGTATGATCTCAAGTCGTTGTCGAAGTGGGGCATTTTGAGTCCATGGTTTGCTCCTGATTGCTTAATGCTGGAGTATGCCATGTCCTGATAGATTTTTTTCATTTCTTTTTATTCGTTTTCACTGTGTTTTTGCGTTCATAGTTATTATTATTTACAGCGTTTTTTTTCATTTCGATTTGTGTTTGCAATATTTTATTATTCCATGTTGTTGCATTTCGAAGAAACAGTAATGTGGCATGTTGCGTGGATCGTGGCGCTTCTCTACAGAGCGTGGATTGCGGGGTGGGAGGGATTCAGAGGTGGAGGGGGGGGGGTATATAACGGGCATCTGCGTGCGGCCATTTTCGGGTTCTGGTTGGTTGTGGGGACTATCTCTGAAGGCTGTCTGTCCGGGATTTCATCTAGGCACATGGATTTTCAATTTCAATCAATATTGGCATTGCTTGAACGTATTTATTATTTAGATTTAATTTTGTCGCGTATTTGGAGGGACGGGGGGGTTGCGTTCGCCAACTGTCGTCCGTAATCTTGTTCGAGACGAGGTGGAATTTGATCATTGAACAGTGTTAGAATCTGTGTTGGAGGGGATGGTTATCTCTGAACAGTGATTAGATGATGTTGGGAGGCGGGTATAGGATTTGAATATCCGCGCGTGTTAATTCTGGCGGGTTGAGATGAGTAATCAAATGAAGGTAGCCGGAGACTTAGTGTGAATTTTTGGAATACGAGGAGTGTGGGTGGAGGGTTTAACTCACAAGTGATTTATCGGCGAAATGGGTGAATCGGAATGTCGATTTGTGGCGGGAGGTAGAGGATTTGTACCGTGAGGTGATCGGAACGACGCTTAAGCGCCTGTTCGTGTGCAGGGATACAGGGGATGTTGTGTCGAGGTTTGATTACTTATGGTGTATAATCATCTTACGTGCTGAAGATGAATTAAGAAGGCCAGAAAGGGAAATTTCCAAAAAGGAGGGGAGGAGAGAGCAGTTTTCGTTTGTTGCGTTTTTCTTCGGTTGAAGTATTATCTTGCATCCGTTAAGGGATGGTAGTGGGTTTAGCCCAGTAGTAATCTGAACGTGAGGATCGAGTATGTCGTTATCCTGCAGCAGGACGAGGCTTAAGGGTTGTGTCACCGTCGACTGCGACGTGGTAGAATTCGTGTACCGGCGGGTGTTTTATGATTCCGTCATTTTCGGAGGGGGAGGGGATGGGGTTTGTGGTTGGTTTATCGATACTTGAGCGGTAGTTCAAGAGGCAGAATTGTCGTTCGGTGGCGAGGTTGCGATTTGATTACGTAGGGAGTTCAGGGGGGAGAATTACGTAACTGGGCGGAAGGAGTGGATTAATATCCGATCACAGCAAATTCGTCACTGGTAGTAGATGGGATTGATTCGTCAAGGGATTGTAACTGTGTCATGGGGGGGGGTTAATCTCGTCTGATGAATTTACGGATCGTAGAGGGTGTGCGAAGATTCATTGAGCGAGCATTTTAATCGTAGAAGAGATAGCTGCGGCTTGCCAACGGGACGGGTGCGGGGGGTAGATTGGAATTTTGAATGGTAGAACATGGTAAGGATGATGAGCAGATGTCGTAGGGATGATTTGCACGACAGAAGAATGGGCGCGGCAGAGCAGAGGAGCGGTGTATGATAACCACTCACTCCGTCAATTCCCTCAAGCGGACTCCCGTGACATGCGGAGAAGCGCTGCCAGATCCCCGACTAGGCAGCATTACTGGGTTGGCTTGGCGATATCGCACAGATTGAAATAAACTGGATCCAAACAACGACACATGAAAAAACGCGGTCGAATGATAATATGGAATTAACGAAGTTGAGAAGAATGAGGAATGAAATGGGGGTGAGATGCAGAGCGAGATGAGGCTGGGAGCATGGCATTGCGGGGAGGAAAGCGAGCGTGGCGTCAATGCGCGCCAGTGTCGGAAGAGCTGGAGAGAGTGCAAGGTGTCGGGCCGCTGGCTCGGGGGGAAAATAGTACGGAGATAGACCGATCCAGAGTTAACTTAATAAGAGAAACGGAGGAGGATCAGGGAATATATATGAGGTGAGAGTTGGTAGGACTCAGGAGATGAAAAGTAGCAGGAGAGCTAACCAATAACGAGTAAGACGAGCCACCAAACACGGAGGTAGTGGAGATAATAGGGGGCTCGTGGATTTCGAGAACGAGTGCGAGACTGGGTGGCTTCCAGGAGAGGGGGATTGCCTTGAAGTGGTTGCGTCAGTGGGTCGGTGACTTCAAGGAGTTGAGGGGCGAGTGTGTTGAAGGTGACAGAGCTTGGGATAGAGGCCGGAATTGAGTGAATCGTGTTTTTCTGTGTGATGTGTTGAGTGTGGGAAATGGTGGCTGAAAGGGCATGGCGTGGGTGAAAGGTTGTTGAAGGGACAAGTGTGGTGGTATAAAGGGGTGGGTGGTTGGAGTGAGCGAGGTGCGGACTCAGCATGCGTGTGTGGTGAGCAACGTGATGTGGAATGGTACAAGTGTGCGAGGGATGGATGGTGAGTGCGCCGAGTGTGAGGTGACAGGTTGTGATGTTTGTGAGGGAGATGGGTGTGGATGGGGGAACGCAGGGGTGGTGAGAGTGGTTCGGGTTGTGAGTTTGCGCAGGAGGAGTTTGACGGTGGAGGGTGGAGAGTGAGAGACGACGGTGTAAGTGCAAGGCTGAGTAGCGGTAGTTGCTTGGGGACGTGCGGGTTTGCGGCAAGCAGGGGTTCAGTGCTGTGGTAAGACGAGGCGTATGGGTATCGGGGACCGGTCCCTTGGAAAGCGGGTGAATGTTCGATCGCGCGGAAAGCTAGGTGGTATGGTTGGAAAGGATGGGTTTTCCACGGAGGTGTGTAAGTCAACGGGGAGCGTTTGCGTGGGACCTCGACAGAGCGGAGTTGTTTTTGTTGATGCGCAGGGTGCGTATGGCTGCAGTTGGTTGGAATACGGCGGAGGGTTGAACTCGTGGATAGTCAGAGGGCGTAGCACAGTGCATGAGTAGGGAGGTGGCAGGTTGCGAGTTGGCGCTGCGGTGGCGAATCGAGGAAAAAAGCAAGTCGTTCAGTGACGGATCAGGCAGAGGGTGGAGACTTGCAGGGCGAAAACTAGTTGGATGGGTTGTTTATTAGCGGTTATGGGAAGTATATGGCGTAGTATAGGTTAGTTAGAGGGTTTAGGTGATTTAGGAGGAAATGGAAATGTTTATTTTGAGGAAGTGAGTTTGGATGTGTAGTGGGGACGTAGTTAGACTACGTAGAATTAAAGGAAGTGTGGTTTGGAGAATGGGGGAGGAGTGTACTGCCGGGCTGAGCGTGGTGGAAGGTGACTATGTAAGTGGATCGGACGGGCCGTCGGGCGTACGCATGGTCAGTGGGGCGGATAAGTAGATAGCGGGCGGCAATGGACGGGGCCAGGCGATGGGTGGTAGTGTGGATGGCCGCCTGAAAGGCGGAGGCCACAGCAGATAGGGATAAGGGGATAAGAGGAGACTCCAGTGTTTTAGGGAGCTGGTAGGAATCGGAGCAGTGTAAGTGCACGGGGGTGATTGTTTGGAGAATCGGAGAGGGTAGTCAGCAGGGGAGCCGCCATAATGCCAAACGGTGAGGGGGGAGAAAATGACAGGAATTGGCCATTTGGAGGCCCAAACAGGGCGGGTTGTTGTGACGATAGTTTAAGCGAGAGGAGTTGTTTGAATCCGGGGTATTAAGGAAATAAAAGTTAGGGTGGATAGAAGTGTCCTAGACCATAATTTGCTATGTATGTGGCCGCTGGACCCATTTGGGTTGAAGTGTGAGGTCGGGAGGATGCTGATGCTTGCTTGGGATGACGGGAGCCAGTCTCCCTTTTCACCAGAGAAGGGAGTAGGGTTGGGGAGCAGGCTAGGAGAACGATAGGTTGCGAAAAGGCGATAAAGGGGTTAGGAAGATGAATTATGTGGGAGTGCAATAGAATAAAAAATAAAATTAAGTTTGGTAATTGGGTTTTGAATTCGGGAGTGGATGGGGAGAAGGCAGGGAATAGGTTGGGAGGGGACGAGTAGGTCGGCACGTTCATGGCAGATCCTCCAATCTCATTCAGGCCTGTGCGGCACGTATCTGCTGGATGTTGCTCGCAAGACTGATGGGTCGGATGTATCTGCTGGCTGGTTGCTCGCAAGGCTGTGCGTCGAAGATCGTCTGCTGGTGTTTTTAGTGCCTGTGGGTCATATTTGGGTGTTTTGCTACCGCTATGTTGTATGCATGCTTGTGCAATTTGCCTGCATGTGATGTCGATACAGTTTCCCAGTTCTATTTGATCCTTGTTCATTGCATGTGAGGATAACAGCGAAAATATTGAGGACTGTGATAGGAGCTGAACACGGGCTGACCAGCGGCGTGTAGTTCATATGCCTTGTGTTGCTTGAGACAGGAGATGGTTTGTGCAGACAGTGCGTTGTGGTTCACTGGTTTATTTAAAGGGGGAGCTTGGACGGACGTTGAGGAACGGACATTCCTGTTGCGTGTTTCATGAGCAGAGATTGCATGTGAGAGCATGGTTGTCTGTCTCTTGTTTTTCATCCAAAGTCATCGATCTGGATGGTAGTGATATAAATTTTTTGTAAGTTAGTTGTTAAGTTGTATTGTAATGTGTTTTGCATCGATGTTTGTTTAGGCAGGATTTATTAAGTGTCTGTAGGTGGGTTTGTTTAGTTTAGTTTATCGCCCGTAGGTTTTTTTTTTTTATTATTTTGGGAGGGAAAAGAAATAAACAAGAGGGGAAGTTTCGGCAAAATCCAGGGATCCGGAGGTTGTATATAGGGAAGAACTTAACCGTGATGGAACGAAAATGCGCTGGAACGAGTTGTAAAAGGGGAGGGGTAGTGTTACAGTGTGGATTCGCATCCATAAGGGTCCTTAATAGTTGATGAGCTAAGTTTTGTGCGATAGTTCCCCCAGTTGTTTAGGGCTTTTCGTGTTCATAAGACGGGCTGGAATCTTGAGATGACGTTTTTTTATCTTATGTTATTTTGGATACAACAGACAAAATACACAACGCAACATGCCACATTAACCCGACCACCACATAAGAAGGCGCTCAACACCCAGTGCACTCAGGGGTTGGGAAGTGATGCTTTTCGTACGGGAGAGAAGGAGCGATGGATCACTCCCCAAGAAAAGCAGGCGGAGAGACGCGGGAGGCAGTTTTACAAAGAGCGGCGATTTGGAATTTTCTCCCCCGGTTCAGACGGAGAAGAGGGGATGGCCGATGGATAAAAGGACGCCGGAGAGAAGGTGAGAGAGTGGGGTGTGGGGCTGTGGTCTAGGAGGTCCTGGGGTAGTGGTCTCTCCTGTCCTGGTCGTACGAGTCATTCTTCTGGTCATGAGCTCTTGTTGGTGTGACCACATCCTGTCTTGGCTGACCCTTCTGCATACAAGGTCTTTTGCTCGAGCGTGGGTCGTGGAAGACAGCAGAAGCCGGAGAGAAGTGCTGACAAGCAGGAGGAGGCGGGGTACGCAGGGTGGGAGTTCGAGTCACGACTGCCCGGGTCACGAGGGACGCGGGTAAGACTTAGGTCTCGCGGGCTTGTATACATGGAGACCATAAAGGTATACACGTTACAATTAGCTAAGAGAGGGTTTTTTTGCTTTTGTATGAACATGCTGTGGCGCATGTCCCATAGTAGACCTGTGTAAGTGGCTGTAAATGCTAATAATTATAGTCAGTGGTATTAGCTTTATGCATTCTTGCTGTATCAGTGTTTCATTTCGATTTGCTGGCTTGTAAATAAGTGCTGATTCCTTGCTTGTGTTGTGTGTGTATAATGTGTGTTATAAAACGTTTGTGTGAATGTTCACCGTTCGTAGTCTTTCCTTTGAAAAGTGCATTTGATGTGGATAATTGTAGTGGGTTTTTGACAACCGAAGGTAAAGAAGAGAATCTGATCGTCCGAGATGCTGATAAAACCAAGTCGGTTATATGTAGCACGGACGGCGTTAAGCGTTTCTGTCTAGCAACTGGGCGAGGTACGATTGCCGGAATAGACAATCACGCAGGTGTTTGGTGGTCGAATATTGGCGAGCACCCTTCTGGCGTGGGCAATTTGGCAACATCGTGGTGAGGTTAACCCTCACGTTGCTGGATCTGGGGTAAGTCCAGGAGGGTCCGACTGAATTGTCGCGGATGGATTGGGTTACGCAATCGCTTCCCTTGAAAGGCAGAGATTCGTAAAATAATTTACATAACTCATAATAGGTATACTATTGGTACGGGCAGGGTGTCGGCGCCAGCGTCGAACGGAGCCGAGTTGAGTAGCCGGAGATGAGGTAATATAGTCGCACGGGATAGATCGAGCGAAGAGTCTTGTAAAAGACGGAAATACCCATTCGGCGATCAGTGGGGTTAGGGATGATTGATCTTCATGTACTAATACCATTGATCAACTACCGGGGGGTTCACTCGCGATTCGTACGGAACGCGAGGCGAGCTTGTTCCGTGCGCGAAATTAAGAGCCGGCGTATGCGAGAAGCCGGTAACCAAATGTCCCCATATATAGGCACCAGGTTTATCCAACACGAATGTTCAGTCATGAGGGAATAGAGAGGACGAGCAGGTTACATTCAACACAAGGCATTTCTTATAATAAAACGAGCATTAAGAAGGCATAAAATGTATGTTAGAAGCCAAGCGACAAGATACCCGTCTATTATTATGTGCGTCATTTACCTTAACCGAGTTCTTATTGTTGCGGCCAGGACACACGGAACGGACAAGCACAGACAACCCAACAACAGACGACAGACGAAGACGACACCAACGAAACGGTGGCTGAGGGTTATGGCTCTGAGCTCGGAGGAACAGGTGAGGCTGAATCAGAGCTTGACTCGAACTCATGTGTGGATTTCAACTGTCGGAGACCGGGTGCAGGAAGCGAGCTGGATCAATGCGGATCCTTCCGAGATCGAATCTACCAGTGCTTCTCACAGTGCGTGAGAAGGTGCCGCCTTCTGGTCGTGTGTATCAGGATCAAACTCCAAGAAGAGGGATGCGTCGCAACCAGAGCGGGAACAAAATGGAGAAAAAAAAGCTCAGAACCAAGGAGAGGAAGGAGAGGAAGAAAGGAAGAAGTCATGACAGTGTCGAGTCGAAATGCTCAGTTCCTTCAAAACAGCAGCGCGAAGCTTGAGCAGCCGTAGAAAGCGAAGGGCTCAGCCAAGAGGGACCGATGGCTAGATGAGCTGTCTCTCGAAGCCAAAGGCTTATCTACGGGATGCAGCAACGTTGCACATGGGACTCAGAACGGGATCTTCATGAATCAGTGCAGGGAATCCCTAGTGACTACGAATTTATTCACGAGATTCACCGAACTAGCTAAGGGATCCGAACTCGAAGATGTCTTTTATATTGGCACAGCTCGCACGAACCAGGGTGACTATGCCTGTGATCCACGTCAAAGGTGGGGGGGTTGTGACGGTCACGGCAAGGGTTTTTCTTACCCTTTTCGCAAAGAGGGGAGGGACGTATCATGTTCGATCCTACTATATCGAATCGCGACATTAATGTTTTGAACATTTACAATGAAAGGTGGAGCTATTAGGGACAGCACTTATATCGCATAGCTGTAAGGAAACTGTATGTGTGTGCAATTGATTCCAATTGTAACATATATATATATATATATTATTATTATAAACTATGATAATATAATAATACTATATCGTTTATACTAAGTTATTATACTGAGTATATATCAGGTACGCCCGGGAAGTTAGTTACCGTGATAAATTTCTTCACTGCCCTCGCGTTTCCTCTTGAGCCGAGCTTATGTATGCGGAACCTGATGAAGAATGATGGAGCATAGATAAAATTAATTATTGTAGTATTGTAAATAAAACTGTATTTTAAAGAGTTCTGAGTAGTGTTTCGCATAATAGTGGGAGGGAGGGGGAAGGGAGGGGGCAGTGTGGATTATAGGGTAAGTAGTCCGGTACTTATATATAAGGTGTTTATGTATTATTATAAAGATATGTTATATATTATATTTTTTTACTTTTATATATATTATATTAATTTTCGAATTTGGATTCTGCAACAAACAGGTTTCATTAGTGTGTCGTAGTGATGTTCGTAGATAGTCACTTTATTGTATTAAATGTTAGAAAATCGATTAGATGTGTGGGATCGATTTAATAGTTAGGGCGAAATGGAGACGTCTACTCATCTGGAAGAGGAAGAGAACCTGAGAGTGACGTAACCTCTCCCGTGGTTGAACGGGGGTGGGTACGACAGGGATGTAGTAGCCGGGTGGGGGAGGGGGTGAAGGATAGGGAATTTTTCCTGATTGGGGAATCCGTTAGGTGAGTTGGAAGTCCGTGTAAGAGTTGTGTGAGTCGTGGTAGGGGAGTACGTGGCAGAGTTCATGAGAGTCGTTCTGAGTCCCATGGCGAGTTGTGTGCTGAGTCCGGTGGGAGGATAGCCTTTTGGCTTGGAGAGGCCAGTTTAGAGGCCGGGTTATGCTAGGTTGGGGTTGGAGTTTTTGCTTGATGGATCAGTGAGGATTCGGTGCTGTTGTTGGAAAGAATTGAGCCAGTTGTATCGCTCGGTGCGAGGGGAGTTCTTCTTTCTTTTCTTCCTTTTTTGTCGTGGAGTTTTGTTCATTTTTTTCCGGCTTGTGCGACCATGCTCTTCTTGGAGTGATCTGGGGAAGGAGATGCAGGAGGATGGCACCTCATTCAGGAGTGTTGAGAGCGGAGGATTCGCGGGAGTCGGAAGGATCGGCGATGGTCGCTGCTTGCTGGAGCCGAGGTCCGGCGAGTTTGAAGAAAGAGGTGGAAGGTTGATAAGCTCTGAGTTTACAGCTATATCTCCGGTGGAGTCGTGATTAAGGCAGCACGATTTGTGTGTGTGTGTGTTGTTGTCGCTGTCTGTCTGTGTGTGTGTGGTGTGGTGTGTGTGTGTGTGTGTGGTGTGTGCGTGCGTACGGTTGTGTCCGTGGGGATTAATAAGTGGAATGTGTAGTGTAAATGACTGCAACTATAGTAGAGGTTGTAGTCTTTTTGTCGTGCTTTTGTTGCTTGTATAATTGCATCATGTTTTGCTTTTAATTGCTAGTGTTTATTATATATGTCTTGGGTGTGAATGTAAGCTGTGTTTGCGTTATTCTCATTGACTGACGTTTGTGCTGTTGGGTTAGAAAGGTTGGTTTGGCCGTATAGGGGGAATTTGGACGGGGTTCTGGCGATTAGGGTCTTCGTAATCGCACGGACGTGTGCAGGTTTTTCGTAGAGATCCGTCGGGGTGGAAATAAGTCGGTATTTGGATCAGTGGGTATTTAGGTACGTGAGATTGGCAATGACCTGCACGTGATTGGACAGATTGCGTATTTGGTTCTTGTACAAGGACCGTGCTGAGTTATCCGTGCGCGATCTACTTTCGGGGATCGATCGGGTGACTCACTTGCGGCTCCGTTAGAGGGTGGTGGGCGACACGGCCGTACTATATTAATATATAATGTATGTATGTTTTATTGTTCGATTTGGCCTAGAGGGAGAGCGATTGCGTAACTCATGCAGGGGCATCATGGAACCTCTGGACTACGCAGGACCGTCACGGTAGGGGATTTACTCGATCGGCAATTGCATGGCGGATAGGGTTGCTCGCAATCGACTACTAAAGTTGCGTGAGTGGTCGAGGGCGTCGTATCGGCGGGTTGGCTAGGAACGAACGATTAGCGTCCGTTGTGCTACGTGATAAGAGGGTGTATATCGCCGACTAGGGATCAATTCTCTCTTTAACATGGGTGATTCAACCGCTTTATTTTTCACGATTAAGATGGCTTTCAAAAGCGGAAAAGCGACCGAGGATATATTCAACAAGGACATTTATTATAAACTATTACACACAAAAAGCAAGATATGCCGTAGTTTAGCAGGCAAATGAAATGAACGGATAAGGCAGAATGCAATGAAAGCATTACATGACTATAATTATTTAGGATTTAGAGCATATACAGGTCTACTTATAGGGATGGGCACAAGCGTCTAAAGCAAAGAAAAACCCTCTTTAGCAGGGGGACGGGGTTTGTAACTTAATGTCGTGGGCGATGGATGCCGAAAAGGCCCGGGACAAGGGTTTACGCGGCTCTACGACGGTGGCAGGTGTGACGTCGTTCCAGGTTGCGTGCGGTGTCACGGGCTGGCGTTGTAGGAGCTCTCTCGCGTGCTGTGGTGTTCCAGACCAGGAGAGAAGGATGGAGGGCGAATGGGGCTTCAGAAGAGAGAAGAGTGGTGTCGCGACCCAGAAGAGAGCTACATGGCAGAGAGAGAATGACGTGAGACCCAGCAGAGCGACATACTCCAGACCTCGACAAGATGGCATCCTCTGACCTCTTCCCGTTCGGTGCTTTATCTCGGGAGCAGCATCCCTTGCGACGCGGGGGAGGAAATTCAGGAGAGATGCGGCATTTTTAGTTATAAGAATGCCCGGTTTCAGAGTCTTTTCGTTGGGAGGGGGGGGGAGGGTGAAGGCATCGTCAGTTTCTCGAGAATGTGGCTTCCGCAACCTGCTGAGAGTGGCAATTGGTGGGGTTGAGGCCGGGCGTGGTTGGTGGTTGTTGTAGATGGTGGGTGGTTGGCGTTTGTTTAATGGGTGCATGTTGGCGTTGTGTAAATATGTGGTTGTGTTGTGTTGATCCAAAATAAATCGATAGGATAAAGAAAAGTATCGTAAGAGTCGCAGCCGTGAAAGAAGATTCCTTTGACAACGGTGGGGAATTTGCAATAACTTAGCGTGATAACTGATACTACAGGACTTTATGTATATTGCGAATTTCCACGATGTAACTACCTCATTTTTTACAGAGTAGTTTACGGTGTAACGGAATTTTGTAGTGATCTGTGGTCGATTCAAGTTAGTTTATACTCTTCGGGAGTCTGAGTGGACATTCAGTGTTTGTAGTGATATTAGGGCTGGTTAACTAAAAAAACGATCATAAACGAGACTTGAAATTGCGGCAAATGGGGGGTGAAAATTTATTACATTAATTAATTACAAATTACTATGGCAGGGGATGGACTTGTGGAGAAAGAGAAAGTTAGGAGAGGAGCCGGATGTACTGCAGTCTTGGCTTGACAGGTGGGAGGGAATGTGGGGTTGTCTCTGCAGATCAGGCTCCCTTGAATGCGAGTTGAACAAAGGTGCTGGGCTGCACAACGGTTCTGTCGGTAGCACACCATTGACAGATAGATGGGCTGTGAGTTCGTGTTGGCAGCGGCATCGGGAGTTGAAATTTGGGGTGACCTGGATGGAGGAACAAGGGGAGGGATGAAAAACAGAAGGGGATGGAGAGCGGAGAGGCATGGATAGGGCGGTGGGGGCAAGAAGGCATGAACGAAAAGGCGTTGTAGAAAGCCCGTGAGATGGTGAGGCAAGGTTGCAGAAACGAGCAGATCGATGGTCGAGGGCTTGCGAACAGAGTATCGCAGGCAGGCTTGCAGAAAGCTAGTAGTGAAGTGGCGCACGGCTTGTATGAGGAGGTTGTGGGGTGGGTGGTGCTGGATCGGAGGCGGGTGGACTACTAAGGTTCTATAGTGCTTTGTGTTGTATTATCCTTAATTTGTCAAACTATGGCAATTTATTTTTTTTGTTTTTTATTTTTTCATTTCTATTTTCCTAACCTTATGCCTTGTGGTCTAGTACCTATGTCTAGTCTTCTGGAGGGGAATAAGGGAGAGTGCGTTGCGTCGAGGCAATTAGATACTGGTCTCGCTTAGCGATTACAGTCGGAGTCAGCCACAAGAGAGCAAAGGATGGTGGGGGGGGGGTAACTTCTACATAACTGTTTAAATTCTTTAAATAGGGGTTTAAGTACAAGGTCTGTTAAATATGTACGGTTCTTAACCAAGATTCCGTTGGATAGGTTGGTGTATCTAATTTGGGTGCTGTTTTCTCCGTGCTCAAACGTTTTGTGGTGTGATTGTGGTCTTGGCAAGGACATACCTCTGGTTTCCAACAATGGACCGGGATAATGTCGGCTACGCTCTTGGGGATGTTGGCTAACTCCCTCCAGATGTCCAGTGGGTGTTGGGGGGTTTTCGAGGGGTCCGTTGAGTAAACTACGCGGCAATGGAGTGGGGCCGCATGCGGGCTGCTATACATATAGGCATGGAGTGCTAGGGATCGGGGTGCCCGGGGTCTTAGGATATACCTTTCGAGAGCTAGTCAACGAGGGTCTCGTGTCTTAAACTACGA
>CM068967.1:56056750-56072988 GCA_035128595.1 Eptatretus atami
TCCAGCCTGGACAGGAAGAGGGGATGAAAGAACTCCATTTCGGGCCACATGTTGACTGACAAGAGAGTAAGTCTGCGAGCCATTGGTGGAGATGGCCTTGGATACCATAGGAAGAGAGTTTGGTGAGCAGGGCAGAGTTCCAGACTGTGTCAAAAGCCGGCGATATGTTTCGGGATATGGCTATGATTTCATGTCCGGCATTGAGGATCTCCATCCATTGTTGGGAGAGCAGAAGCAGCATATCCAGGGTAGAGTGAACTGGTCTGAAACCAATTTGATGATCAGAAATCAAGCCATTGGAGAAGAGGAAGGATTTAATGTTTGAAGCGATGATGGATTCCATAGCCTTGCTGATGATTGGGAGCAGGCTGATTGGTCTGTAGTTGCAGGGATCTGTTTTTGCACCTTTTTTATGCAGGGCAGTAATGTTTGCTGATTTCCACGCAGATGGTAGATGACCTTGAGTGAATGAGAGGGTGAATAGAACAGAGAGAGGGTGAGCAAGAGCAGAGGAGCAGGTTTTTAGGACACGTGGGCTAATGCCGTCTGGACCGATTGCAGAATCTTTGTCGAGGTTTGACAGCAAGCTCTCCACCTTGTCAGGAGAAAAGGACACAGAGTCCACGGACAGCTGGTTGCGACTGGGTAAGGTGGGTACAGAAAGCGATGGGGTTGGGACACTATTTAGAAGTAAACACAGAGTTTCGGCATTCAGCCTTTTCACAAACTGATCTGATGCAAATCACACTCTTTCTGGGATGAGACGGAGATTATGCTAAAGGCCAAGGTAGCTGCATTGCTAAGGGCTGATGTATTCCCCTTTAACATAGGAGCCGAGGTGTACCTCCCTGACATAGGGGCCGAAGTGTGCTCTGTTGATATATGGGCCGAGTTATACCTGTTTTTGACATATGGGCCAAGTTATACCTTGTTGACATATAGGCTGATGTATATCTCCCTGACATGGGGGCCGAGGTATATCTCCCTGACATGGGGGGCGAGGTGTACCTCCCTGACATAGGGACGCAGGTGTGCCTTGTTGGCATATGGGCCGAGGTGCGCCCTGTTGGCACATGGGCCGAGGCGCGCCCTGTTGGCATAGGAGCCGAGGTGTGCCTCCCTGACAAAGAGACCGAGGTGTTCCCCACCAACATCTGGGTGCAGTGTGCCCTACTAACGTAAGCCTCGGTATGTCCACCGACGGGGGACTGCGACTGCAGTTTGTCTTGCCAATGGACACCGCGGTAACTCCATGTCCCTGCTTTTCCCCTGCGCGCGTTCCTGGCACGTGGCGTGTCGGAGCACTTGATTATTTATTTAAAGAGCCGCGATGTGCGTCAGGTGGCTATCCCGGCCTTTGTGCGCGACCCGCTCAGTGTGTTTGTAATTGTTTGATCGCTGGCGGAATGGTCCGAACATTAATTACAAGCATTTTCAGTGCGACCTTTATAATCGTTTTATAATTAATACGTTTTTCATAATTAACAGAGCAATTAATTACTAATTAGTGGTTCATTGCGGCTGATTAGCAAAGACAACACTTGGAGCTTTGGAGAGATGGGGGTCTGTCTGTCCATTGTGTTTTCCTGATAAGCCGTCCAAGGTTTGGAATTTTTTTTTCACAGAAAAACCAATCAAGTCCGTCCACCTGCTGTGAGACACGCTCGGTTGTACGAGGAGATTAATTGTATTTTCACCTGTGTCCCCAAACCAGGCGGTCTGTTGGCACTGTGACGTCAGACCTGTTAAGTTACCATTTTGTCTAACCCCAAATGTACTCAAGTCCACGTGTCACGGCCTGTTGGTCTGGACAATCACCAAGGGGTGTATGATTGATCACATGGCACAGCACTTTGGTCCTGTCTCAACATCGAGATGTTCAAAGGTGATGTACGGTCATGTCTTGAAATACGAGTACAGGTATTGTTTTCGGACTCCAAGCTGAGACTGAGTAGGAGGTAGGTAGGTAGGAGGTAGGTAGGTAGGAGGTAGGTAGGAGGAATTGGAAAGACCATGAGAAGAGCATTGAGCGTTGGCACCGCCTTATTGAAGGTAGTGTGACATTGTGGAGAGGTGTACATCATGACAATGATCTGGCTATGCCGCTGTAGTTGGTTGACCATAAGGTGGTCACACCGCATTGGTAGCTGAAGATCTATGTTTTGATTTTGCCAGATTCGACGACGGTGGGGTTTAAATTAACCACAATTAGTCATACAACGGGCTGGCAGGATTGTCTCGACTCGAGAGATACTCACACTCGCCTATAAGCTATGTAGCCTGGGTTTGAATCCCGACCCAGCCATCCTGGTGTTTCACAGGGACGGTGATTCATCAATGTGTGTTGCATCCCTCGGGTGGCCCTTAAACTGGGCGGCCCGTCTGCCGACATTCGTTGATGGACGATAAAATGCTTCTCCAAGAGCAGGCGAGCTATCGCCAGCACCCTCAACAAGTTACAAATTCCTGCCCTTCCTACTGCTGGGAAGGCAATGGCAAACCACCCTGTGTAATCCTTCCCAAGAAACTTCTGCGGCAGCACCGACCTTCCGTAACAGTGAATGGTACATCAGAATGACAGGTCGTCCAACTCCAACCTACCTGGCTTTGCAACCTTCGAGCAGCGCCCTCCCCAGTCCTTCCACCGGGTCACGTGCGCATCTCTAAACAGGTATCACTGAAAGGTATTTTATCACTTTAACCACACTCGGTGGTGTCGTGGTTAGAGCGACCGTTCTGAGTCTGGGAGGGTGGTGGTTCTAACCTGAGTCATACCAAAGACTTCAAAGGTGGTCCGTGCTGCTTGATGCTTGGCATATAAAAAGGATATAGCATGGACAAACAACCTTAGGTTGGTAATTAGAGTGCAGGCTTTGATTAGATGGGACTCATGGCCTTCTCTTGTGTTGGCCACAAGTTCATTGTTCAGGTCAACTGACATTAATGAATGGACTAGCATCACATTTAACCCAGAACAAGTGGGGGCAGCCAGATTACCCTAACCCTGAATGTTGATAATGAGCCAGCTGGGTTTTTTTTTAACCAGTAATCCATTAGGGATGTGCGAGGACTTCTCCTGAAACGAAAAATCCAACCAGCAAATATAGCAGCCTTTGAATGCACAACCTTTTGGATCTCAGTGGAGTGTCTCCACCGATAAGCCACCATGACTAAAGGCCCTGTCACACCTTGACGTTTTAGCCAGCGTATGGCAAGGTATCAAAATGTATGTAGTACGGCTGAACTATTGATGTTTTTTTCCAGTTTTGGACGTATTCATAACGAGTTGGACGTATGCATAACATATTAGTAACGTACACAGAACGTTTCGATAACATATAGATAACTTATATCAACGAATGCTGAGCGTGTTGTCGGCGTTCACAACCTATGCCCAACGATAGTCTAACTTATGCATAGCGCGGCAGCGTATCGCCGACAATCACATGGCGTAGCCTATTAAAAGGCTGCGGCTCGACGATTCAAAATCATAACCGCACTAGACATCGAAGTGTCAAGCCGCTGTCACACCTTGACGTTTTAGCCAGCGTATGCCGCCGTATGAAAAATTTGCCGAATACGCTGGCACACATCGAATACGTTATGGGTAAGTTTTGTATACGTTAAGAAGCACGCTGAAGCACGCTGGCATTCGTCGTAGTACGCCGAGTACGTCGACAAATTTTCAGCATGTTGAAAATTTTTCGACGTATGCCAGCGTATGACACACGTCCGCATACGCTGGCCATAAGTTGTAGGCACGTTACGCGATCGTTGACACACGTCGACACACGTTACTTGTAAGTTACTCATAAGTCGAAACACGTCGAGGTAATGTTTAGCGTCAGTGTTCCAGACTCCCTGTTTTTTTTAATATTTTTTTTCTTCGGTATGACGGTGATGTTGACACTTCGATTTCTAGTGCGGTTAAATATAATATAATTAATAGGCTGCCGCTCAACGATTTAAATCATAACCGCACTAGAAATCGAAGTGTCAACATCACCGTCATACCGAAAAAAAAAAACAGAAAAAAAACAAGGGAGTCTGGAACACTGACCCTAAACATTACCTCGACGTGTTTCGACTTATGAGTAACTTACAAGTAACGTGTGTGCGACGTGTGTCAACGATCGCGTAACGTGCCTACAACTTATGGCCAGCGTATGCAGAACGTGTGAGTCATATGCTGGCATACGTCGAAAAATTTCAAGCATGTTAAATTTGTCGACGAGCTCGGCATACTACGACGTATGCCAGCGTACTACGATGTATGCCAGCGTGCTTCTAACGTATACAAAACTTACCCATAACGTATTTGACGTGTGCCGCAGCGTTTTAGACAAATTTTTCATACGTCGGCATACGCTGGCTAAATCGTCAAGGTGTGACAGGGCCTTAACGGCCATAATTATTCACACCTGGTGGGGTTGGCCAGGGTAAGTTGTTGGTAAAAGTCTTTCACGAACCAGCCAGCCAGGCCTGATATTTGAACGTAGGTGATTTGGCCGAGGTGCTGGGCAAAAATTTCAGCCCGATCCGTCAAAAAACTGTATGACGAGTATGCAATTATGTAGTGACACCCACATGTCGCCTACCGGCTTGTATGTATGTTTGTTTGTATGTCTGTATGTAATGGAAGCTCTGGAGGCCAGAGGAATCCAACTGATTTTTGATTGAAAACTTGACAGGTAGGTTTCATACCAGGATACTAAGCTTATATGTCTTATGGCACCTTCTAGGACACCACCGTTGCCCAGCACGGGACTTTGAAATTTTGAAAAATCCTAAAAAATTATATTTTGGAAAAGAAAATCGGCTTCCAGGTTTTATGCCGCACCTATAATCAAAACTCTTTGTTGCAAAAAATTCAGCGCGATCCGTCAAAAATGTATGACGATGCAATTATGAGTAGCGACCACCCATGTCGCCTTACCGGCTTGTCTGTTGTTTGTATGTAATGACAGGCTCTGGAAGGCCAGAGGAGTCAAAACCGTTTGATGAAACTTGTACTGGTAGGTTTCATACCAGGATCTAGTTGTATGCTTTTGAGCACCGTTGCTATGGGACACCACCGGGCCTGCAACGGGGACTTTGAAATTTTTGAAAAAATCCGAAAAATATTTATATAAATTTTTTTTTTTCGAAAATCAAAATTCGGCCTTTCGCGCTTTTATTGCGCACTATAATCAACCTCTTTGTCAAAATTTTCAGCCTGATCCGTCAAAACGTATGATAGTATGGCAATTGTATTACTATATTGCTTTCACCCCAACGTTCGCGTTGGATTCCCAACGTAGGTTAGGAATCAAACACAATGATGAGTGACAGTTGCTCATCATGTTCCTATATGAAAAACGAACAGCAAAAATGCATCTGATGTGTTCTCTTATTTACATCTATCTATAATTCCACAATGTGTGTGTGTGTGTGTGGTGTGTGTGTGTTGTGTGTGTGTGTGGTTGTGTGTGTGTGTGTGTGTGTCTGTGTGACCGCTGTTTCTCGACAGCCACTGGTCCGATCTAATTGGAAATTGCCAGGTATATTCCTGGGCCCTGTGGATGTCCTTTTCAACGGTTTGATATAATTGGACAAGTGCTTCCCAAGTTATGGCCATTTAATTACCAACCAATGGACAGGACACGTTGCTGCGTAGGCGTGCCGATGCGCCTTTCAGTTACCGATTGACAGGACAGGTTTGCTGCGAGGCGTGGCTGCGTAGGCCGGTCGCAACGGCGGCCGACGATGAGCGTTCACGTGCCGTGCCGGTTTACGATGGGATCGGTGTAGATTACCGTGGCGTGGAGACGTGGCAATGGTCAATGGCAGGCGAATTGTCATGGCAAGCAAAGACAGGGAGTGTAAACATTTGATTTTAATTAAACTCTGTATGTTAAAAAAGTATCACAGCAGTTGTTACTTCAATGCAAGACGATAATTCGTGGATGCATGTTGAACATTCCGTCGGGCACGCCGACAACTTCGCGGATGGTGATGGACTGAATGTATTCTAAATATTTCTCGATTCTTATGCGCATTTATAGATAAAAACACAATCCCCAATCCAGGTCATTTATGAGAGCGAAGGAACGGCCATGTGTGGGTTGTTTGAAAGTGGTTTTTTTGTTTTTGGTTTTTTTTTCTCTTCTCTTTGTGTTTTTCCTGCCGATGACATTGCGAAAGGCAAAATACATTGTGCGCTAATTGAAGAATGGCCATTAAAACTAAAATTGTGAGTAATCGTAAGCTGCGATATGCGAAATCTGTCCGGGCCACGCGCGTACGGGCACGCTGAGAGCGAAGGAAGGCCGTGTGTGGTTGTTGTTTCTGGTTCGCGGTTGTAAATATATATATATTTTGTTTGCATGTACGCACGCACGTACGGGCACGTACTAGTATTTCTCAAATTCGCCTTAGTCTAGCGACCACCCATGTCGCCTACCGGCTTGTTTGTCTGTGCTGTCTGTCTGTCTGTTTGTGGGCAGGTATCTCAATTATTGAATGGATTCAGACGAACTTGGACAGGTCTGGTGTTGTACAAGGACAAATTGATATTGATGTTTAAGATTCTGGATCCAGATGCAGAAAAATTTTAAGTGATTCGTTCACCATTTAGAGGAAGGCCAAAAATGATAGTATAGCATGATATCTTCAAAACGTGGAAGGGTTACGACACAACGTGGTGCGACGATTTGGCATTGAACAAGGAACAAGCCAATGTAATTTGGTTCAGGGTCTGGCTGCAACTGGCAGATCAGTGGATACAAAACATAACTGTCAGCCTGGCGGAGGTGTATGGCTCTACCAAGTGCATTGCGTTTTTAATGGAAAAATGGCAATAGTTATAAAATAATAGGTGGAAGATGTATAAAATAAGCGATTGTACTATTGCTTAGCAACCAGTTCCAGTGTAAGCTTCATTCTTTGGCTCACGCCGACTGCAAGAGCAGGTCTGCACGTGAGACTGTGTGTTCACGGATTATGTTCATTTCTGGAATAATTTTCTACAGTTTTGTGATTATTTTTTCTTGGGATGTTGGCTTCTAGTTCATCCAGGATGTGAAAATTTCAAGCTTTATACCCACAAGAAGGTATTAAACATTTAAAATCAGTGAGTCGGTGGAGTGGTCAGTAAGAATGAGTCAGTTTATTGATTTATTTTACTGATCATTTCATTTATTGTTACTGGTTGTGGTATGCTTCATTGTTTAAAAAATTCCCCCTTTTTTTTTTTCTTTCCCCCCATGCATTTTTAATACCAATGTCAATGGGCTCATAAACAGCTAACACACAGAACATATAACAATGGGAGCAGGAGACAAGAAGATGGAGAGGGAAGCAGAAAACAGGTGGGGAATAGACACATGAGGAGATCTGTGGAAGGGAGCGGGATGGGCGGGGTACACGGGATAAACACGATGACACTACTTGAGATTTTGTGGACCAGCTTGTGATTTTATCCAATTTAATCGATAATCTATAATAATAAATGTCAGTGTGTATCAGTTGTGTGGAGCCTGGTGTTGGCTCAGTGGTTAGGGTGGTGGCTTGGGATCTAGGGTCCTGAGTTCAAGCCCCGTCGGCCGCTGAATTAATACACCAGGGGGTTGACTTAGCCTGTCAACCTTCCGAGGTCGGCGAATGAGTACCAGTTCGTGTGTTACTTGTAGAGGGGCACTGCATCAGCGACACAGTCGCGCTTCAGAAATGATAGCTACCCCGCAGCCTAGCTGCCATACGACCCACCAGTGTGTGTGTCTTGTCCATAACTCTAAAACCATAAAACCTTGCAAGCCTGAAAACTTTGCATGGATACAAGAAAATTCCAGGAAGTGCATGATGAAAAATTGTTGTTTTGGGTTAATTAAAACACCCCTTTTGAAGAGATTAACGTCCTTATTAATTATATCCTTATCAAGGCTCAATCCTCGTCACCTCGCTGTCTTCACTGGGGTCTTAATTCGCCATTTTATTTTTTGGGCTGCTCAACAATGCCTTGACCTGGAACAGGCTACAACAATGGTTTCTTACGATAAAGCACTCAAAAATGTTTATTTTATTTAACTTTCTCACTCATATCATCGAATGCCTTATCTTCATCCCTTCAAATCACCTATAAATGCTTGGAGATGCAAATGTCCGTGGCTTCATTTAATTTCCACATATATGATAACCTCTAGAATATCTTAACCTTAACCTTTTTGTGTAATCTGCTTTCATGATCCACCATCACTTCGACATCGATACATATAAAAACTATAACACACACACACACACATCGATCGACTGCGTTGGGCCCGTGGTGCCGTGCAGCCTTTGTGTAGTGCCTCACCCGCTGAGAATGGAATGCAATTTCATTTTTTGGATGACATTGCTTTGTTTAACCTATTTGTGTGATCTGCTTTCATTATCCACCCGTCACTTCGACATCGATACATATTTAAAATAAAAAAATACATAACGTCCATCAACCTCATGTGTGCAGTTCCTCCATGCTGGTTCGAGCTGTGAAAAGTATAGACTGATATTTTGTGTTCTCTGTTGACTTGATTATATCTTCAAATTTAATTTCGCTAATCTTTACTTGAGTTCCACATTTAAGGAACTATATTTAAAGGTGAGCCTTGCGGTTCTCGTTTTCATGTACTTTATCCGTCTGCCACGCTAGAGTACAGTGGTAATTCACGGACACAAAAATATGTGTGTGTGTGTGTGTGTGTGTTTTCGGTCACCTGCACTGCCTCACACACAGTGCACTCTGCACGCCCTGTCACTCTGCTAAACACAGCAAAAAATACATCCTATTCTTGTAATAACTGGTCGAAGGATCAAAAAACAAAGTGCGGACCTCTCGTGCGGGCCTCAGTGTCATTGGTGTGTATTATTTTCATTTATTTATTTACACCGAAATCCAATTGTTTCCCCAAGCAGGTTTTATTTTAATTATTTATTTTACCCAAACATGTTAAAAACCTTGCGAAAATTCCTTTGTGGGAGGAGGGAGGGAAGGGTGAAGGGGAGGGGAAGGGTTTGGAGGAGGACCCGTTGTTTCCCTTATATAACAAGTTGTTCCCTTTGCAAGTTGTTAAATAAATGTACCTGTTCTCGGCGTTGTACTGATCTCATTTGGTGTCATTTGGTGATTTCATTATCGTCAGACGAGCTGACTCAATCCAGCTCAGAGTGCTCACGATGTGCGATTGCTTGGCCAGATTAGAAGTCGTGAGCACCTATTGGTGCATCACTAGTACACAGTCCCGATGAGTATTTCAGGTGACAAAGAAGTCCGGGAACTGCTCGGGGCTGTGGATTTCGCTGGTGGTTGCGTCGTTTTGACACGACCCGACCCACAAAACTCGAACCAGGCTCCCGTAACAGATCCTGCGCCTGTTACAAATACATAGCCTACACTATACGGTAAGGTAGGATTTTGGCCAGAGTACCGGCACACAATGGCATATTGTTTTCAAGAGAGACCTGATTGTATTTGAAGTCCAGAGCATATGTAGATGCAGACAAATCATCCAGCTTTGCATCCTCATGCGAAGGAAGGTGTGTGGTGTGTGTGTATGTGTGTGTTTATACAATGCAGATTACCCACGCACCTCCCTTCGTGGCACTATGTCAGAACCTTGTGAATACACACACCTTCAGGAGGATGTTGAACACCTTATATTATCATCCCACCCCACCCCCCCCCCCTCCCATATGAAGTGAGACGAATATAGCAATTTGGAAATGGTAATATTATTTGGCACATCACCTCACTTTATTATCATAGAAAATGGGAAATGTTTAACAGGTAATCGTGATGTCATCTCCACCCTCTCTGTCGAATTTTACTTTGGGACACAAGTGACGTCATGTGGAGAGAGAGAGAGAGAGAGAAGAGAGAGAGAGAGAGAGAGAGAGAGAGAGAGAGGAGAGAAGGAGAGAGAGACCAGAGAGACCCAGAGAGACCCAGAGAGACCCAGAGAGACCCAGAGAGACCCAGAGAGACCCAGAGAGACCCAGAGAACCAGAGAGACCCAGAGACTAGAGACCGTATATTCCCATACATATTAAATAGACAGTCCTAAGCGTTCCCAACCAATGCTAGATCAAACGTAAAAAGACAGATGAATAATACAGTAACGTGTACACACATGTACAATAAAATTGTATTTCAAAATGTCGGCCTATCTGCATTTACGAGCCCTCGTGTAGAATGGTGTGATGATGCACTCCACTCACTCACAACCTCACAACATTCCTCTCTTCTTGTCGTCCCGCTATCACCGCCCCACCCTGGTCTGCTGAATATGATGCCTGATGTTTCTGAAAAGTATTGTTGCTAATTCAGGGACCACTTGAGGATATGCGAATTTCGATCATGGCGCTACTGGAACAGGAAACTAATGCTACGGATCTTTATTATTATTATTATATATATTTTTTTGTATACCATGTCGAGGCTCGTGTAAGAGCTATCACACACAAACATTGAACAACGCAGGAGACAAGAGGGCGGGAGAGATGGGTGGTGGGTGCAGGGGAATAAGATGGACACTTCAGGGACTTTCAGAAGGGAAGCAGGGAATTTGTAGGAGGTGGGTTTGGGTGGATTAACGGGGGTAGAAAAGATCAAGATTTTGGATGAGGAATAAGAGATGGTGATGAACAGCTGTTTTGAAGACCTGCAGGAGGAGTGGGATTGAAGAGATAGTGTGGAGTTTGTTCCAGAGGTGGGAAAAACGAGGAATGAAAGAGTGAAGGTGAGCAGTGATTCTTGATTTTGGTAGTTTAACCAGAAGGGGTTTTTTGTTGGACCTTGAGTGTCCTGAGGAAATATAGGGGGACAGATCACAGACAGAAAAGGGGTGGGGATGGGGAGAGCCGGAGAGGAGACGGGAAAAGACAGAAAGACACCGACCTGCCTGCGGTGAGAGAGTGAGACACAAAGACTCAGCTTCATCGCAGGAGATACCAATGATCCTAAAAGCATTGGTTTCCACAGCGTGAAGCTGAGAAAGGTGAGCGGCGTGAGTACCAGCCCAGAGGGAGAGCAGTACTCCATCAGGCTGCTGATGAAAGCTTGTATGTGGTCAGGAGCTCAGGTGTGCCAAGGAAGGACTTTGCACGACGGAGGATTCCCTGTCGGCGAATGGCTTTGGAGGCTAGGTTGGAAATGTGGCTTTCCCAGGAAAGATCATGGCAGAAAATGATGCCCAAAAGCTTGAATGAATGGACTTCTTCAAGAGGATTGTTGAGAAAGTAGATGGGGTTGGGGGGGGGTTATAAACGGTCCTTTGGAGAGACACAGTGAGTGCGAGATTTTTTTTCGGATTGAAAGACATGTTCCATGTGATGGCCCAGCTTGTGATTTTATCCAGATCTGCATGAGCGAAGAAGCTGCTGCATGCCGGTCTGAGAGATGACAGATGGAACGGCAGAGGGTGAGTCATCAGCAAAGAGATAAAGAGGATTCTCCAGAGTCGGAGAGACATTGATGAAAACCAGAAAAAGAACAGGGCCCAGAACACTCCTTGAGGAAATCCAGCCTGGACAGGAAGAGGGGATGAAAGAACTCCATTTCGGGCCACATGTTGACTGACAAGAGAGTAAGTCTGCGAGCCATTGGTGGAGATGCCTTGGATACCATAGGAAGAGATTTGGTGAGCAGGGCAGAGTTCCAGACTGTGTCAAAAGCCGGCGATATGTTTCGGGATATGGCTATGATTTCATGTCCGGCATTGAGGATCTCCATCCATTGTTGGGAGAGCAGAAGCAGCATATCCAGGGTAGAGTGAACTGGTCTGAAACCAATTTGATGATCAGAAATCAAGCCATTGAGAAGAGGAAGGATTAATGTTTGAAGCGTGATGGATTCCATAGCCTTGCTGATGATTGGGAGCAGGCTGATTGGTCTGTAGTTGCAGGATCTGTTTTTGCACCTTTTTATGCAGGGCAGTAATGTTTGCTGATTTCCACGCAGATGGTAGATGACCTTGAGTGAATGAGAGGGTGAATAGAACAGAGAGAGGTGAGCAAGAGAGAGAGCAGGTTTTAGGACACGTGGGCTAATGCCGTCTGGACCGATTGCAGAATCTTTGTCGAGGTTTGACAGCAGCTCTCCACCTTGTCAGGAGAAAAAGACACAGAGTCCAGGACAGCTGGTTGCGACTGGTAAGGTGTACAGAAGCGATGGGGTTGGGACACTATTTAGAAGTAAACACAGAGTTTCGGCATTCAGCCTTTTCACAAACTGATCTGATGCAAATCACACTCTTTCTGGGATGAGACGGAGATTATGCTAAAGGCCAAGGTAGCTGCAATTGCTAAGGGCTGATGTATTCCCCTTTAACATAGGAGCGAGGTGTACCTCCCTGACATAGGGGCCGAAGTGTGCTCTGTTGATATATGGCCGAGTTATACCTGTTTTTGACATATGGGCCAAGTATAACCTTGTTGACATTATAGGCTGATGTATATCTCCCTGACATGGGGCGAGGTATATTGCCCTGACATGGGGGACGAGGTGTTTACCTCCCTGACATAGGCGAACGCAGGTGTGCCTTGTTTGGCATATGGGCCGAGGGGCGCCCTGTTGGCACATGGGCCGAGGCAGCGCCCTGTTGGCATAGGACCGAGGTGTGCCTCCCTGACAAAGAGACCGAGGTGTTCCCCACCAACATCTGGGTGCAGTGGCCCTACTACGTAAGCCTCGGTATGTCCACCGACGGGGGACTGCGACTGCAGTTTGTCTTGCCAATGGACACCGCGGTAACTCCATGTCCCTGCTTTTCCCCTGCGCGCGTTCCTGGCACGTGGCGTGTCGGAGCACTTGATTATTTATTTAAAGAGCCGCGATGTGCGTCAGGTGGCTATCCCGGCCTTTGTGCGCGACCCGCTCAGTGTGTTTGTAATTGTTTGATCGCTGGCGGAATGGTCCGAACATTAATTACAAGCATTTCAGTGCGACCTTTATAATCGTTTTATAATTAATACGTTTTTCATAATTAACAGAGCAATTAATTACTAATTAGTGGTTCATTGCGGCTGATAGCAAAGACAACACTTGGAGCTTGGAGAGATGGGGTCTGTCTGTCCATTGTGTTTTCCTGATAAAGCCGTCCAAGGTTTGGAATTTTTTTTCACAGAAAAACCAATCAAGTCCGTCCACCTGCTGTGAGACACGCTCGGTTGTACGAGGAGATTAATTGTATTTCACCTGTGGTCCCCAAACCAGGCGGTCTGTTGGCACTGTGACGTCAGACCTGTTAAGTTACCATTTGTCTAACCCCAAATGTACTCAAGTCCACGTGTCACGGCCTGTTGGTCTGGACAATCACCAAGGGTGTATGATTGATCACTGGCACAGCACTTTGGTCCTGTCTCAACATCGAGATGTTCAAAGTGATGTACGGTCATGTCTTGAAATACGAGTACAGTATTGTTTTCGGACTCCAAGCTGAGACTGAGTAGGAGGTAGGTAGGTAGGAGGTAGGTAGGTAGGAGGTAGGTAGAGAATTGGAAAGACCATGAGAAGAGCATTGAGCGTTGGCACCGCCTTATTGAAGGTAGTGTGACATTGTGGAGAGGTGTACATCATGACAATATCTGGCTATGCCGCTTTAGTTGGTTGACCATAAAGTGGTCACACCGCATTGGTAGCTGAAGATCTATGTTTTGATTTTGCCAGATTCGACGACGGGGGGTTTAAATTAACCACAATTAGTCATACAACGGGCTGGCAGGATTGTCTCGACTCGAGAGATACTCACACTCGCCTATAAGCTATGTAGCCTGGGTTGAATCCCGACCCAGCCATCCTGGTGTTTCACAGGGACGGTGATTCATCAATGTGTGTTGCATCCCTCGGGTGCCCTTAAACTGGGCGGCCCGTCTGCCGACATTCGTTGATGGACGATAAATGCTTCTCCAAGACAGGCAGCTATCGCCAGCACCCTCAACAAGTTACAAATTCCTGCCCTTCCTACTGCTGGGAAGGCAATGGCAAACCACCCTGTGTAATCCTTCCCAAGAAACTTCTGCGGCAGCACCGACCTTCCGTAACAGTGAATGGTACATCAGAATGACAGGTCGTCCAACTCCAACCTACCTGGCTTTGCAACCTTCGAGCAGCGCCCTCCCCAGTCCTTCCACCGGGTCACGTGCGCATCTCTAAACAGGTATCACTGAAAGGTATTTTATCACTTTAACCACACTCGGTGGTTCGTGGTTAGAGCGACCGTTCTGAGTCTGGGAGGGTGGTGGTTCAACCTGAGTCATACCAAAGACTTCAAAGGTGGTCCGTGCTGCTTGATGCTTGGCATATAAAAAGGATATAGCATGGACAAACAACCTTAGGTTGGTAATTAGAGTGCAGGCTTTGATTAGATGGGACTCATGGCCTTCTCTTGTGTTGCCACAAGTTCATTGTTCAGGTCAACTGCATTAATGAATGGACTAGCTCACATTTAACCCAGAACAAGGGGGCAGCCAGATTACCCTAACCCTGAATGTTGATAATGAGCCAGCTGGGTTTTTTTTTAACCATAATCCATTAGGGATGTGCGAGGACTTCTCCTGAAACGAAAAATCCAACCAGCAAATATAGCAGCCTTTGAATGCACAACCTTTTGGATCTCAGTGGAGTGTCTCCACCGATAAGCCACCATGACTAAAGGCCCTGTCACACCTTGACGTTTTAGCCAGCGTATGGCAAGGTATCAAAATTATGTAGTAGGTACGCTGAACTATTGATGTTTTTTCCAGTTTTGGACGTATTCATAACGAGTTGGACGTATGCATAACATATTAGTAACGTACACAGAACGTTTCGATAACATATAGATAACTTATATCAACGAATGCTGAGCGTGTTGTCGGCGTTCACAACCTATGCCCAACGATAGTCTAACTTATGCATAGCGCGGCAGCGTATCGCCGACAATCACATGGCGTAGCCTATTAAAAGGCTGCGGCTCGACGATTCAAATCATAACCGCACTAGACATCGAAGTGTCAAGCCGCTGTCACACCTTGACGTTTTAGCCAGGTATGCCGCCGTATGAAAAATTTGCCGAATACGCTGGCACACATCGAATACGTTATGGATTAAGTTTGTATACGTTAAGAGCACGCTGAAGCACGCTGGCATTCGTCGTAGTACGCCGAGTACGTCGACAAATTTTCAGCATGTTGAAAATTTTTCGACGTATGCCAGCGTATGACACACGTTCCGCATACGCTGGCCATAAGTTGTAGGCACGTTACGCGATCGTTGACACACGTCGACACACGTTACTTGTAAGTTACTCATAAGTCGAAACACGTCGAGGTAATGTTTAGCGTCAGTGTTCCAGACTCCCTGTTTTTTTTAATTTTTTTCTTCGGTATGACGGTGATGTTGACACTTCGATTTCTAGTGCGGTTATAATATAATATAATTAATAGGCTGCCGCTCAACGATTTAAATCATAACCGCACTAGAAATCGAAGTGTCAACATCACCGTCATACCGAAAAAAAAAACAGAAAAAAAAACCAGGGAGTCTGAACACACTGACCCTAAACATTACCTCGACGTGTTTCGACTTATGAGTAACTTACAAGTAACGTGTGTCGACGTGTGTCAACGATCGCGTAACGTGCCTACAACTTATGGCCAGCGTATGCAGAACGTGTGAGTCATATGCTGGCATACGTCGAAAAATTTCAAGCATGTTAAAATTTGTCGACGAGCTCGGCATACTACGACGTATGCCAGCTTACTACGATGTATGCCAGCGTGCTCTTAACGTATACAAAACTTACCCATAACGTATTTGACGTGTGCCAGCGTTTTAGACAAATTTTTCATACGTCGGCATACGCTGGCTAAATCGTCAAGGTGTGACAGGGCCTTAACGGCCATAATTATTCACACCTGGTGGGGTTGGCCAGGGTAAGTTGTTGGTAAAAGTCTTTCACGAACCAGCCAGCCAGGCCTGATATTTGAACGTAGGTGATTTGGCCGAGGTGCTGGCAATAGCTCACCTACTCTTCGATGCGAGCACCTGCTTGTGATTGGCACGTGATGTGAGCACCTGCTGTGATTGGCACACGATGCGAGCACCTCTGTGATTGGCACACGATGCGAGCACCTGCTGTGATTGGCACGCGATGCGAGCACCTGCTGTGATTGGCACGCGATGCAAGACACCTGCTGTTATTGGCATGCGATGCGAGCACCTGCTGTGGATTGGCACGCGATTG
>CM068967.1:56093243-56110377 GCA_035128595.1 Eptatretus atami
GTCCGGATCCAGATCCGACTGAACAGTGGGGTACATCATGTGAACTGTTCAGCCTGGTGGATGTGTGTGTGTGTGTGTGTGCTCTTCCGAGTGCTGTTGTCTTTAAATGTATACATTGATTTCATTCTCTTGTGTTTATATTGACATCCACAATGGAATTCCACATTTAACTGGACAAACCTGTAGAATTGCATCGCAATATATTTCACCGAGCAAGCTTGTGGCATTTTACTGTAATTAAATGGACTCGCTTAGTGAATTTCAATATATTTTAATTGAAAAAATTACGGAATTCAATAAATAACTACGACTACTACTGCCACTCACTGTCACTACCACCTACTACTACCTAATACTTTCACAGCCTAATTTACCGCACCTCGTGGGTTGGTCGGGGGAACGTCTTTAGTCCGAGTCTTTCACGAACCAGCTGGCCTGGCCCGACGTTCGACAGCAATCAGCTGGGACAGGAATTTGAAACTAGGCCAGGATGCCGGAGATAACTCGTCTACCTTTCCCGAAAAAAACCGTGGTATCTTTAACGTTCACGAATGATCAGTGCGAGCAGACGATTCTTCCAGTTTAACGTCCATCCGATGGACAGCACACACAAGGATGACCGTTTGTAGCTGGCTCAAACATTCAAACGCAGGCTCGACTGCTCAGATGTGAGTGTGCATACCCCCAGGTTCTCCTGCCAGTCCCAAATGAGCCAACTTCTGGTGTATACACATATTGATTTGGATATATTGGGGGGGGGGTTTCCAGTTTATTTCCAATGATAAACTCAATCTGTTGAGTTATTCCCCAAAACACATGAATTCTCTTGTGCACTAAAAATGCAGATTGCAGGACGTTTTTCGTTGACTTTGTAACTTATCTGCATTTATTCAAGCAAAGCTCATGCTCAAGATCGTCTTGATGATTTGCCTTGTAGAAGCATGCATGCCTTTCACTGCAGGTGTTAAAGTTATCAGTTGTCACGAGGAAGAGTACATATGCGTTTGTGCTGTCTAGACTGGGTTCGATTCTCGCCCAAATAGGATCCAACAACAAACTGTCATCAACAACAAAGCTCAGCAATGCAGGAGGCTTTAAATAGGAGGCAGGAGGCATTATAAAATACTTTAAAAAAAGAAAAAAATTAAAATAAATTCATTCAGGACAGCTTTTTTTTTACATGAAGTGGTGGTATGTTCAGCTGGCCGTCCCATCTTCTGGCATTTCTGGAGGTATTAAAATATCCCACATATTGAAAAGAGTTGCGAACGGCAGTGGTTAATAAGGGAGAGTTTCTGGCTGTACCTGTAAGAGTTGGTGCGGCACATGATTGGCATCGAGATGATCCCATCTGAAATCGTTCTTAAATCCAGTATACAAGTAGAAGGGCACTCGGTAGAGCACATTACCACCGCCAGGCTGAACCGTTTACGTTCTGTATCCCACTGATAGGCTGGATCCGGATCCGGACCTGAACCAAAATCGAATTGGCTTGTTATTGTCACCTAACCAACTCGTCCACCAAGTTTTGTCAAATGACTTTTTGAAATATCGTGCTATACAAGGTGTTTCAAAAATACCCGGACAACTTCAGTTGTTAATATGTTTGGAACCACAAATGATAGAACAATTCCCTTTGGTTTATATGGTACAGAAACTCGTATAGTTTTGTGCACACCATCAATACACTTCAATGTGAGTTCCGTTTGTCGCGCGCAAGACATCAGGGCGGTACACGAGTTCTTGCCATGTTCAGTTCAGCATGTTTGTGCCCAGCAGTGCACATGCAGCTGATCCGAGAAGGAAGATCCTGCAGGTTTGCCACGTTGGTGTTGTAGACTACATCTTTGACAAACCCCCACAGAAAAAATCAAGGGGGGTTATGTCTGGTGATCGTGGGGGCCAGGGGGTTGGTCCGTCTCGGCCAATCCAGCGACCTAGAAATATTTCATTCAGGACGGCTCAAACGACTAAGGCCCAGTGAGGGGGAGCGCTGTCCTGTTGAAAAATGATATCGGGTTGCAGGTCTTCCATCTGTGGGAAAGCAAATTCTTCCAACATGTTCATGTAAATTGTTACCGTATCCTCCACAAAGAAAAACAGACCCACCTAGCGGTCATGGAGAAGGCCGAACCACACATTAACCTTTGGACTGCCGCGTATGTGTTCAATGACCACATGGGGGTTTTCAGAGCCCCAGATCCTCACATTATGCTGGTTGACCTTCCTCGATACATGAAAGGATACTTAGTCTGTGAAAATGACTTTTTCAGGTAATCTTCGGCATCCTCAATGCGATTGAGCATTTCCAAAGCAAACACCTTGTGTTTGGGTCTGTCATTTGGTTTGAGTTCCTGCAGAATCTGTCTTTTATACAAAATCCTGTGTACAGTGGTGGTTGGTAGTCCCAGTACTCTGGATGCACGTCAAATTGATTTTCTAGGACTTTGTTGAGATGATTCATGCACTCGTTCAACGTCTGCTGCACTTGTGCTTGGTCGACCGGTACTTTTCTGTTTCTGACAACTTCCAGTCTTCTTAAACCTCTTGTATCACTCTCTGAAACTCGACAACGATGGCAGATTCCTTCCGTACCTTGTACGGAAATTACGCTGAACTTGCATGTCAGATCTCATCTCGTGGACCATTCAACGGACTGAGCTTTCTCCTGTGGAGTCGCCATTTGCTTTTACATTACACCTCCAAACCTGAAAATAAAGAAAACTTTCTGAGTTTCTGTATCATATAAAATAAAGGTTATCATCGTCTCATTTGTCGTACTAAATATATTAACAACCAAATTTGTCCAGGTCTTTTTGGAACACCCTCTATATCGTTTTAAATCTCTTAATTATGAAGAATCACTTAATAATTCTCTTAACCAGATCTGGATCCGGATCTTCACCAAATCGAATAAATTGGTCCTTGTCACACAACCAACCTGTCCACCAAGTTTCGTCTGAATACGTCCACAACTTTTTGAGATATTGTGCTCATGGACAGACAAACAAAGAAACTGATAAACGGGATGATACATAACCTTCAGTGTCGGAGTTTATTACATGTTGGTGTACACCAGTCAAATCCCAAATTCCTGTGCTAATCATCACCGGCACTGCATATGTCACGCTTACGCAGTTAACGATATACAACTTGTGGTCCAAATTCCGAAATGAATCCCAGTCAGAAATTGATTCACTGGATACATACATTTTCCGTTTTTATATGATTCACTGCCATGGTATGCTGTGCTAGCATGACAAAGTGGTCTTTTGAGGGGACCATGAGTAAGCTGCTGGCAACCTTGTGAAATCCCAAGTTGGGTTGGTCTGTTTGTGTTCTCAACTGAATCCTGGTTCATGATGCAGGGAACCCAAGTTGAAATTCCTGAGAGTGTGTGTGTGTTTGTTAATTGACTAATGTGATTGTAACACATGTAAAAGTATACTTGTTGTCATGTGATACAGTGGCCTGCAAAAGTATTCACCCCCCTCCAAAGTTTTTACATTGTCATGCCACGTGAGCTTATTTCATGATCCTTTCAAATTAAATTTAACATATAGAGTTTTTACAAACTACTCCAAAGTGATCACCGGCACTTTGGTATCCACAAGAAATGCAGATAAAATGTGAATAATTCAGATTGTCACACAAAACCAGATGATTCTCAGTTGCATAATTATACAAATCCTTTGCCTAATTAACCCTAAATCACTTCAGGACCAAATTATTTGTTTGAAAAGTTACAAAATAAGTGTAATAAGTTTCACCTGCATGTAATCAGTGGGTTAACGTAAAAATTAAGCTCACCCACTTATCTAAGGAGTTTTAAGGTGCAACTCACTTGGTCAACCAACAAGGCAAACATGAGGATCAAGGAGCTTTCAAAATAAGTCAGACATAAAGTGGTGAAGAAGCACCGTTCAGGAGAGGGTTATAAGAAGATTTCAAAATCACTCATTATCCCATTGAGTACAGTGAAATCCATCATTAAGGAGTGGAAGACATATCATACCACCCAAACTCAGCAGCCAGGCAAGCAGGAAACTGGTTCAGGATATCACTGTAAATCCAACAATGACTTTGAAAGATCTGCAAAACTCGATGTCCAAGATGGGGGTCAGTGTTCATCAACCAACAATATCCCATTCCCTCCACAAAGCTGGCCTCTATGGACAGGTGGTAAGAAAGAAGCTAATCCTGAAAAAGACACATCTCGAAGCTCTGAAGGAGTTTGTGAAAAAGCATCTTAATGATACTGCAGGCATGTGGAGAAAAGTTTGTGGGCAGACGAGACAGAAATTGAACTTTTTGGTGTAAATTCAAAGCGTTATGTTTAGCGCAAGCCAAACAGTGCACATCACACAGTCAACACCATCCCTACTGTCAAGCATGGTGGTGGCAGTATCATGTTATGGGGCTGCTTTTAATCAGCAAGGACTGCAAGCTTGTCAGGAAGGAAGAGGCAATGGGCGGTTCAAAGTACAGGAGAATCCTAGATGAAAACCTGCTTGATTCAGCCATGAATCTGAAACTGGGTCGGAGATTCACATTTCATCAGGACAATGATCCAAAGCACAAAGCTAAAGCCACACTGGAGTTGCTGAATAAGAAGAAAAATATATGTTCTTGAGTGGCCCAGACAAAGTACTGCTCTAAACCCAATTGAACATTTATGGTGAGACTGGAAGATTGCAGTCTATCGACGATGCCCATCAAACTTGGCAGAACTGGAGCTATTTTCATGTCAAAAATGGGCAAAGAATTCACCATCTCACTGTGCAAAGCTGGTAGAAACCTACCCAAAAAACTCAGAGCAGTCATTACTGCAAAAGGTGCTTCCACCAAGTACTGACCTAAGGGGCTGAATACTTTTACAACCAGTGAATTTTGATTACCTCCGCCACCGAAGGTGAAGGAGGTTATGTTTTCACCCCTTTCTGTCTGTTTGTCTGTTTGTGTACAGGATATCTCAAAAAATTATGGATGGGTTCGGATGAAACTTGGTGGACACATTGGGTGTGTGACAAGGACAAATTGGTTCAATTTTGGTGAAGATCTGAATCCGGAACTGCATACGAGAATTATTTAATTTTTAAAGTGACTCTTCACCATGAGAGATAGGGCCAAAAACAATACAGTACTGTATATCATGATATTTCAAAAATTTATTCGGCCCCATATGTTCTCGTGGATCAGGCATTACATGGCGGAGGTATGCACTCTACCGAGTGCCCTTCTAGTTTGTGTACATGTTTTCTGCAGGTGTTCCTGACATGCAACCTCCTTAAACTATAACAGTGTTTAGTTTGATCTCTTCAGTTATTAATTAAAAAGTTAATTTGGAGAAATTGTTTCTACATAATTCGTAATTCATCGAAACGTGGCATTATTGGTTGGGGGTGAATACTTTTGCCGGCCACTGTTTATGGATAAGCTCCTCGATGAGCCTGAGATCATTGTAACAGTAAATTGAAAATAAACAAATTTCAAACTTACCTTCATATCTAGTATGTTTGGCACCCTTCAATAGAACCCCATCATGCAATAGAACCCTTCACGTGAAACGTATTTGGACACTTCGGCATCCTTGTCGGCCAATATACCCAAGGCCGTGATAAGTGATCGAATTGAGACTGCTTGCGAGGCCGGCCCTTTCTGCAAGCTCTTTTCATCCGGAAGTTCCCTCACCCCCTGCTGCAGATGAGACCCCGCTGTTGATTGCTTGAGCCGTGTCGCCAGACACACCTCGTAGGAGAGTGTGAAAATGCCTCCACACACGATGGGAGCTTCTGTGCATTGCGCACTACTGGATAAAAGAGATTGTCAAAGCAAATTAAACTCTTAGCAACATCACTAATCTCATTTTCCTCCATGGTCGGACTTGAGGTCATTTCACCGAATGTTTTGCAGTCGTTTTGGGGACTTTACACTTGCCGTCATGTGATTCAGTATGCAAAACACACCTACATCTTATTTCCTCTTTGCAGTTGTCCGATTTTTCTCCCCTCACCCAAGTCAACTGAATCGTAATTTCACATTGTGGTGAATATTGACGAATACGCAGCACATTCTGCTCGAATCCCGGCACTTTAGTATTGCAGCGAAGACTATTTGTGACACGTCATCGCTTAAACAAAGCTGTCCACCAATTGTTCAAAATGGAAAAGGACAGGATAGCTCAAAGCAAACCTCATACATCTTATTTATCTTTGGTGTGTGTGTGTGTGTGTGTGTGTGTGTGTGTGTGTGTGTGTGTGTGTGTGTCATTGATCCATATGCAGTTTGCAGAACATAAAATGGAGTCCTCCAGGTCTTGAAGTATCCACCTCCGTTTTAGTAAGGATCACGATTCATGGACCAGGTTTTGAAGTTTAGTTCCGTTTTGTTCCGAGGGCTCTTTTCAGGATCGTCACTGAGCCACGAACAGCTGCCAACTGCAGTTTGTTTGTAGTATATTCCCCGGGATGGTTTTTAAGATCTCTGTGAAGATTTTTTTCCATTCCCGTTGCTCCAATGATCACTAGTACAATTTTGGCACTTTTCAGCTTCCAGGATCTTTTCACTTCATTCTTGAGATCTTAGTATTTGGTCATTTTCTTGATTTCTGCATTGTTTAGACCATAATCGCTGGGTACTGACACCTCAATTAGCAATGCTTTCTTTTCTTTTTTTGTACCGAAGTACTATATCCATTTGCAATGCTTTGTTTTCTATGTTCACGCTCAAAGGGACCATCATGTCATACGTGAGCATTCTGTCCTTGCTTTTAATGATTGCTTTCGGTTCATGATTCCATGAGTTTTCTGAAACTGGGATATCGAGACTTTTGCAGATGTGCCAGTGGATTACTCTGCATACTTTGTTGTGTCTTTGTGTGTACAGCTGTTCTGACATGAGTTTTGTACATCCCGATAGGAGGTGGCTCATATTTTCTGTTTCTACCTTGCAGTACCTACATTTGTCCGATTGACTCAGTCCACCCCATCTTCTCAAAACCATTCATGTAGTGTCCTTGGTCTTAGGTATTTATTATGATTCCTTCTCCATCGCAGTTGAGCTGACCTCTTCTTAGCCATTCCAGTGATCCTTTGTCTATGCCGAATGTGTCCAACTCTTTTTTAAAAACTTCCTGCTCTTTTATCATTCTCCCAGGTGTCAGTGTATATCAATAATATTTAGTTTTATATTTTTATTTTGTCTTTTTTGAAGTCGTTGGGGTTGTATTTGTTGTTGTTTCGGTTTCATGTATGACATCTTCTATTCACACCTGCTTTTGAAAAATGTTTGCTAGGTGGGTTAGAGATAGCTTCCTGGGTTTGTTGTCTTCATGTTTGCATCCAAATTCAATTTGGTAGCCTGTTGAACTTTTCATATGCTCAGCCAATCCTACAGTAGTCATTCTGTGCACTTGTTTGAGCTCCATCAGGCCGCTACCTTCTTCTTGTATCAGCAGAAACATTTTTGTGGATAATGAGGAGTCTCCGTTAATTGTCCGTACGGGCTGGTTTGCTGTTATTGTGGTGTTGTTTCCTGTTACTTTATCTTGAATGAGCAGTGCTGCTGCAAAGCTCACGGTGTTGACTTCCTTTAAGGGGGTTGATTTTGCTATCATTCTCCTGAGTGTTCTGTTGGTTCTCTTTCTGAGTGTTTTTGTTCGTTTGTTGTTTTTATATTCTGTATATTTGTGGTCTTTCTTTGAGAGGTGACAATAACATATCCTCTTCTTCCAGTCTTCACTGTTCCTCATTATCCTCATCCTCCTCCTCTCCTCAACCCCACTGTTCCCTTCCGTCCTTCTGCCCATTATCATCCACCATTCTCATTTTCATCCCTCCCCTGCCGGTCATCTCCCACTGCTCAAGTCTTGAGAGACTTTACAATGGAGAATGGTCTCCTTCTCCTCTATGCTCCAACACTCATTGTTGAGATTTCTCTTGTTGAGCTTCATTATTGAAGAGACAGGTAGCACCTCACCAGCCTCTCAGTTTGATGCAGATCCCTGTCTCTTTGTGAGATGGTCTTTGTTCTCATCAGAGGAGGTGCAGGCTTCACTTTTTGCAGCACCCATTACGCCTGCACGGTGCCTCTGACTCGGGATAAGGGGTCTGTGTCCCATAATTTGTTTCATTTTCCTTTATTTACAACATGTTTCATTTGTCAAAGCCTCATCCCCTCCCCTGCCACCTCCCCCATCTTTCCCTGGCACATCAGCACCAGTTTCTCACAGACCATATTCATGCACCAACCACGGGGCCTCGTTCTGCGTCACAGGCCTTCAGGTCAAGTGATTTCCACCAGCGAACCACTCCTCCATACCAGACAAAGCATTCCCACTCCAGTCACATCATCCTCAAAGCTCCTACCCTTGGCGTTCAGGGCTCCATACTGTCCACTGTCCACTGGAGTTCCATAATGGAACTCCAACAGCCATGGAGCATCGACTAGGCAGCATGCGGGCCATCATTCCATATGGACCTTGCAGCGGCCCTCGTCTCCACTCCTTAACAAGCCTCACTTACATAATGAGCCATCCCTCCACTGCACCTGCCTCCTTCTCTCGCTCCCCTCATTGCCAGGGTCACAGTCTCAGGATCGCCACCGGCGGAAACAAGCAGAGAAACTGGTGAGTGAGATGGTGTGACAAGATGATTGCATGCTAACTTCATCGACACCATCTTGTAAAAACTGTCATCCCAAACCAGCTAAAAATTGTCATCCCATTGTTTCATGAATGTATGCAGCAACCCTTGGATGAATGTTAAACTGGCATCCCATCTGCCGGCTGTAGTTGGTGTGTGTTAAAAGGTCCCATGGTGTCCTTTGATCGCGAAGAGTAGGCGAGCTATCACCTGTCCAAACTACTGCTTGGAAAGGGAGGGCAAACCACCCAAGATGACGCTTGGCCAATAAACTGCTTCGGCAGAACCAATGTTCTGTAACGTAGTGTGGTACACAAGATACTGTTCTGTATACTGTGTGGTTTCTGTGGGTAAACATAGTGCCTGTGTCAGTCTGTTAAGGAGCTGATAATCGTGACCCTTCTCCACCATTCCCTCTCATTAATTCTTTCATTTGTTTCATCTGTAATCTGTGTGTTTTATCAACCCATTTTCACTAACTACCCAGCAAATCCCTTCCTGGCAACCGTGGGACAAGATAAGAGCTGCAGCAATGTTGAAAACTACCTTGACCCGCCTGAAGTCATTCGCAATCACAGGCTTGGACAGAGGCTCCAAGCGGCTGGTGGTGAACCATTGAGTGCATGGTCACGACGTAAGAAAAGCTGAGGGGTGGGGACAGAACAGGCATTGGTTCATGGCAGTTCTGCCGGGATGACATCGAGCAAGGAGCGGAGAGTCAGAGAGTGGAGATCAGTGACCGTCGTGAGTGAGAGATGTCCTAGAGCCCAGTGAGCGGACAGACGAGTTAAAGGACTCAACGATGCCATACAAGTGTGCGTATGCCAAGAGGCTACAAAGCCCGGATGCACCCCAACCAGACATGTCTCCCTCCCACCAAAGATTTGTCATCTCCCCCTCACTCTCCCTCACCCAGCCAACACCGACCCCATGCAGGAATTGTGTTGGGGGCTAGTTTTTTTCTTTCTGTGTCTTGTGACCTCACCCTGTCTGAATCTTCATGGTAAGGAGTAAGGTATTGCATAAATTGTTGAAATATCGTGTGTGTGTGTTGTGTGGGATGATAGTGTACATAATATTGCAATATTTGTGCATCTCCTTGTCTCTCTCTCTCTTTCTCTCTCTCTCTCTCTCTCTCTCTCTCTCTCTCTCTCTCTCCTCTTCTCTCTCGTCTCTGTCTCTGTCTGCTCTCTCTGTCTCTCTGTCCTCTCTATCCCTCAATTATTGTTAAACCTGTTTTCTCACTTCTGGCCTGGAGCATGGTTCGGATTTGGCAATTGTAATCGCAGCATTTTTGCCATTATAGCCAAACTAGCGAGGGTACCCATGCCTACCGCACGGGAAGGGGGTGGGGGTCGGGTGGGGGTGGGGGAGCAAATCTCAAAAAAAAGCGTTGAGAAATTTTATAAAAACTAAAGCAAACAGACAATGCAGAAACGGTGAATAAATTCTGCATTCCTGTGACGCCTTCAGTCGAATGTCAGGCATGGATAGACAGCCGGTTCTTGAAGGACTTGGGCAAAAACTTACTGCAGTTGACCCCAACAGAAGTAAGGTGGTTCATATTTCCATGACGTTAATGTCGAAACTGCAAATACTGAATCGGCGAATGTCATTGGTGGAAACCCTCAGATAATTTCCTCATTCCCCTTTAAACTCAATCTCTATATTTTCATTTCAAACAGATTCATTCCAATCATAAATTAATACTACACCATTAATATAACAAAATACGATGTCACAAACACTCATGAGGATAAACGCCATTCTGACGTTGCATCCGGATAGGGGGCAGTTTTGTACAGATCGAAACAAAATCATAATTGTATTGAGGAATTTATGAAACCTCCCACCCACATTAGCACACCGGCTGGGACCCCCAAAATGTTCCACAAAAGGTTTGGCGGAGCTAGCCCCAAAATTGAGGGAGTTGTTCGAGGACGGACAGACACTGCTGCTTTATAATATGGATTTGGCAATTCGCTAAACCTGCAGCCTTTGGGAAATATAGCATAAACCTTGTTAGGAAGGTCAAATTTGTGGTGCATTTTTCCCAGGGTTCACGCTCGGCTGCAGTCCTTTTCAAAGAGGGAAATTACTGTCGTCTATATATCTCGTTAGAGGTTCTGTATGTTGGAAACCAAATAAAAGATCTGTGCGGCTTTCCCAGTGGATGTCGTATGGTCTCGGAGGACAATATATTGCTAAATTGGTGATAATCCGGGTGGAAGATTTGACCACATGTTCACCACATGGTCCACCATTACTCGTCGCTTATTGGCGAATCATCAGCGACAGCGCAGACAGCAATGCATACCAATGAGGCTCCCAAACAAATACCACGTGCGTATGTCGAAAGCAGTCAATATATAAATGATAAAGAAAGACCCACCCACACCTGATGAAACCGGTCTGGCAGCTGGGGATGTGTGTAGCATTGGGATTCTCATGTGTATACTATTTGTGAATGTCTTTACAGCTGTGGAGGAACTCTGGGAAGGGTTTGAAACAGCAAATGGCTTACCTTGTGTCGCTTTCTTGGTTGCTTTATGCAGATTCTTCAGCTAGAAGAGCATGATTGATATACTCCGAGCCACCTGGGTTTCATTAATTAGCTGAGAGCTTATTGGTTATTCCCTCCATTCACAGGTGAGAGATCGAAGTCAGTACACTGGGAAAAATTACACAATTGTCGGAAAATATCCATAATTGGAAATATAAATAAATGAAAAAAACAAAAATGCAGGTCAGTGACCAGAGACAATGGAGAAGCACGATAATTTTGTGTGCCGACAGACAACGAAGCCGACACACCGGAAAAAAATCACAGAATTTTCGGACAACATCCGGAAATGAAAATATAAATAAATGAGAATAAATAAATGAAAAATCAAATGCAGTTGAGCGACTTGAGACAATGGGGAAATACGGTTTGTATGCTTACACAATGTGTAAGCACACCCCACAAGGCCATATATAAAGCTCTTTCTAACACGGACTCACTGACTGATATTAAACATTGGTACCTTCCGGATGGCATAGAAAGCTGAACTTTTGTGTGCCGATGGACATCGAAGCTGGTACACCAGAAAAATCACAGAATTTTCGGACAACATCCGGAAATGAAAATATAAAGAAATGAAAAAAAAGAAAAATCAAATGCAATTGAATGACCTGAGACAATGGGGAAGCCCGGTTAATACACTTACACAATGTGTAAGCACACCCCGTTAGTGTGTGTGTGTGTACATATATATATATATATATATATATGTGTATATAAATATACACATATACAAAATTTGATTTGTTTCAAATGCTAACAGGCTTTAGAACAGCACCGGGAAATGCTTGGTACCCCTGCTGGTGATGGATAAAACGGTTTATTTTCTTCTAAACCATGCACAAATACCATGACTGCACAAACTTCCCCACAATGTAGCGGATAGGCCAATATGTGCTTGTATTTTTGTGATGTGAACATTCTCATGTGAATCGGATTTGTCGTTCGCATGTTCGAGTTCCATCTCCATAAATGTAGTTTGGTTTGCTCAAGATCCTCACTGAACGGTTGCTTGTTGTGCTTTACATGTGACACGAAGAGCAGCTGTTTATTTTAAAAGTTTTTTTTTTAAACATCAGACAACTTGAACAGTATGAACAATTGTGCATCTCACAGTGCAGCAGTTTTGCAGAAAAGTTTTGGTTGCAACCTTGGCCAGCGATTTGAGACGTGATCTCCAGGGCAGAACGTGCAAGAACATGCAGATAGCGCGCAGCACGAGTCAAACTTTTGGAACCTCGTTCCTCGTAGCAAAGATATGCATTTTCAATTCAGAGGGATTAAACTTTTTGTTCAACTTTACCATCCGTTCAGCGAACTATCACGGGACCTATATATGCCCGATGTCCCAAAATCTAAACACAAAATGGCTGTAAAATGGAGGATTCAGTTTCATATTTTTTACGTGCTAAACCAGCTAAAAATCAATGTGCAGAGACCCTCAGGTCCGACGGTGCCACATACTGTTAGGCCTGTAATTTATAACCAAGATCCACCATACATCAACCTCCCAACGCTCCCCTAACGTTTACTTACTATTCTATGAATATCTGATCAGTTGGGTTCCAGATATTTCACCACCTTCCCGATATCCTGACAAAGAGAAATCGATATCAGCAACACGCTTTATTTTCCCGCACTGGCAGGGAATGTGCTGCGAGGGAATTATGATTTATGATTAAGTTTTATGCGACCCCGCGCGCAAAATTTGTCAGCGCACTTCTGAGGCTGTGTATTTCACCTGGCGCGTGCGTAATTTCCACACCTGTCGCGCGAGACCGTGTCACCGCAACGCTCGCAGGGCCTGTGCTCGCTCAGCTGATGTACTACATTTGCCGGCTGTTATGTCTGTTGCCTGTTTTGACGCATTTTAATACAAAACATGTCAAGCGCCGGTAAGCCCCCTGCTCTCTCCATAAGCCACGGCGGACCCACTATGCATGTAAGGTGATCTATCTTCGTGATTTGTTTGCAGAGAGGGGGGGGGAATAAAATATCTTGGGTCTCATGTAAGCCCTGCTGTGCCTAGCTCTTCCCGCCTGATTTGCTTTCAAAATTAGAGGCAATTTTGATAAGGGGGGGTGGTGGAAGTGTTTATGGGCCACGAGCCCAAAATTCACGCCTAACCCAGAGGACTTATTATCGTGAGCTCGATGTTGAAGTCTTTAAGGTGGGTATAAACGCACCTGTCCTTGAGTCCGTGCCACGAGGACTCACCAGTTGAAGAGCGTCACTCAAACCCTAGATGTTCATGCCTTTCGTGAAGAAGTGGAGGGGGGCCCATCCTCTGATCTACACATTCAGCTCCTGGCACCTGGATCCTCACACCTCGATACTCGAACTCGACTCCTCTCCCCAGGTTCTTCTCACACTCTGCTGCTGGCACTTTACATTTTATTTTGAACATTATTCTTCCTTTTGGTATGATTTCGTTCCAGTCTTGCATTGAAGCTCTGCCACATTTGTACCCCACTAACACAGGGTGATATCAGGGTTGGGATGGTGAAATAGCGTTAAATGAGACGGTTTTGGTTTTGCTTGTTTTGTGTTTTTTTTTTCACTCGTTGTATGGTATAACACGGATGGTGTGTATTTGTGAATTTTTCTTACATTTTCTTTTTCAATTTCGTTGGTAAGCAACGCCCGCTCTCATCTTGGGATCACTCCATTTGCTATGCATCTGAATTGTTCCCGATCTCATTCCTGTGCAAGACAGAGTGAATTTTAAAATATGTGAGATTTCCACAGGGGGTTGGTCACATCTGTTTGGTGCTGTTTTCACGATGTCATTTGACCCACGATACTGTTTTTCGTTTTTTTTTTTGAACTCACTTGCTATACCTGCAGTATACAATGCATATTGTCCCCCTGTGCCACATGCGGGATCCTTGGCGTGCACACAATACACCTCATGGGCCTCTCTTTGTTTTATCCATCATTAGCTCAATAACGATCTCAAACATTGTGCTATAAAGTGGTCAAAATGGAACATACACTCCTCTCCACTCAAACACACACCACATTACCAAAGGTATCGGGACAACACACCCGAACTTGAAATGAACACTCCCAACCTGCATGCCCATATTTTCCCCACACTGCAATGTAGTCTGTGTCTTCAGTTTCTCCTTGTGACATTTTGCACAAAGCTGCACTACTAGTTTGCTACTTGCACTACTAGTGCAACATGTCCAAAATGTAACTGAGTTGTGACATTCTAACTACAATATTATAACTCGTCAAATTGTGGTTCACGTATGGGATCCTACCTGTTCCCAAGGAGTCACGTATGGGATTCCACTTGTTCCCAAGGGTCTGTATGCAGGATCCCAACTGTTCCTGGGGTCTGCATATGGGATCCCACCTGTTATCCCACCTGTTCCAAGGTCTGTGTATGGGATCTCACCTGTCCCCGGGGTCTGCGTACGTGATCCCACCTATTCCCAGGGTCTGCGTACGCGATCCTACCTGTTCACGGGGTCTGCGTACGAGATCCTACACTTGTTTTGAATTGTGATCTTATCATCAAGTAAAGAAACAGTTGTTTTCATGAATTCACCGTCTGAATTGAATCGTATTGTTTCATCCCTAAACACTGGAGAAAAAGATGGATCCACTGCCATAATTTTATCCCTCCCCAGTCGTTACTTTCAAATCCAGCTGCTTGTGGCACTCACCAATCCCGTTAGGCTGGGGGATGATAGTCATTTCCACATGAGGATTCGCCTTAATTTAAATTTAATGTCATATAAACTACTGGTCCAAGGTTCGACAAGACTTCTTTCTTTTTTTGAAAACACCGAAAAATGGGGAAGAATTAATGTTCCAGTTTTGATTGATGGTAATTATTTTAAGAAGGTGTCAGCCGTTAGGCCAAGACTGTCAAGTGAAGCCCCCCCCTCTGAGCTCTGATGGCTACTAACCCACAGAGTTGGTGGGCCACGCCAAACTCTTGGCCTTGGGCCTTCTTGTTGATGTCATGGTGTGAGAGTAGATTCGTGTCATCTTTAGCCACTCACTCGCTGAGTGGGTAAAACCTTGTTGCATTACCCTCACTGATGTGGGTTTGATTTCCATGGCTGCTCACAGCGAGGCTTTTGGTGTGGGAAGCAAGAGTAGTCTTGTCGTCTCGGAAATTCCTTGACACTGGGTCTGTCTTGCTGTTTGCTACCTGAAGAGTGTGGTTGTTGTCTGGACTGCACCTTCGCCACTATAAATAAATGCAGGTGCCCAGGTGTTCCTGTGAACAGCTGTCTTTGGTTCCAAAGGATAAAAGAGTCCTGTCCAGTCCAGCATTTACGATACAGCAGTGATAGTTGTAAAAAGTAACAGAAAAGAATCATAACTAAATCAAACAGAAGACCAAATATTGCATTAGAGTAATCTGAAGGAACCCGAAGAAGTAAAGAGCAAAGATGGAGACATCAAGAGGTACCAGGTTTCAGCAAGAATTAGCACAAATAAAGAGAAATGTGAAAAAGTAGAAAGGTGTGAAAGACTGGAGAGAGATATGAAGGAGAAAGGAACCAAGGTCAGAGATGTCGGGACGAAACCACGGAATAGATAGATTTCAACAGTTACTTTCCAGGCTCAACGCAGCAACATGTACAAGCTACCAGATGTCTGTCAGCGGGGAAGCACAGTCCAACACAGCATCAGGATATAGTAACAACATATATATATAATATATATATAAATTAATATATATATATAATTATATGTAGGATACAAACAACACACGACATAATAGTGCCCGAAGCTTTTCGTGCTGCACTCTTCAGGGTAAAAATCGCAGCAAGTGAGAAAGGAAGTGAAGGCGTGTGCTTCATACGCAGGTCTCAATAAGGTAGACGCTGATTGGTTCAGCCGTAATGACGTCACGGTTAATCCGACGCCCATTTGCGGCTCATCATATTCACATCGGCTCCATGGCTGGAGCAAGTTCGTCGATGATTGACGTTTGCAACACATCCTGGAGAGAGGGGGGATGGGTTTCCCCTAAGGTCCATTCACCATTTGTTACGTACTTCATCTTTCCATGCTGAAAGAGACACAGAGATCGTACAAATTCCTTTTGACGACATAGTATTGGATCGGTGGTAAGGATGAAGGTTGCTTCCAACATACGTAAATGAAACGAGCTCCGACCTCGGCTCGATATCCTGAACATATCTGCATTGTACTGGTCTGCACAGATAGGGTTGGCAACCAGGTGCTGTGCAATGGCAGATGAAGCAGGTACAGTGGCCGCTGGTTGCTGGATATTTCTACATGCTCGCACTGGTTGTTTCTAACCCTCACAATCTTTCTTCGAATCGCCAAGGGGAGTGTGTTTGATCCGATCAGCCAATCTTAGTGTTGTGCGGCCCACGTACCGAGCTTCCTCGGCACTTAAACTCATAGATAACATTGCTGGTTTGTGAGGTGGGAGTAGAAACACAAAATCCTTATTGAGAAGAAGAGGACGTCAGCAAACGGCGAGAGGTAAAGATTACTCGGGGTTGCACAGCCAGAAACGTGATGGACACAATATGTGTGATTTGTACTTCAAACCTTTGTAATGATTGCCCTTTCCAGGGCATCCTGATATAGACTGGACATTTGTCCGGACCAATCTTCCAATCTTTTGTCGTGTTTAGAAACTTGTGTGTATCTCTTAACTATAATGCTCAGGATAACCATTCTCACCGAGTATCATGATTTTTGTCAATTTCAGCAGGAAGATTACAAGGTGAACAAATCCGCTGTGCTCTGTTAACCAGGATATTGATCAGGGCAATTTTGTTTCTCGTGGAGCTGAAGGAGTCCCAGCGAGTAAACTGCCCTGTGAAAGTCTGCTTCCGGTAGACGGATGTTGTGAAACCAAAGTTGGATCTCTCAACCAACACGTCCAAAAACGGTAACGTGTTTGACGATTCCAGCTCCATGG
>CM068967.1:56110387-56126056 GCA_035128595.1 Eptatretus atami
CGCTGGATGTAGAGTGTTGAGCCATGCCTGGAAATTGTCACATGCCGTCCGAGCCTCAAACAAAGCAAAAATGTCTTCAACATACCGATAGTATACGATGGGGGAATCGACCCCTTGCCGACCAATCAGTTTCTGCATTTCATGATAGCCAACAAAGATATTTGCAAGAGCTGGGCCTAATGGAGAACCCATGGCTATATCGGGTTGCCAGGTCTTCCATCTGTGGGAAGCAAATTTCAATGTTATGTAAAATTGTTACGTATCCTCCACAAAGAAACAGACCCATAGCGGTCATGCGAGAGGCCGAACCCCAACCTTTGGACTGACCGCGTATTGTGTTTCAATGGACCACATGGGGTTTTCGAGCCCCAGTCTCACATTATTGCGGGTGACCTTCCTCGATACTGAAAGGATACGTGTTTTTAGCGTGAAAATGACTTTAGGTAATCTTCGGTCCTCATGCGATTGAGCTTTTCAAGCATGATGGGGTTGTGGTTTGTTCTGCGAATCTGTCCTTTTAACAAATTCCTGTGTACGTGGGTGGTTGGTAGTCAGTACTCTGGTACTAGGACTTGTTGAATCGTTCAACGTTCTGCTTGCCTTGTGCTTTGGTTCGACCGGGTACTTTCTGTTGCTGACAACTTCCAGTCTTCTTTTAACTCTTGTTCCTCTCTGAAACGTCGACAACGATGCAGATCCTTCCGTCCTTGTACGAATTCCGTGATTGCATGTCGATTTCTCATCTCGTGGACCATTCAACGGCTGGCTTTTCCTGTGGAGTGCATTGCTTTACTGTCGTGTGTGGAGTCGTTGTGTAGAAGAACTTTCTGAGTTTCTGTATCATATAATAAAGTATCATCGTTCTATTGGTTCGTACTAAATATATTAACAACTTCTTGGAAACTCTATATCGGTAATAATGGGTATTATAAGAATCACTTTAATTCTCTTAACATCTGGATCCGATCTTCCAATCGAATAATTGGTCCTTGTCACACAACAACTGTCACCAAGTTTCGTCTGAATACTGTCACAACTTTTTGAGTTTGTGTTCTGGACAGCAAACAAAGAAACTGATAACGGGGATGATACTACCTTCAAGTGTCGGGTTTTACATGTTGGTGTCACCAGTCAAAATCCCAATTCCTGTTGCTATCATCACCGGCACTGCTATGTCACGCTTAGCAGTTAACACTATACACTTGTGGTTCCAATTACCGAAATGAATCGCCAGTCGAAATTGATTTCACTGGTAATACATTTTCGTTTTTATTATGTTCATGCCATGGGTATGCTGTGCTAGCTGACAAAGTGGTCTTTGAGGGACTTGAGAAGCTGCTGGCAACTTGTGAATCAAGTTGGGTTGGTCTGTTTTGTGTTTCAACTGATCTGGTTCATGATCAGGGAACCCACGTTTGTTTGAAATTCCTGAGGTGTGTGTGTGTTGTTAATTGACTATGTGATTGTAACGACATGGTAAAGTTATAGCTTGATTGTTCATGTGATTACAGTGGCTCGCAAAGTATCACCCCCTCCAAAGTTTAATTGTCATGCCACGTGGCTTATTTTGATCCTTTCAAATTAATTTAATATAGAGTTTTTAACAAATATCCAAAGTGAATCACCGGCACTTTGGTTATCCAACAAGAAATAGATTAATGTGAATAATTCAGATTGTCAACGAAACCAGAGATGATTCCGTTGCATATTATACAAATGCTTTGCCTATTACCTAATCATTCAGGCCAAATTATTTGTTTGAAAAGTTACAAAATAGTGTAATAGTTTTCACCTGCATGTATCAGTGGTTAAGTAAATAAGCTCACCCACTTATCTCTAGAAGGAGTTTTAAGGTTGAACTCATTGGTCAAACCCACCAGGACAAACAATGAAGATCAAGGAAGCTTTCCAATAAAGCGACATAAAGTGGTGAAAAGCCCGTTCAGGAGAGGTTATAGGAAGATTTCAAATAACGCATGTATCTAGTTGAGTTCAGTGAATCCATCATTAAGAAGTGGACATATCTACCACCAACTCGAGCCGGCAGCAGAAATTGTAGTTCAGGATGTCACTGTAAATCCACAATGACTTTGACAAGATCTTGCAAATACTCGTGTCCAAGATGGGGGTCAGTGTTATCAACACATATTCCATTCCCTCCACAAAGCTGGCTCTATGGACAGGTGTAAGAAGAAGAACGCTATCCTGAAAAAGACACACTGAAGCTCTGAGGAGTTTGTGAAAAGCTCTTAATATACTGCAGGCATGTGGAGAAAAAGTTTTGTGGGCAGAGAGAAGAAATTGAACTTTTGGTGTTAATTCAAGCGTTATTGTTTAGCGCAAGCAAACACGTGCACATCACACAGTCAAACCATCCCTACTGTCAAGCATGGTGGTGGCAGTTCATGTTTTGGGGCTGTTTTAATCAGCAAGGACTGCAAGCTTGTCAGGAGGAGGGCAATGGGCGGTTCAAAGTACGGAGAATCCTAGATGAACCCTGCTTGGATTGCCATGAATCTGACATGGTCGGAGCTTACTTTCTAGGACAATGATCCAAAGCACAAGTAAGCCCACTGGAGTTGCTGAATAAGAAGAAAAATATATGTTTCTTGAGTGGCCCGAAGTACTCTCTTAACCATTTGAACTTTATGGTGAGACTGGAGATTGCGTCTATCGCGATGCCCATCAACTTGGCGAACTGAGCTATTTTCATGTCGAAAAATGTGGCAAAAGATTCACATCTCCTGTGCAGTGGATAGAACCTACCCAAAAATCAGAGCAGTCATATACATGCAAAAGGTGCTTCCACCAAGTATGACCTAGGGCTGAATACTTTTCAACCAGTGAATTTATGATTACCTCGCCACGAAGGTGAGGAGGTTCATTTTTTACCCTTTCTGTCTGTTGTCTGTTTGTCTACAGGTAATCTCAAAATTATGGATGGGTTCGGATGAAATTGGTGGACCATTGGGCGTGTGTGACAGGACAAATTGGTTCATTTTTTTGGTGAGATCTGATCCGGAACTGGCATACGAGAATTATTTAATTTTTAAAGTGAGCTCTTCAGCCATGGGGATAGGGCCAAACATCGTACTGGCTTATATCATGATATTCAAAAATTTATTCGGCCCATATGTTCTCTGGAATCAGGCTATTACATTGGCGGAGGATGCACTCTACCGCGTGCCGTTCTAGTTGTGTAACATGTTTTTCTGCAAGGCTGTTCCTTGAATGCAACTCCTTAAACTATAACAGTGTTTGTTTGACTCTTCATTTATTATTTAAATAATTTGGAGAATTGTTTCTACATAATTCGTAAATATCGACGTGGATTATTGTTGGGGGTGCATACTTTGCGGCCACTGTTTATTGGATAAGCTCACTCGATGGCTGAGAATTGTTACAGTTAAATGGAAAATAACAAATTTCAAATTACCTTCCTTTCTATATGTTTGCACCTTCAATAGAACCTCGGCAATGACCCTTACGTGAAACGTATTGGGACACTTCGGCATCCTTGTCGGCCAATATACCAAGGCCGTGAAAGTGATCGAAATTGAGATGCTTCGAGGCCCGGCCTTCTTGCAGCTCTTTTCATCGGAGTTCCCTCCCCCTTGCTGCAGATGGACCCGCTTGTTGATTGCTTGAGCCGTGTCGCCAGACACACCTACGTGAGGAGGTGTAAAATGCCTCCACACAGCGATGGGAGGCTTCTGTGGCATTGCGCCACTTGGATAAGGGATTGTTCAATGCAATTAATCTTAGCAACATCATATCTCATTTTTCCTCCATTGGTCGAGCCTTGGGTCATTTCAGCCGATGTTTTGCAGTCGTTTTGGGACTTACAACTTGCGTATGTCTTCAGTATTGCAAAACACACCTACATCTTATTTCCTCTTGCGTTGTCCGTTTTTCATCCCTCACCAAGCAACTGAATCCGGTATTACTTGTGGTGAAATATGACGATACGCAGCACATTTGCTCGATCGCCGGCACTTTAGTATTGCAGCGAAGACTATTTTGTGACACGTCACGCTACAAGCTGCCACAAATTGTTCAAAATGGAAGGAAGGATGTAACTCAAAGCACCTCATACATCTATTTATCGGTTGTGTGTGTGTGTGTGTGTGTGTGTTGTGTGTGTGTAGTGTCATTGGATCCATATGCAGTTCAGAACATAATGGGAGTCTCCAGGTTTGAGGTCTCCACCTCCGTTTTAGTAGGTCACGATTCATGGACCAGGTTTGAAGTTTTGTTGTTTGTCCGAGGGCTTCTTTCGGATCGTCACTGAGCCGAACGCTGCCAACTGCAGTTTGTTTGTCGTATATTCCGGGATGGTTTTTAAGATCTCTGGAAGATTTTTTTTTTTTTCCTTTTCCGTGCTCAATGTCACTAGTACATTTTGGCATTTTTCAGCTTCCAGGGATCTTTTCACTTCTTCTTGAGATGTTGTATTTGGTCATTTTCTTATTTCTGCTTGTTTAGACCTATCGCTGGGTATGAACCTCAATTAGCAATGCTTTCTGCTTCTTTTTTTTGTACCGAGTACCTATATCATTTGCAATGCTTTGTTTTCTATGTTCACGCTCAAAGGACATCATTGTCTCGTTGACATCTGTCCTTGCTTAAGGATGCTTTCGGTTCTTGATCCATGGTTTTCGAACTGGGATATCGAACTTTGCAGTTTGCCGTGGTTACTCTGCATACTTTGTTGTGTCTTTTTGTGTGTACAGCTGTTTGACATGAGTTTGTCATCCGATGGAGTGGTCATTTTTCTGTTTCTACCTTGCGACCTACATTTGTCGTTGACTCAGTCACCCATTTCTCAAACATTATGTTAGTGTCCTTGGTCTTAGGTATTTATTATGATTTCCTTCTCCATCGCGTTGAGCTGACCTCTTCTCTAGCCATTCAGTGTCCTTTGTCTATGCCGAATGTGTCCACTCTTTTTTTAAAACTTCTCTCTTTTATCATTCTCCAGCGTTCAGTTGATATATCAATAATTATTTAGTTTTATATTTTTTTTGTCTTTTTGAAGTGTTGGGTTGTATTTGTTGTTTTTCGGTTTTGTATGACATCTTTATTCACACCTTGCTTTTTGACATGTTTGCTAGGTGGGTTAGAGTAGCTTCCTGGTTGTTGTCTTCATGTTTGCATCCAAATTCAATTTGGTAGCCTGTTGAACTTTTCTCTGCTCAGCCCAATCTACAGTAGTTCATTTTCTGGCACTTGTTTGGCTCCTTCAGGCGTAGCCTTTCTTCTTGTATTCAGCAGACATTTTTTGTGGATAATGAGGAGTCTCCGTTAATTGTCCGTACGGGCTGGTTTGCTGATTATGTGGTGTTGTTTCCTGTTACTTTATCTTAATGAGCAGTTGCTGTGCAAAGCTACGGTTTTGACTTCCTTTAAGGGGGTTGATTTTTGCTTCATTCTCTGAGTGTTTGTTGGGCTCTTTTCTGAGTGTTTTTGTTCGTTTCGTTGTTTTTATATTTGTTATTTGTGGTCTTTCTTTGAGAGGTGACATAATTCCTTCTTCTCGTCTTCACTGTTCTCATTATCCTCTCCTCCTTCCTCTCCTACCCCACTGTTCCCTTCCGTCCTCTGCCCATATCATCCACTTCTCATTTCATCCCTCCGGCCGGTATTCCACGTGCTAGTCTGAGGAGCTTTACAATGGAGATGCTCTTCTCCTCTATGCTCAACACTCTTGTTGAGATTCTTTCTTGGTTGAGCTTCTTTATTGAAGAGACAGGTAGCACCTCACCAGCTCTCAGTTGATGCGATCTGTCTCTTTGTGAGATTGGTCTTTTGTTCTCATCAGAGGGAGTGCAGGCTTCACTTTTTGCACACCATTACGCCTGCACGGTGCCCTCTGAACTCGGGATAGGGGTCTGTGTCCCATATTTGTTTCTTTCCCTTTTATTTACAACATGTTTCATTTGTCAAGCCCATCCCCTCCCCTGCACCTCCCCCTCTTTCCCTGGCACATCGACAGTTCTCACAGACCATATTCCTGCAACAACCACGGGGCCCTTCGTTCTGCGTCAGCAGGCCTTCAGGTTCAGTGATTTCCACCAGCGAACCACTTCTCATTACAGACAAAGCATTCGCCACTACCAGTCCTCATCCTCAAGCTCCTCTACCTTGGGTTCAGGGCTCCTACTGTGCCACTGTCCACTGAGTTCCATATGGAACTCCAACAGCCATGGAGCATCTGACTAGGCAGCATGGCGGGCCATCATTCTATGGACCTTGCAGCGGCCTCGTCTCCACTCTTATAACAAGGCCTCAACTTACATAATGGCTCCCTCCACTGCACCTGCCTCCTTCGTTCTCGTCCCTGGCAGCCAGGTCACAGTCTCAGGATCCGCCACCGGCGGAACAAGCAGAGAAACTGGTGAGTGAGATGGTGTGACAAGATGATTGCATGCTAACTTCATCGACCATCTTAGTAAAACTGGTCATCCCAAACCCAGCTAAAACTCGCATCTCCATTGTTTCATGATGTATGCAGCAACCCTTGGATGAAGTTCAACTGGCATCCATCATGCCGGCTGTAGTTTGGTGTTGTTAAAAGGTCCCAGTGGTCCTTTGATCGCGTGAGAGTAGGGCGAGTTCACCTGTCAAACTACTGCTTGGAAGGGAGGGTCAAACCACCCAAAGAAGCTGTGCCATATAAACTGCTTCGGAAACCAATGTTCTGTAACGTAGTGTTGACAGCAAAGATACTGTTCGTTACTGTGTGGTTTCTGTGGGTAAACATAGTGCCTGTTGTCAGTCTGTTAAGGAGTGATAAATCGTGGGAAACCCTTCTCCCTCCTCTCATTAATTCTTCATTTGTTTCAATCTGTATTCTGTGTGTTTTCACCCTCTTCACTAACTACCCAGCAAATCGCTTCTGGGCAAACCGTGGGACAAGTAAGAGCTGCAGCGCAATGTTTGAAAACTACTTGACCGCCTGAAGTCATTCGCAATTCACAGGCTTGGCAAAGGCTGCCAGCGGCTGGGTGGTGAACCATTGAGTGCTGGTGCACGACGTTAAAGAAAAAGCTGAGGGGTGGAGGACAGAACAGGATTGGTTCTGCGTTCTGGCCGGAGATGACATGAGCAAGGAGCGGAGAGTCAGAGAGTGGAGATCAGTGACGCGTCTGATGAGAGATGTACTAAGAGCCCAGTGAGCGGACGACGAGTTAAAGGACTCACACGATTGCATACAAGTGTGGTATGCCAAGAGGCTACAAAGCCCAGGATGCACCCGCAACCAGAGCATGTCTCCTCCCACCAAGATTGTCCATCTCCCCCCTTCACTCTTCCTCACCCAGCCAACACCGACCCCAATGCAGGAATTGGTGTTGGGGGCTAGTTTTTTTCTTTCTGTGTCTTGTGACCTCACCCTGTTCTGAATCTTCATGTAAGGAGTAAGGTATTGCAATAAATTGTTGAAAATATCGTGGTGTGTGTGTGTGTGTGTGGGATGATAGTGTTACATAATATTGCAATATTTGTGCATCTCCTTGTCTCTCTCTCTCTCTCTCTTTTCTCTGTCTCTGTCTCTGTCCCTCTGTCTCTGTCTCTGTCTTCTTGTCTCTGTCTCTGTCTCTAGTCTCTGTCTCTGTCTTCTGTCTCTGTCTCTGTTCTCTGTCTGGCTCTGTCTCTGTCCTCTGTCTGTCTCTCTGTTCTCTGTCTCTCTGTCTTCTCTAATCCTCAATTATTGTTAAACCTGTTTTCTCACTTCTGGCCTGGAGCCATGGTTAAGGATTTGGCATTGTAATCGCAGCATTTTTTCGCATTATAAGCCAAAACTAGCGGAGTACCCATGCTACGCACGGGAGAAGGGAGGTGGGGTCGGGTGGGGGTGGGGGAGCAAATCTCAAAAAAAAGCGTTGAGAAATTTTATAAAAACTAAAGCAAACAGACAATGGCAGAAACGGTGAATAAATTCTGCTTCCCTGTGACGCTTCAGTCGAATGTCAGGATGGATAGACAGCCGGTTTCTTGAAGGACTTGGGCAAAACTTACTGCATTGACCCCAACCAGAAGTAAGGTGGATTCATATTTCATGACGTTAATGTCGAAACTGCAATACTGAATCGGCGAATGTCATTTGGTGGAACCCTCAGTTATAATTTCCTCATTCCCTGCTTTAAATCAATTCTCTATATTTTCATCAAACAGATTCATTTCCAATGATTAAATTTAATAACGTAACCGATTAATATAACAAATACGATGTTCAAAAACCACTCATGAGGATAAACGCCATTTTGACGTTGCATCCGGATTAGGGGCAGTTTTGTAGCAGATCGGAACAAATCAAATTGTATTGAAGGAAATTTATGAAACCTCCCACCCACATTAGCACACGGCTGGGACCGCAGCCAACATGTTCCACCAAAAGTTTGGCGGAGCTAGCCCAAAATTGAGAGTTGTTCGGAGGACGCAGACATGCTGCTTATAATATGGATTTGGCATTCGCTTTAAACCTTGCAGCTTTGGGAATATATAGCATAACCTTGTTAGGAAGGTCAAAATTGTGTGGTGCATTTTTCCCGGGTTCACGCTCGGCTGAGTCCTTTTCAAAGAGGGAAATTACTGTCGTCTATATATTCTCGTTAAGGTTTCTGTTATGGTTGGAAACCAAATAAAGATCTGTGCGGCCCTTTCCCAGTGGATGTGTATGGTCTGCGGAAGGAACAATATATGCTAAAATTAGGTGATAAATCCGGGTGGAAGATTGACCACATGTTTCACACATGGTCCACATTACTCGTTCGCTTATTGGCGAATCATCCAGCGACAGCGCAGACAGCAATGATACCAATAAGGCTGCCCAAACAATACCACGTGGCGTATGTCGAAGCAGTCAATATATAATGATAAAGAAAGACCCCCACCACACCTGATGAAACCGGTCTGGCAGCTGGGCTGTGCTGTAGCATTGGGATTCCTCAATGTGTATTTAACTATTTGTGATGTCTTTAACGCTGTGGAGGAACTCTGGGAGGTTTGAAAAGCAAATGGCTTACCTGTGTGTTCGCTTTCCTTGGTTGCTTTATCGAGATTCTTACTAGAAGAGCATGATTTATATACTTGCCGAGCCACCTGGGTTTCATTATTAGTGCAGAGCTTATTGGGTTATTCCCTCCATTCACAGGTAAAGATCGAAAGTCAGACACTGGGAAAAATTACACAATTGTCGGAACAATATCCATAATTTTGGAAATATAAATAATATGAAAAAAACAAAATGCAAGGTCAGTGACCAGAGACAATGGAGAAGCACGCTATATTTTGTTTGCGCGACAGACAACGAAGCCGACAACCTGAAAAAAAAATCAACGATTTTTCGGACAACATCCGGAAATGAAAATATAAATACAATGGAATAAAAAATGAAAAATCAATGCCGTTGAGCGACTTGAGACAAATGGGGAAAATACGGTTTTGTATGCCCCCCTTTCACAAGTGTGTAAGCACACCCCACAAGGCATATATAAAGCTTTTCTACGCGGACTTACTGACTGATTTTAAACATTGGTACCTTCCGAGATGGCATAGAAAGCCTGAACTTTTGTGGCCGCATGGACATCGAAGCTGGTACACCAGAAAATCACAGAATTTTTCGGACAACATCCGGAAATGAAAATATAAGAAATGACAGAAAAATAATGCAATTGAATGACCTGGACAATGGGGAGCCCGTTAATTACACTTACCAATGTGGTAGCACACCCCGCGTTAGTGTGTTGTGTGTGTACATTATTATATATATATATATATGTGTATATAAATATACACATATACAAATTTGATTTGTTTCAAATGCTAACGGCTCTTGAACGAGCCACCGGGAATGCTTGGTACCCTGCTGGTGATGGATAAAAACGGTTATTTTCTTTCTAAACCATGCACAAATAACCTGACTGCAACAAACTTCCCACAACTGTAGCGGATAGGCGCAATATGTGCTTGTATTTTTGTGATGTGACATTCTCATGTGAATACGATTTGTCGTTCGCATGTTCGAGTTCCATCTCCATAAATGTAGTTTGGTTTGGCTCAGATCCTCACCTGACGGTTTGCTTGTTGTGCTTTAACATGTGACACGAAGAGCAGCTGTTTATTTTAAAGTTTTTTTTTTTTTAAATCATCAGACAACTTGAACAGTAATGAAAAATTGTGGCATCTCACAGTGCAGCGTTTTGCAGAAAAAGTTTTGGTTGAACCTTGGCCAGCGATTTGAGACGTGATCTCCAGGGGCAGAAGCTGTCAAGAACGATGCAGACTGCGCGCGCAGCACGAGTCAAACTTTTGGAACCTCGTCCTGCGTAGAAATATGCATTTTCAATTCGAAGGGATTAAACTTTTTTGTTCAAACTTACCATCCGTTTTTCAGCGACAATATTCAACTGCGGACCTATATATGCCCGAATGTCAAAATCTAAACACAAATGGCCTGTAAAATGGAGATTTTCAGTTTCAATTTTTTACGTGCTTAACCAGCTAAAAATCATTGTGCAGAGACCTCAGGTCGCGCGTGCCACATGACTTTAAGGCCGTAATTTAAACCAAGATCACATTACATCAAACCTCCCACGCTCCCTACGTTTACTTTACTATTCTATGGAATATCTGTCAGTTGGGTTCAGATATTTTCACCCCTTCCCGATATTCCTGACAAAGAGAATCGGATATCAGCAACACGCTTTATTTTCCGCACTGGCAGGGAAGTGCTGCGAGGGAATTTATTGATTTATGATTAAGTTTTTTGCGACCCCGCGCAGAAATTTTGTCAGCGCACTTTCTGGGCTGTGTATTCACCTGGGCGTGCGTAATTTCCACACCTGGTCGCGCGAGACCGCAGTGTCCCGCAAACGCTGCAGGGCTGTGCTCGCTCATATGATGTCACTACATTTGCGGCCTGTTATGTCTGTTGCCTGTTTTGACGCATTTTATTAATACAAAACATTCGTGCAAGCGCCGTAAGCCCCTGCTCCTCATAAGCCACGGCGGACCCACTATGCAGTGTAGGTTGATCTAATCTTACGTGATTTGTTTGCAGGAGGGGGGGGGAATATAAAATCTTGGGTCTCATTAAGCCCTGCTGTGGCTGCTCTTCCGCCTGATTTGCTTTCAAAAATTAGCGGGCATTTGATTAAGGGGGGTTGGTGGAAGTGTTTATGGGCCACGAGCCAAAATTCACGCCTAACCAGAGGATTTATTATCGTGAGCTCTATGTTGAAGTCTTTAAGGTGGTTAACGCACCTGTTCCTTGGTCCGCGTGCGCTACGAGGACTCACCAGGTTGAAGGCGTCACTCAAACCCTAGTGTTCATGCCTTTCGTGAAGAAGTGGGATGGGGGCCATACCTCCTGATCACCACATTCAGCTTCTGGCACCTGGATCGCTCACACCTCGATACTCGAAGTACTCGACTCCTCTCCCAGGGTTCTTCTCAACATCCTCTGCTGCTGGCAGCTTTTACATTTTTATTTTGAACATTATTCTTCCTTTTTGGTATGATTTTGTTCCAGTCTTGCATTGAAGCTCATGCAGGCATTCTGTACCCACCTAACACAGGGTGATATCAAAGGGTTGGGATGTAGAAATAGCGTTAAATGAACGGTTTTGGGTTGTTGCTTGTTTTGTGTTTTTTTTCACTTGTTGTAATGGTAGTAACACGACGGATGGGTGTGCTATTGTGAAATTTTCTTTAGCATTTTCTTTTTCAAATTTCGTTTGGTTTAAGCAACGTCGCCCGCTCTCATCTTGGATCACTCCATTTGCTTGCATCTGAATATGTTCATTTAACGATTCTCATTTCCTGGTGCAAGACAGAGTGAATTTGTAAAACTGTATGGTGAAGATTTCCACCAGGGGGTTGGTCACATCTGTTTGGTGCTCGTTTTCGACGATGTCATTTGACCACACTAATGTGTTTTCGTTTTTTTTTTTGAAGACTCACATTGCCTATACCTTGCAGTCATACAATGCAATTTGTCCCCCTGTGTGCCACTGCGGGATCCTTGGCGTGCACTACAATACACCGTCATGGGCCTCTCTTGTTTTATCATCATTAGCTCAAATAACGATCTTCAACATTGTGGCTTATAAGTGGTCAAAATGGAACACATCACTCCTCTCCACTCAAACCACCACACACAATTACCAAGGTGATCGGGACATACACACCGAACTTGAAATGAACACTCACCACCGCATGGCCCCATATTTTCCCACATGCAATGTAAGTCTGTCGTCTTCAGTTTCTCCTTGTGACATTTTGCACAAAGCTGCCACTAAACTAGTTTGCTACTATGGCACTACTAGTGCAATCTGTCCAAAATGTACTGAGTTTGTGACAATTCTAACTACAATATTATACTCGTCAATGATTGTTGGTTCTAGTATCTGGGGATCCTACCTGTTCCCAGGAGTCACGTATGGGGATTCCACTTGTTCCAAAGCTGTATCGCCCAGGATTCACACTTTCTCCCCGGCGGTCTGATATGGGGATCCACCTGTTATCCCACGCTGTTCCAGGTCTGTTGTATGGGATCCTCACCTGTTTCCACCGGGTCTGCGTACGTGATCCACTATTCCCAGGGTTGCGTACGCGATCCTACCTGTTCACGGGGTCTGCGTACGGAATCCTACACTTGTTTTTGAATTGTGCATCTTATCATCAGTAAGAAACAGTTTGTTTTCCATGAATTCCCGTCTGAAATTGAATCGTATTGTTTCATCCTAACACTTGGAGAATAAAGATGGATCATGCCATTTTCATTTTATCCCTCCCAGTCGTTATACTTTCAATTCAGCTGCTCTGTGGCATACTCACCAAATCCCGTTAGGCTGGGGATGTAGTCATGTTCACTGAGGATTCGCCTTAAATTTAAAAATTTCAATGTCATATAAACATACTCGTCCATGGTTCGACAAGACTTCTTTTTTTTTTGAAAACACTTCCGAAAAATGGGGAAGTTTGTTCCAGTTTTGATTGATGGTAATTATTTAAGAGGGTCAGCCGTGTAGGCCAGACTGTCAGGTGGAGCCCCCCTCTGAGCTTCTGATGGCTTTACTAACCCACAGAGTTGGTGGGTCCACGCCAAACTCTTGGCCTTGGGCCTTCTTTGTTGATGTCATTGGTGTGAGAGTAGATTCGTGATCATCTTTAGCGCCCCCACTTCCCCAAATCGCTGAGTGGGTAAAAACCTTGTTGCATTAACTCCTCACTGATGGTGGGTTTGATTTCCATGCTGCTCCCAGCGAGGCTTTTGCGTTGGTGTGGCGACAGCAAGAGTAGTTCTGTGTCGTGCTCGGATATGTTTCCTTGACACTGGGGTCTGTCTTGCGATGTTTGTACCTGAAGAGTTGGTTGTTGTCTGACTGCACCTTCGCACTATAAATAAATGCAGGTGCCAGGTGTTCTGTGAACAGCTGTGCTTTGGTTCAAAGGATAAAGAGTTCCTTCCAGTCCAGCATTACGATTACAGCATGATACGTTTTGTAAAAAGTACAGAAAAGAATCATTAACTAAAAATCAAACAGAAGACAAAATATTGCATCTATAGGTAATCTGAAGGAACCGAAGAAGTAGAAAGAGCAAAAGTGGGAACATCAAGAGTACCAGGTTTCAAGCCAAGATTAGCACAAATATAAGAGAAATGTGAAAAAGTAGAAGTGTTGGAAAGACTGGGAGTAGAGATATGAAAGGAAGAAAGAACCAAGGTCAGACGATGTCGGAAGAACCCGGATAGAGTAGTCGATTTTCAACAGTTATCTTTCCAGGCTCAACGCAGCATGTACAAGCTAACCAGATGTCTGTCAGCGGGGAAGCACAGTCCCACACAGCCATGCAGATATAGTACAACATATCTATATATATAGTATTATTATATATATATATATATGAGTATTAGTGGTTGGTCCAAACAACCGAGCATAAATAGGCCCGAAGCTTTTTTCGTGCTGCATCTTGCAGGGGTAAATTCGCGACAGTGAAGAAGGAAGTGAAGGCGTGTGCTTTCATACGCATGGTCTCAATAAGGTAGACGGCTGATTGGGTTCAAGCGTGTAATACGTCTACGGTTAATCCGAACGCCCAGTTGTCGGCGCTATCATCTTCACATCGGGCTCCATTGGCTGGACAGCAAGGTTTGTCGTTAGTTGATGACGTTTGCAACCACATCCGGAGAGGGGGGGATGGGTTTCCCTAAGGTCATTCACATTTTGTTTACGCGTCTTCCCTTGATCTTTCCTGCTGAAAGAGGACACAGGATCGTACAAAATTCTTTTGACGATCATAGTTATTGGATCGGTGGTAAGGATGAAGGTTGCTTCCAACATTCACGTAATGAAACGAGCTCCGACCTTCTGCTCGATATCCTGAACCTATCGCATTGTACTGGTCTGCCAGATAGGGTTGGCAACCGGTGCCTGTTGCGCAATGGCAAGATGAAGCAAGGTACAGTTGGCGCTGGTTGCTGGATCATTTTACAGGCTCGCACTGGTTTTGTTCTAACCTCACATCTTTCTTCGAATCGCCAATGGGGACGTGTTGTTTGATCGATCGCCAATCTTAGTGTTGTGCGGACCACGTACCGAGCTTACCATCGGCATTAAAACTCATAGATACAGCAATTGTGCGGTTTGTGAGGTGGGTAGCACAATCTTGTTGCTGACGTCAGCAAACGGCGGAGGTAAGATTACTTGCGGGGTTGCACAGCCCAAGAAGGAGTGCGGATACACAATATGTGTGACTTGGTACTTCAAACCTTGTAATGATTGCCCTTTCGGGCATCCTGATATAAGACTGGACATTTTGTCCGGACAATGCTTTCCAATGCTTGTTGTCGTGTTATAGAAACTTGTTGTATTGTATCTCTCTTAACTATCATGCTCAGGTGATAACATTCTGCACCGAGTATTTCATGTTTTGTCTTACAATTTCAGCAGGAAGATTACAGGGTGAACAAATCCGCTGTCTCTGTTAACCAGGTATTGATTCAGGGCATTTTGGTTTCTCAGTGTGAGCTGAAGGTAGTCCGCAGGCGAGTAAACTGCCGCTGTGAAGCTCTGCTTCCGGTAGAGGATGGTCTGTGAAAACCAAAGTTGGATCATCTCAGACCCAAACGGTCCAAACGTACGTAAACGTGGTTTGACGATTCCACTGCCATGGTAAACTTCACGCTGGATGTAGAGTGTTGAGGCCACTGCCTGGGATTGTCACATTGCGTCCGAGCCTCAACAAAGCAAAAATGTCTCCAACTATACCGTAGTAATACGCATGGGGGAAATCGAGCCCTGATTGCCGACCAATCAGTTTCTGCATTTCATGATAGCCACAAAGTATTTGCAAGAGCTGGGCCAATGGAGAACCCATGGCCACGCGTCCGTTTGAACATACGATCATGTTGTTAAAACTGAATTCCACCTCCTTGTTGCGTGTTTTTCATTAATCCACGACAGATGTTTCGAGATCATCGGTTTGTTTGCAGATCGGTGTGAATACCGCAAATGTGCGCATTATCTCAATCCGTCTCCGCAATGGTATAACTCGTGAACAAGCTTTTAAATATCAAAGGATGCATGATGTTGTGCCACTGTGTCGGCTTGTTTAGCTCAATTGATTTCTTCAATGTGACAGGAATCCTTCAACAGACAAATG
>CM068967.1:56141430-56151816 GCA_035128595.1 Eptatretus atami
TTTGTTTGTGTGCAGGATATCTCAAAAAGTTGTGGACAGATCCGGATGAAATCCGGACAAACGGATTAGATTTTGGTGAAGATCCGGATCCGGATCCGACGACGAGAATTTTTTAAGTGATTCTTCACCATTGAGAGATAGATAGGGCCAAAAATTATAGAGAACGATATCTCAAAAAGTTGTTGACTGATTCGGATAAAACTTGGGGGACATGTTGGGTGTGTGATAAGGAAGAATTGATTCAATTTTGGTGAAGATCCGAATTCGGATGTGGATCCAATAATTTTTGAAGTGATTCTTCATCATTGAGAGATAGGGCTAAACTGATAGAAGCATGATATCTCAAAAAGTTGTGGACGGATTCGGATGAAACTTGGTGGATACGTTGGGTGTGTGGCAGGGACGAATTGTTTCGATTTTGGTGACAATCCAAATCTGGATCTGGATACGAGAATTATTTAATCTTCAAAGTGATTCTTCTCCATTGAGAGATGAGGCGAAAAACCATATAGTATTGTATAGCATCATATTTACCCTCGCCAAAGGATTCGGAGAGGGGATTGCATTTGGGTCCGTTTGTTACTTGGCAAAAAAAAGAATTTTTTTTGACAAGTATGTTGATCACCTCCGTGTGTGTGTGTGTGTGTGTGTGTGTGTGTTGTTTGTTTTTTTTGTGTTTTGTTTTTGTTTTTTGTTGGTTTTTTTTTGGTTTTTTTGTTATGTTTTTTTTTGTTGTTTGTTTTGTTTTGTTTGTTTTTGTTTGTTTGTCTGTCCGCCGCCTCCAGCCCAAAACGCTCAAACGATCATTCTGAAATTTTCAGAGATTAATGTCACCGACCCTGCGACGATCCTGCATTGAAGTTTCATAAAATTCGGTCGACCAAAAAGGTCTACATGGGCCAATAGGCCAATAAGCAATTTGAGCCAAATTTTCTAAAATCCTCAAATTTCATCCGATTGACTTGAAATTTGAATAGGATTTGCACATCAGGTCAATGAATTCAACCACCAATTACTTTTCAGGTTATCATAGGTCAAAAGGTCAACATAGGCCATAAGGTCAACCCAAAATAGGCGAAATTTTAAAGTTATTTCTAAAATTGTCAATTTTCATCCGATTGACTTGAAATTTGAAGACCATTTGCATATCAGTTCGGTGAATTCAGCCACTTATTAATTTTGAGATCAAAACCGTCTAAAAGGCCAATTTGGGCCAAATTTGGCCAAATTTTCTAAAATCCTCAATTTTCATCCGATTGACTTGAAATTTGAAGAGCATTTGTATATCAGGTCACCGAATTCAACCACCTATTAATTTTGAGGTAAAAGTAGGCCAAAAGGTCAACATAGGCCAAATTTTTGAAATCCTTAATTTTAATCTAATTAACATGAAATTTGAAGAGCATTTGCACATCAGGTCAAATAATTCAACCACCTACTAATTTTTAGGTAAACAAAGGCCAAAAAGTCGACATAGGCCAATAGACAAATTTGGGCAAAATTTTCTAACATTCTCAATTTTCATCTGATTGACTTGAAATTTGAAGAGCATTGTCATGTTATGGTGCTGAATTCAAACACCTATTAATTTTGAGGTAAATATAGGCCAAAAGGTCAACATAGACCAAATTTCTAAAATCCTCAATTTTAATCCTATTAACTTGAAATTTGAAGAGCATTTGCATATCAGGTCAAATAATTCAACCACCAACTAATTTTGAGATAAACATAGGCAAAGGTCGACATAGGCCAATTTGGGCAAAATTTTCTAACATCCTCAATTTTCATCTGATTAACTTGAAATTTGAAGAGCATTTTCATGTTAGGTTGCTGAATTCAAACACCTATTAATTTTGAGGTAAACATAGGCCAAAAGGTCAACATAGACCAAATTTCTAAAATTCTCAATTTTAATCCTATTAACTTGAAATTTGAAGAGCATTTGCAAATCAGGTCACTGAATTCAACCACCTATTAATTTTGAGGTAAAGGTAGGCAAAAAGATCAAAATAGGCCAACTTGGGCCAAATTTTATAAAATCCTCAATTTTCATCTGATTAACTTGAAATTTTACAAGGAATTTAGGCACAGGAGGAGGCCATTGGGCCCATCATACCTGCACCACACCAATACCAGATTTAATCAATCTGTTGATATCCCTTCCCTTCCCTTCGTGTGCAGCCTTTTTGGCTGCTACACTGGTACTCATTTTGCCGACCTCACAAGGATGAGAGGCTGAGTCAACCCCCTAGTGTTAATTCAGCAGCCAACAGGGATTGAACTCAGGACCCTAGGATCCCAAGCCACCACCCTAACTGCTAAGCCAACACCAGGTTAGAATAACATTTTTGAAGAGAGCATTTTCTCTTTTTATTTTTGAAGAGAACATTTGAAGAGCATTTTCATGTCAGGTCGTTTAATTCAACTAACAATTAATTTTAAGGTCAAAAGGTCAACACAGGCCCAATTTCTAAAATTGATAGATGGGGCCAAAAACTAAATATATCACTATATCTCAAAAAGTTGTGGATGAGTTATGACAAAACAAGGTGGATGAGTTGGATAGGGGACAAGAACAAGCAGATTGGATTTTGGTTCTGATCCAGCCCATCAGTGGGATACAAAACGTGAACTGTTCCAGCTGGTAGAGGTATGCGCTCTACCGAGTGCCATTCTACTTTGTGCTGTTTTGCCAAGTTGTCCCTCTTTGAGTGATTTTTCATTTGTTTGGTTGTCTGTCTGTTTGTCTGTCTTTGTTTGTCCGCACAGAACTTTCGTGTTTTTCTCCGCAACTGCTTGTCAGATTGAGACAAAATTTTCACCATTGGTGCAACTACTCATGTAGAATGCTTCTATCATAATTACGACGTCATAGGTCACATGGTGCGGCAGCCATATTGGAAAAATGGAAAAACTTTGACCCTCTGTATCTCTGAAACCACACCAAGGAAAAATTTGAAACTTGGCACAATGCAAGTACTCCTCATGGGAAATGAGAGTGAAATTTTATGCCTTCATAGGTGCCTTTGTTATGATGTCATAATTGCATATGTAGAACGCTACATCCAATCAGTATGAAATTTTTTGAGTCATTGAGGGATTAAATGGTCCACAATTTTTTTAGATGACGTCATCGGTCACATGATTCTGTAGCCCTATTGTATTTTTGTTTTTTAAACCTTCAAAAATCTTCTTCTCTGAAATGACTGAACAGATCGAGGCGAAGCTTTATACAAATGACCGCCTATCCATGAGGAACATATGAGTCACACATATGATGTCATAGGTCATATGGTTTGGCATCCATATTGGATTTACCTGAAAACCTATAAAAATACACCACTCAAAAGAAGTCCTGGCGAGGGTTTGCAGTCTCTGATTGCTCTTTTTCTTGTTCAAAAATGTATTGGGCCCGATATGTTATCGTGGATCAGGCATTACGTGGTGGAGGTATGCATTCTACCGAGTAGCCTTCTAGTTTGGATAATAATTTCAATCCAACCAATTATGGCTGGAATACCATTTATCCGATGACGTCATCATTATCACCCTAAATACCCTACTAGCAGGGGTACCCGGCATTGCCAGGCAATGCGTGGTCCCTCCTCCCACCCCTCTTCCCTCCAGACTCCCTCTCCACCCCTCCTCCGGACTCCAACCCCTTCCGTTACCTCCTCCCATCCCACCCTTCCCCTCCCTTCTCTCATCTCCACGCTTTCCCTCCCTCCCTCCCACAAAGGAATTTTCACAGGGTTTTTCACCACATTTGGGAAAAATAACTGATTAAAATAAACACACTTTAGATTTCTACCAACCTCTAACGTGCCACATATCATGTCAAAATCTGCCCCCGAGGGACAAATTAATCGATATGGACAAAATAAGCCATGGTATATAAATATACTCGTACTGTATATGTATCTGTTTATCCTCATCACCATGTAATGAATGTGGGGTGTGTTCAGTTCACAAGTTTCTTGTAGAGCGCTTGCCAAGTGGCTTAAGCACTCAAGCAAGCACTCCCTTCAATATAGTTAAGGAACAGCTGGCTTGGCAAGCACCAGCTAGCTGCTTGGTAACTGAACACACTTCTGGACATCTCGACAGCATACAGTACATACAAAAGGACAGTTTAAAAAAAATAATTAAAGACTTCAAATATTAATCATGACTATTTTCATTGTAATGAAAAGGTACCTTGTTCAGTTTTCAACGTGTTTTTATTTTATAAAATGTACATAAACTCAGAGGTGATGTTCAGTGTAAGAAAGTGTACGTGTACATTTAAGACAACTTAAAAGTCGATGTGCACATTTCATATAACTTTAAAGTGTACGTGTACATACAAGTTAAAAATATCTCTTGGGAATTTCCCCAGCGGCCTCCTGACTAATTAATCACGGAGGCATTTCACGACCCAGCCAATTTTAATGTTTATTTACTTCATATAATATGTAAATTACATGTCCATCAGTTTGTATATAAACCTTAAAAAGTCAAGCGAAAACTAAAAGTTGTTTTTTAAATGAAAGACCTCTATTTTCTTTCTTCTGCATTATGAGAACTTACCTTCATTGTGCGGTGTATATTCGACCACTGCCATGATCGCTGTGAACAAAACATGCATTGCCTCATTTGAGTTATAATCAAAATGTACCTTTGTGTCCTCAAAAGTGTACCTTTATATAATGATAGAAGATGCATTGTTCAGTCTTCAAATGTACATCAGAGGCAGCTATGTGACCCCCTCAGAGCTATATGAAGTGAAAAAGATGGTGGTGATTTCTGGACGGCTGGAGGGAAAGGCGTGGCCTGGCTAGTGGGTGGTGCTTGTGATGCTGGGGGAGAGAGGGGAAGACGTGGCCTGCACAATGGGTGGCGCTTATGACCCACAGACACAAACTCGGCTTTATATATAAGATGGGGAATTGATGACATGTGCCAAGTTTCAATTTTTTTCGCTGAGTGGTTTCAGAGAGAATAAAGTCCAAATTTTTTTTCTTTAATCCAATATGCCTGCCATACCATGTCACCTATGACAACATAAATTTAATTGTTCACTCATACCGGGTCATATACTGTATCGGATATATATGAAGTTTCAGATTTTTGGATAAAGATTTCAATTCAACCAATTATGGCTGGAATACCACTTCATTGATGACGTCATCATAATCACCCTATATACCCCATGGGGAGTTGATGACATATGCGACGTTTCAATTTTTTTCGTTGAGCTGTTTCGGAGAAAATGATGTCGAAATTTATTTTCTTTAATTGAATATGGCTGCCATACCATGTAGCCTATGATGGCAGATTTAAAAAAGAATATTCTCCATGGGGAGTCAGTAGAGGATTAATGGGGCTTCTGAGGCAGCCATTCAAATGAATGTGGGGAAAAGGGAAAAACTTTCTGACTCAAGCCCCAAAAGCCCAAAATAGGAGACTGATTTTCTCCCCCTTCACCAATACAAGCAAATGTAAAATTGAGACTGATTTTCTCCCCCTCCCATACAAGCAAATGTAAAATTGAGACTGACTCAAGCCCCAAAGCCCAAAATAGGAGACTGATTTTCTCCCCCTCCCATACAAGCAAATGTAAAATTGAGACTTACTGATTAAAGCACTTCTTTCCCTTCATATTTTCATTCCACTCAGAGAGTGAACCAATGAACATTTGTCCATGTTCTACTTTGGGGAATAACTTAATTTTCCTATTACATTAATCTCCATCGAGTATATTCACAAAGATTACTTTGGAACTTAGTTCTTCATTTAAATGTCTTTGTTGAGCGGAAATGAAATGATAAATTTCTCTCAATGCTCTTATTTGACCACCTCCTAAGCCACATATCATTTTGAGATTGCAGTAAATTGTTTTTCCATTGTTCAATTGATAACCATCAAAGTTTTCAGTCCATTCAGGGATATTAATTTTTTTTTTACATCCTCCAACTTATTTGAATTAAATTTATCCGCTTATTTGTTTTATATACTTTTACCCCAGTTATTTCTTCAATAAGACTTATTTGATATTTCTCACATTCTTTATGTTTTCCATTTAAATACCAAGGCTGATTAAATCTCCACTCTTTGGTTTGGTTATTGCTTGGTTCTATCATTTATAAATCAGTAAAAAGACAGCGGTACCCTGTTAAAATTCCCAACCCAATATTTTAATACTTGTACTTATAACCATAAGGGATACTATTTATTCCATTCTCTAAATTATATCCTTTATCATCAAAAGCTCCTAATGCTTTCTTATTTATCTCTTCTGTATATAATAATTGATGTTTATAACTTCTTATTGTATTCATTTTTCTGTTCTCTTCCTTCTTTAAGGTTAAACAGTTGTAATAATGTTTAAAGTTTATTGTTTCCTTGATTATATTTTTCTTTATTCCCTTTAGCTTCTTATCACACCTTTCAATGTTATTATTATCAATATACGTAAAAGCATAAGACTTTGATCTCAATTCTATAAATTCACTCATGACCTTCCCACCCAATTCATCTTTAAACTTACCAACAACCTTTTTATTCTTTGATGAAACAACACATCACCTGACTTATAATTACTTGTATCATATATATCAATATTATCAATCATATCCTCATATACATCACTTGTCTTAATTTCTAATATAAACTTTCTGTATCCATATGTAACAATGACACATTATCCTTCCTCATACTTTGATTTTAAATTATTATAGTAAAAAGTCATACATTAACGACTTTGACAAGTAAAGAATTGATGTTCCCATATAAATAGGTTTATCCATTTCAATACTCTCTTTTTTCAAATGAAGAGCACAAACGTTCTCTGAAAACACCTCTGCTCGTTCGATACTTGGTCTATTAATTAACTTTGAAGCCTGTTTCCAAGATGTAGCAAGTCTTATGTTTTGTCGATTCCTAACATTTTTCCATAGTCTTTCCAAATACAGCATTATTCATTAATTTATGAAAGTCCTTCTCAAAATCTGTTTTTGCTTCTGTTCTCCTTTTTGTATTAAAATCAATACACTTCTTTAACCAATGACTTTGTTTAAATTTCAAAATCCGATGAATTTTCCGCACTCTCAACCCAGCAGATAAATATTGTCTCAAGTTCCTTTGATGCAAAACATAACTTTCTTTATCATTTATGTAGTAAGTAGTTTTTCTGGAGATTTACCTTTTATATTAAATGACTGTTGGTAATCACTTAACCATTCTTTTCTTGGACTTTCTTTATCAGGGGCAAAAGGTAGGTCTTTGTGTTTGTGATGAATTTCTTCTGGTTATTTTAAATCAACTCAAAATAATATCCAACTTCAGCTTTATCCATTCTTTTTGAGAGGAGACAACAATGTCTTGTAAAACTTTTTCATAATATTTTTCTTTAACCCATTTAAGTTTTCCATAAGGTAAAGATTGAGACATAGCCCACCCATACAAATGGTTTGCATCATAATACATCAGGTAAGAGTTGGCCTCATTCTTATTATAATCAGGAAGATATTTGTTATTTGCTTTAGCATATCTCTTGGATCATACTTGAGATATTCCTCCTCTTTTAGCCTTCTCTATCATTAAAAGCATATCTATATCACTGATTAATTCAAAATTCTGTTTTGTCGTTTTTAACATAGCACTCCAAGCCAAACGGAGCTGTGTGATCGTGAACGGGGTCTAATCCATAAGAATTTTTATTATGACAGACTGTTCATAAAGTTTCAAACACATCAGCCAATAACAATACATCAGTTTTAAGATACAAATCATGATATTCTCCAAGATTCTTTATATTAAACTTCTCCCAACCTTTTTAGCTTGTGTATAATCTCTATCGGAAATATGAGTTTTATTCAACTTGCCATAGAAACTTTCCCTTGAAGGAAGTTGTGTTTCTTTAAACTTCTCAAATGAATCCATATATGTCATACGGATATTCCCGTTTGTGAAAGAGATCAATCTCTTCTTGATTTGAGAAATGTGATTTAAGATTCGGGAAGTTTTAATATTGATGCTAAGTTAGATATTGGAATTGCCAAAAACTTGTATGTGTCAAGAAATCTGATATGGGTTATGGGGGATGTATGAATTGTTTTTGTGAATGAGATGTATTTTTATCTGTGTTAGGAATGGCAGAAAATCTCCAGATGTCTTTGAAAGTTCATTTTAAATAGATGTGTTCATAGTGAGCATTGTGAAGAAAGACAGAATAAAGTTTGGGGCTTGTAATTAAGATTACAACGGAATGAGCTGGACCTCTTATTTACCAGTAAGATGACAGTATTCCTTAACCTTGACCTCTCCCTCAATTTTCTCCTCACAAATATGACAGTTACTGTTCTTTCTAAATTCCTTTTTCTCTCCCTTTGTTAATGACATTGTTTATAGGTTTAAACCATTATTTCTCTTTGTCTTATACAGTCTTTTTCCAATCGTCTTACAAACTCCTCTGAGGCATCTTCTCCTCTATGAAGTTCTAACTGTTGTATTCATCACCAACAGATGATTTGATATAACAACAGAAACCACAAGGAGTATGTTTTTGATTTTTATTTGTGTATGATTTATTTGTATTTGGAGAAACACTATCTATCTTTTCAAGGATACTTTCAAAATCAGCATATATCACAAACGGATGTTTTATAGATTTGTTAAAATCTTTGAATGATATGTTTGAACCTGCTTTTGGTAAATTGATTACGGTTGATTTATGATTACTACAATATTTTGAATGTTGATTTAATCTTTCTTTTGTGTGAAAGGAGTTGCGACATCTCTTACAAGGATACGTTTTGCATTTTCTCTTATATAGTTGTGATTTGGTTAATCTTGAATAAAATTTTTTATGAAAGCATAATGTGATTTTTCCTTTGAAGTAAAGTAGAGAAGGTCAATGTGTGTTTTCATCATTTTTGTAGTTTGTTGGAAATTTTTAATATCTGAACTTTGTTCATATCCGTTAATCCATATACATGAACAGATAGATTATTCATTTTCTCAAATTTAGGAATATCTCTCAGTGGCATTGGAAACTTTAAATCTTAACATTTAATTTATTTTCGTATTTCTTATAATGTTCAACCTTTCAGGATTCCATTGTGGAGGATGTAGGTGAGCAAGAACAGACCATAGAAAATATTATTATCTTTGTTTGAATATTAACAACTGCTTTCTTAAGTTTTATCTCTTTTGTTAAATCAATATAAGAAGAAGCTTGAAGAGGATCTTATTTTAAGATGTGTATATCTAAAAAGATTTTTTTTTGTAATAGTAAATCCACTATCTACTACAGTGTTATCAACATCTTGTCTCTGGAGTTCATCGTAAATGTCACATCTTACAAAATCTTGAAATGATGAGATAAAGTGAGGGTTTGTCCTCGTATAGGGAGTAGTTCATCGCCTTGTCTTACCATATTCAATTTTACTCCCATATAAAACTAAAATTTTCATTTCATTTAATGTGTTTTATTATAGTTTCAATACTTTGTTTAACCACATCAAACAGCTTCCATGATTGAAGATGGTCCAGGGTCTTGAAAGCGAAACAATCTTATTTTTACATGTCCTTTAAATGCCCCATCAGTGTTTTCAATGGAGAATTTGTGGCACCTTCCCTTTCTCATTGTTCTTGTGATTGCATGATTGAAGGTGTTTATTATAATTTTTTAAAGAATATCATTACCACATCTATCACAATGTTTTGTTCCTTGGTCAAGTGGAAATATTTGTCTGAAAAGATTGAATGTGTTTTTGTTGGTTTGAAGGTGTTTTTTATAACATTTATATTCATGATTACAAACATCGCAGTACGTTGTATTCACCGTATTTATATAATAAAACTTGCTAAAAATAAAATTTTCTTGATGAAAATATCGTTCAATTCATAGGTGAATCTGTGCTTAAAACCATTTTATCTTCCAACTTTTTTCACTTAATAAATACAATGTATCAAGACACAAAAGACAAGTTTCAATCAATCTCTTCATTTGTAAAAGATACTGAGAAATATGTCGAGGATGTAAAATTGAATAAAGAATAATATAACAACTATGGATAAAAACAATTATAGTGAATGATATGAGTTCTTTAATTTCCTTCAGTGGAAGGGCTTTTAGTATATCTGGAAGAACATCAATTAAAATACCTCTAACAAAAGTTTCTCCTCCTCCTCTTTGGCAATGTATTCAAAACAGAAAAAGCAATGAAACAATAAAAAATATCAAAAAAGAAAAATCTCATGGATGAAGCTTTTGAAAGAAAGAGAAGACCATCTGCAATATGCAAGGAGAAATTTGTATTTTTTCAGCAACCCTAAAGATGTAAATCCTGATGAAATAAAGGATGTTTAATATATCAGGTGAAATGACATTTCGTTCATAGT
>CM068967.1:56153649-56170835 GCA_035128595.1 Eptatretus atami
TGAAGAAAGACAGGAATAAAGTTTGGGGGCTTGTAATTAAGATTACAACGGGAATGAGCTGGACCTCTTTATTTACCAGTAAGATGACAGTATTCCTTAACCTTGACCTCTCCCTCAATTTTCTCCTCACAAATATGACAGTTACTGTTCTTTCTAAATTCCTTTTTCTCTCCCTTTGTTAATGACATTGGTTTATAGGTTTAAACCATTATTTCTCTTTGTCTTTCGTCTTTTTCCAATACGTCTTCCTCTCTGGAGGCATCTTCTCCTCTATGAAGTTCCTAACTTGTTGTATTCATCACAACAGATGATTTGATTCCAGAAACCACAGGGTATGTTTTTTGATTTTTATTTGTGTAATGATTTATTTGGTATTTGGAAGGAAACACATGCTATCTTTTTCAAAGGATACTTTCAAAATCAGCAATATATCACAAACGGATGTTTTAATAGATTTGGTTAACAGATCTTTGAATGATATGTTTGAACCTGCTTCTGTAAAGTGATTACGGTTTGAGATTTAATGATTACTAGCAATATTATGAATGTTGATTAAAAATCTTCTTTTGTGTGAAAGGAGTTGCGACATCTTCTTAGCATACAAGGATACGTTTTGCATTTTCCTCTTGTATAGATTGTGGATTTGTTAATCTTGATATTTTTGATGAAGAGCATAGATGTGATTTTAATTCCTTTGAAGTAAAGTAGAGAAGGTCAATGTGTGTTTCATCATTTTGGTAGTTGTTGGAAATTTTTAAATATCTGAACTTTGTTCAATATCCGTATCGCATATACATGAAGCAATAGAATTATGTCATTTTCCTCAAATTTAGGATAATATCTCTGCACAGTGGGCCTGGAAACTTTAAAATCATTAACAATTTAATTTATTTTCGTATTTCTTATAATGTTCAAAGACCCTTTCAGGATTCCATTGGTGGAGGATGTAGGTGAGCAAAGAACAGACCATAGAAAAATTTTTATGTATCTTGTTGTTTTGAATATTACAACTGCTTTTTAAGTTTATCTCTTTTGTTAAATCAATATAAGAAGAGCTTGAAGAGGATCCTTATTTTTAAGATGTGTATATCTAAAAAGTTTTTTTTGTAATATAAAATCCACTATCTACTACAGTGTTATCAAACATCGTTGTCTCTGGAGTTCATCGTAAATGTCCCATGCTTACAAAATCTTTGAAATTGATGAGATAAAGTGGAGGGGTTTGGTCCTCGTATAGGGAGTAAGTTTGCATTGCGCTTGTCTTAACCATATTCCAATTTTAACTCCCATAATAAAACGGCTAAAAGTTTTCATTTCATTTAATGTGTTTTTAATTATAGTTTCAATACTTTGTTTAACCACATCAACAGCTTCGCATGATTGAAGATGGTCCAGGGTCTTGAAAGCGAACAATCTTATTTTTACATGTCCGCTTTAAAAAATGCCGCCATCAAGTGGGTTTTCCATGGAGAATTTAGTGCACCTTCCTTTCTTCATTGTTCTTGTTGATTGCATGATTGAAGTGTTTATTATAATTTTTTTAAAAGAATAATCATTACCAATGCTATCAACAATGTTTTGTGTCCTTGTCAAGATGGAAAATATTTGTCTGAAAAGATTGAATTTGTGTTTGTTGTTTTGAAGGTGGTTTTTTATACATTTATATTCATGATTACAAAGAGCATTCGCAGTAACAGTTGTATTCGCCGTTATATATAATAAACCTCTGGCTTAAAAATAAAATTTTCTTGATGAAATATCGTTCAAGCTTCATAGGTGAATCTGTGCTTAAAACAAGTGGCAGGAGACGACAGATCTCATTGTTATCTTCCAACTTTTTTCACTTAATATATACAATGTATCAAGACACAAAGACAGTTTCATCAATCATCTTCATTTGGTAAAAGGATACTGAGAACTAATGTCGAGGATGTTATATTATTGTATATAAAGATAATCAACAACTATTGATAAAACAGATTATAGTGAAAGATATGAGATTAATTAGGGCTGTTGACGTTATGTATCTGAAGAGAGAGCGAAAGGAGAAAAGAACGGCGGTCTAACATAAAGTTTCTCCTCTCCTTTTGCAATGTACTTCAAACTAGACAAAAGCAATAATAGTATAATAACGAAAATTATCGCGCTGAAAAGAGAAAAGACATGTGCAGAGATGGCCAAGGAGAGATTATTTTTTCAAGCAACCCTAAGATGTAAATCCTGATGAATATATTATGTATGTTTATATATTCTTGTTGTATATATGTATTTATGTCGTTATTGAAGGATCATTAAAATACCTTTAATATAAAATGTAGTCGTTGAATCTGTTAATGAAAAAAAGTATCTAGATATAGATGGTAATGCGTTTTTTCTTCTAATTAAATGATGAGTCATCTATTAACTGAAGATTTTGAAGATTATGAGAGTGATGATAGTATCTCTGTTGGAACAGAAGACCGTTATGAAACGCGAGAGTTTGTTGTTGTAGGGACAGAAGGAGTTAATGAAAGTAGTTTTATAGATGATTGTGAAAGCACCACTGAAAGCTACAGAAGAAGATACCGAAGATGAATTTATTTGAAGGTAAAGTTTTATCTTTGTAAAATATGATAGTATACCGCTAGATATTGAGTCCTTGAATTCCCTGATTCTCCATATGACAAATTTGAGATTGGCCTGCATGTGATAGAGTGGGATTAAACACAAGTCAGAGTCAAAAGCTATAAACTAATGGTATTTCTGTGATTATCTATAATTATGATAATAAAAAATATGAAAGGAATATATTATTTTTGATTTACAAGACACCAAAAATGAATTTAACTTTGCAAAGATTGATTAGAGAGATGAATGTAAGTATAGGGTGATAACACACCTTTTCCTAACAATGAAGAAACTGAACGTATCGAGAAATGTTCATTGATTGTTATATATTATTCACGATTGCCATTTCAAAGGGAAATATCACACAAGATTGTGTAAATAAAATAATGGATTATCTTGAAATTAAATACGCCAAACTTCCGGATAAAATATAGTTCTAAAAAAGCCAATAATAATTAAATAACCTGTTTTCCAAATCTATAAATGAATGATTTTTAACCCATTTGGGAAAAATAAGAATAAAATAAACAACCATTTAAAAATCTTCCAAATTCATAAGATGTCTCATAGTTGGTTGCAAGGCGATTGTGGAAAAACCTGCTTATTTTTAAAGATGCTCCTTTAGCTCCCAACTATTTTAGATTATGATAATTTAAATAATTTCATCAACAACGGTTAAGTTTTCACGTGAGTATCAAACACTCTCACAGGTTTTAAATGCTGGTGCTTCAAAAAAAAGAAGATATAATCGGTTTATTTAAACTTCAAAACAACTAAATGATTAACGACATTGAAGATATAATACACTATTTTGTGATAAGACAGAGATATAAAGAAATCAAAACCGTAACTTGCATTCTTATGATATGACGGATGATATACCTTCCTGCCCAAGATTTGGATAAATCAAAAAAAAAACTCGTTAATCTTCGAGATTGTGGTTTTAATGAGAGAAACCAAACGGTATATGGATAGACTACTAACCAAGAAGGGGAGACATCTTCTTGTAATTGTATTTATATTTATGTGTCATTGCTATATATGGCATACAGATAGGTTTATATTAGAAATTAAAGACAAGTGAATGTAATAATGAGGATATGATTGATAATATTGGATAAATATGATACAAGTATTATTTTGTCAGGTGATGTGTTCTTTTCATCAAAATTAATAAAAAAGGTTATTGGTAAATTTAAAAAGATGAACTTGGGTGGGAAGTGATGAGTGATATTTATAGGATTGAGAATCAAAGTCTTATGCTTTTACGTATATTGATAATAAATAACATTGAAAGTTGATAAGAAGCTAAAGGGATAAAGAAAAATATAATCAGGAAACAATAAAGCTTTAACAATTATGACAACTAATAAACTTTAAACATTATTACAACTGTTTAACCCTTAAGAAGGAAGAAGTACAGAAAAATGAATACAATAAGAAGTTATAACATCAATTGTATACAGAAGAGATAAATAAGAAAGCATTTGGAGCTTTGGTGATAAAAGAATATATTTTAGAGAATGGAATCAATTGTTATGCCTTATGGTTATAAGTATAAGTGTTAAATATTTGTTGGGAATTTTAACAGGCTAACTGCCATTTTTACTGATTTATAAATGATAGAACCAAGCAATAACCAAACTAGAGTGGATATGTAATCAGCCTTGGTATTATAAATTGGAAACTAAAGAAAATGTGATAAAATATCAAATAAGTCTTATTGAAGAAATAAAGGCGGGGTAAAAGGTGTATAAAACAAATATAGCGTGATAAATTTAATTACAAAATAAGTTGGAGGATGTAAAGAAAAATAACAAAATATCCTTGAATGGACTAAAACTTTGATGGTTAATCAATATATGACAATGGAAAAACAATTTACTGGCTAACATCTCAAAAATGATATATGGCTCAGGAGGTGGGCAAATATGAGCACTTGAGAGAAGTTTATCATTTCATTTCTTGCTCCACAAAGACATTTAAACAGAACAAGTTCAAAGTAATCTTTGTGAATAACTGATGGAGATGAATGTAATCGGAAAATTAAGTTATTCCCCAAAGTAGCATGGACAAATATTCATTGTTCACTCTTTGAGTGGAATGAAAATATGAGGGAAAATAAGTGCTTTAATCAAGTAAGTCTCAATTTACATTTGCTTGTATGGGAGGGGGAGAAAAATCAGTCTGAATTTTACATTTGGCTATTGTATGGGAGGAAAGGGAATCGGTCCTCAAATTTTAACATTTTGCTTGTATGGGGAAGGGAAGGGAATCGATCCTCAATTTTACATTTGGCTTGTATGGGAGGGGGGAGAAATCAGTCTCCAATTTTTGGCTATTTGTGGCTTGAGGCAGTCTTAATTTTACGATTTGCTTGTATGGGAGGGAAGGGGATAAATGGAGTCTCCTATTTTTGGGCTTTTGCTTGTGTGAGAGGGAAGGGGATCAGTCCCTCAATTTTAGCATTTGCTTGTATGGGAGGGGGAGGAAACTCAGTCTCCTATTTTGGGCTTTTGGGGCCTTGAGTCAGAAAGTTTTTCCCTTTCCCCCATTCATTTTGAAATTGCTTGCTCAGGAGCCCCATAATCCTCTACTGCAGTCTCTCCTATGTTTGAAGTTTCGTATCAATCGGCAACAGTTGCAGAAAAAAACATTTTAAAGCAAAAAATATATAGATGTGGATTACAACATTATGTGGGAACACCATCCGACTCTCCCCCAACAAAATGTGCTGTCTGTCCTCTGAGGCACTTTAAAACTGGTATCGCCATCTGCTAACATTGGTTGTATATGTTAAAAGATTCATTATGTCTTTTGTGAAGAGTAAGCGAGTGATTTTGGGCCACCATGATCGAAGCACGCGAGCACCAACAGTAAGAAAGCACCAATACCTGCGCAAATCACCTCCAAGTCGAATGTCAGGCACTGGCCAGCTTGATTTAATGAAAAGATTCGGACATGTAACCTTGTAATCCAAATGAGCAATCCAACAAGAATTTGGGAATTAATGCAGCCTTAAAATAAGTAGTAGTACTGCAGGAAATGATTTCTGTACTATCCACATGAAACTGAAATCAACTTATTCCTCCACCCTCCAAATGTCGGTTATTGCACCATATATTTATGCACAACTCTCGGGCAATGTTGTTGCATTAAACACCTTCAACAATGCTGGGAAATGGTGACGAATGTTATCCTACGTGAGGATTGATGTCGTTCAATGCAATCACAGGCAATTGTAATACTGTTTTGAAGTCGTTTCTCTCTTCAGATACGGCATGATCTCTTCCTCTTGTGTTGTTTTTCATTGGTGTTTTTGAAATGTACTTTTTCCATTTTTTGATTCTGTCTTCTTTTTACATTTCCTCTGTGGGGTTTATGAGCATTAAACTCTTGTTACCTCGTCACCAAAGGTGGATGGAGGTTATGTTTAGCCTGTTGGATGTTATCTCCAATTTGGGTTCCTCCAGGAGGTGGGAGGAACTCAAAATGTCCAACCTCCTATTTTTTTTGGTAAAATATCATGATTCATGAACCCAAACCTGTGAAGTTTCGTTCTCAGAGCTCGTTGCCAAGGGCTCTTTTCAAGAGTCGGTCACTGAACCTCTGACAAACGCTCCCCTGGTAAGCTCGTTTGGAGTGATATTCCCCGAATGAATTTTTGATTTTAAACAAACTCAGTAAGGGTTTTCTTCATCTAATTCTGTAGCTCCAACTCACTCACTGGCTACAATTTCAAGCTTTTTTCAATTTTTTTTAGACTCATTTTTTGCCTCATTTTTTAGATCCTGGTATTTGGTCATTTCCTGATTTTTTGTAGCATTTAGTCCAAAGTCAATGGGAATGAACTCAATCCACAATGCTGACCTTTTCACTTTTTGTGTTTGAGCACTATGTCCGGGACACCAGTGCTTTGTTTGTAGTGTTCACACTTGATACGGGATCATTTTTGTTCATGTATGAGCATTACTTGTTCATTTTCAAAGGATCGGATTCAGTTTGGGTTGGCATGAATTGTCTGGGGACCAGGATGTTGTCATGTTACAGATGTAACGCAGTGGATTACTTTCAAACACTGTCAAGTATTTTTGTGTACAGCTGTTTTCTGCATGATTTTTGTACATCCAAAATGAGGTGAACTGGTACTTCCTGTTTTTCCCCACAAAACCTGCATTTGCTGATTGGCTCAATCCTACCATTTTCTTTCAAGGCATTAGTGTCCGTGTCCTTCATCTTTGGCCAATGATTGATGACTCATTCTCCATCCCAACTAATTTGACCTCTTCTTAGTATTCCAAAGAGAAATGTCAAACTCTTTTAAAATCTTCCTGCCTCTTTGCATTCTGCCATTTGTCGAGTTAGTCTGCTGATTTTTTTTTATTTGTATTTGTCCTTTCCTTATTAGCCCCCATTTGGAACTAGTCCCCCAAAACGGGGATTTTGGATTTGTTCTCGATTTTTTCGGTGCATGCGTCCTGCAACCATAATATCGGACATGTATGGACCAATTTTATTCATACTTTGGCAAAAGACAACAAATGATGGTATACAATATGCACATCAATTTGTTTCGGCGATGCAAATCAAAAGATGGCCGACTGGTGACCATTTTCCAGTTGGTAAAAAAAAATGTCCAGTGGCGAACACGTCCGCAACCATTTCTCAGAACATACATTTACCGATCTTGTTCAAACTTTGGCCAGCACAGAATAACGAAGATGGCTTTAATAGGTGCATCTTTTTATATTTCGACATCCAGATCCAAAGATCGCTGCTGGTGGCCATTTTAATTACTCACATGTCCCCCAACATTTCATGGACATGCATGGTCTGATTTTGTTGAAACTTGGCAGAAAGCACAGTACATGATGAATTATTCACATGCACTCACTTTCATTTTGTGATCTGATCAAAAAGAATGGCCTACTGGTAGACAGATGGCCATTTTAGTTGTACATAAATTGGGCTAACCCTCTATACTCCGTACAGAAAAATTACAAAAAGCAACAGGGGCTATGAACATTTTATGTCTATTTTTTTACTTGTTTTCTTGCAATCATTGGGCTGCGATTTGTTTCTGTTTCGTTTTCCTGTGTAGTATCCATTCATTTGCACTGTTTTTGGATGGTTGTTGCTAAATGATTTAAGGACCCTGTTTCTGGTGTGGTTTGATTTCTTGCTGTATAACAATTCAATTCCGATAGTCTGTTGAGATTTTCATGTACTCCGCTAGTCCCGACAGCATAATGTTCTGTGCACTTGGTTAAGCTCCATCAGGACCACCTCCTCCTTCTCGTAATCAATGCTATAACTTTTTTTATAACAATACTTGCTTGTTGTTGAATATTTGGCTTCCCTCTCATACTCTTGTTGGGAACAAAATGGTTGGAGACTGGTCCTTTAGCGGCAGCCCTTTCGACTTCCAACCCTCGTCTACTCAACCGAGCAAAGAAATAAACTGGCCCACTTCCAAAGAACCCAAAGAAGCTTGATGCCTCTCATGGAAGATCCTCAAGTGGACGGATCAAGTAAAGGGTCGAAATGTCTGTCCCTGGTCCACTTTGAACAAGGCGGGAGGAAGGCAGATGGATAACAATCTCCAGCGAATGCCTTCATATAAAATGCGGCTGTGAAGAGGCTCATTTCAAGTGAAAAGCTTGTGCATACCAAGGCACGAGCGCTGCCAGTTCGTTAAAACTGAATAAGGAGAAGAGTTCCAAGTGAAGAAGATTGATAGTCCCCAAAAAGTTTGCGAAGACCACAAGTCAAGCTAAAGCGGCCCAAGAACGCAACCAAAAACCCAGCTGTGAAGAGGGCAATGCAAAAGATACCCTAGAAAAGCGAAAAGAGCTGCTGCCGCCTCCTTTGAAGCGATTCAGTAAGAAATCTGCCAGGTCATAAAATAGGAAAACAAGGTACTGCCAAGGAGGCAAGGGAAGACCAAGGCATAGAAGCCAAAGTCCAAAAATCTGTAACCAAGGGATTCAAGAACAAGAAGGCAACACTTATAAAATTGTGAGGGGAAGATAATTGAAGTGGAGGTAAAGTGTCTGTGTTCCTCCTCGTCTTCACTTGCCCCATATTTTCCCCCTGTCTGTCCTGTTTGTTTTGTTTGTTAGCTTGCGATCAAAGAATTTTTTCAAGTCTATTGTTGGTCCTTGTGCGTTTTATTTTGTCTTTCTGTCTGTCTGTCTGTTTATTTGTTTGTATGTCAATCGCCCTGCAGGTCACAAATTTCAAAATCAATCTTTATGAAAACTTAACCCATGTGGAGTTCATCAAAAGCAAGAAGTTTTATTGTTTTGAGGTGCCAAAAGGTCAAAAGGTCACCAAAAAGCCAAAGGTCAACAAATATGTTAAATTTCTAAAATCCTCAATTTTATTCTGATTGAATAGAAGTTAGAACAGGATTTGGCATTTCAGGTTCAACTGAATTCAACCACCCAATATTTTTTTGAGGTCAACACATCGGCCAAAAGGTCAAGATAGGCCGAATTTCTAGAAAATTCATTTTTTCTGATTGATCTTGAAATTTGAAGAGTTTTTTGTAACACACTGTGGAGGCTCACTTGAGAGCTAACACACAGAAACAATACAATAAGGGGAAGTAGGAGACAAGAGGGGTGGGAGAGGGAAGGACAAAACAGTGGGGAACAGAATCATGAGGAGAATCTTTGGAAGGGAGAGGGATGGGGTGGGGTCATACAGGGTAAACAAATGGAACACTACGGGACTTTTCAAGGTCCTTACACACACAGGGACTTTAGAAGGGGAAGCAGGGAAATCTGAAAGAGGTGGGTTTGGGGTGGATTCGCTGGGGGGTAGAAAAGATCATGGTTTTGGATAGGGGAAGAAGAATAAGAGAATGGTGGTGAACAGCTTTTTGAAGACCTGGAGAGTGGCATTGAGAAGAGTGTGAGAGTTTGTTCAAAGGCATGACAAAAACGAGGAAGGAAAGAAGTGAATGTGAGCAGTGATTCTTGGATTTTGGTAGTTTTACCAGAAGGGGGTTGCTGGCCGACCTTGAAGCGCCGTGTAGGAAATATATGGGGGGACATATCTCGGACAGAGTGGCGGGGGGGGGGTGAGGCAGGCAGGCCAGGAGAGGAGACTGTAGAAGATGTAAAGACCACCGACCTGCCTGCAGTGAGATAAGTGAGAGACCCAAAGACTCAGCCTTCGTGGGAGATACCACATGATCCCCAAATGCCTTGGTTTCCACAGCATGAAGTCGAGAAGGGTGAGAGGTTGGAGCAGCAGACAGATGGAGAGGCAGTAACTTCCAACAGGCTGCTGATGAAGCTTTGTAGTGTCAGGAGCATCAGGTGTGCCAAGGAAAGAATTTGCACGACGGAGGATGCCAGTTGGCGACTGGCTTTGGGAGGCCAAGCTTTGGAAATGTGCTTTCCCAGGAAGATTATGGCAGATATAAGAACAAGAAGCTTGAATGAAAGGATTTTTTCAAGAGGATTGTTTGAGAAAGTAGATGTTGTTTTCCCAGACAGTCCTTTCGGAGAGACATAGTGAGTGTGGATGTCAGAATTGAAGGACATGTTCCATGTGTTGGACCAGCTTGTGATTTTATCCACCATCTGCAGAGAGTGAAGAGGCTGCTGTTTGTCGATCTGAGGGATGACATCTGGAATGGCAGAGGGTGTAGTCATCAGCAAGAGAGAAAGAGAATTTTCAGAGAAGCGGAAGAGATAATTGATGACAAAAAAAGAACAGGGCCCAGAACGCTGCCTTGAGGAACTCCAGCCTGGAACAGGAAGCGTGGATGAGAGACTCCATTAAGGTCCACACGTTGGATGCCAACATGAGAGGAAGTTTGGCGAGCCATGAGTGGAGATGGCCTTGGATACCCAAGGAAAGAGAGTTTGGTGAGCAGGGCTGGGTGCCAGACCGAATAAAAGCAGCGGCGATATGTCTAGGGGAGATGCTTGATTGCATGTCCAAGCATTGAAGTACCTCCACCATTGTTGGGAGAGCAGAAAGCAGCATATCCTGGGTAGAGTGATCTGGTCTGAATCCAAATTGATGGTCGGAAATAAAAGCCATTGGAGAAGAGAAGGATTTTAATGTCAGAAAGCGATGATGGATTCCATAACCTTGGCTGATAACTTTTGGAGAAGGCTAATTGGTCTTGTCGTTGCGGGATCTTGTTTTTGCAGCTTTTTTATGCAGAGTGGTAATGTTTGCTGATTTCCAAGGCAGAATGGCAGATGAACCTTGGACCAAATGGACAGGGTGAGTAGAATAAAGAAGAGGGTGAGCAAGAGCAGAGGAGCAGGTTTTTAGGACACGTTGGCTGATGCCCGTCTAGACCGGTTGCAGAAATGAAGTCTCGGTTTGACAAGCAACCTCTCTACTTTGTCAGAAAAAAACGACACAGCATCCAGGAACAGCTTGGTATGACTGGGTAATGGTTGGGTACAGAGTGCAATATTTGGTCATTCCAATTCAGCGACTTATTATTGTTTGAGATCAACGTAAACCAAAAGGCAACACAGGCCGAAGGTACACTAGGTGATATTTCTAAAAATCCCTCATTTTCATCCATTGATTTGAAATTTGTAGAGGATTTGCATATTGGGTAATAAATTCAACCACCAATTTATGTTTGAGGTCCAGTAATAGGCCAAAAATTCGCCATAGGCCAAATTTCTAAAAATTGTCAGATTTTCATCTGATTAACTTGAATTTGAGAGGATTTGCGTTTTTCGTCATTTAATGCAAGCACCAAATTTTTTTTGAAGGTCTAAATTTGTTTCATGGATTTTCGCAAGTATCGTGTTATACATGACATCCTTATTGTTTGTTTGTTTTGTTTCCAGAATTTGTGGACGTTGTGTTGTGGGACGAATTCGGATGAAAATTTACTGGGCAGGGTTGGGTGTGTTATAAGGGCAAAACTGATTCGATTTTGATGAAGACCGGATACTGGATTTTTTTTTAGTCATTCTTTCACCATTGAAGAGATCGGGCCAAAAACGATATATAGCACGATATCTCAAAACGTTGTGGACGGATTCGAGGAAAACTTGGTAGATTCCATTGGGTGTGTGACAAGGATGATGTCAATTCAATATTTGGTTGAGGATATGGATTTCGATAATTTTTGTTTAGTGATTCTTTCTATTGGGGATAAGGTTAAACCAAAGATATATATATATATATATATATATATATATATATATATATAATATATATATAAATATATTATACATACACATACACACCGCACAACACCAATACTAGAATGACCCGTTGAACCCGTTTGGGTCCCCGTTGTGGGACAGCGGTTGGTAAAATAATCATTTCAAAATAAATAAATAAATAAAGATAGCTCCAGTGAACTATCGCTGAAGGTGTTTGCATTTATCAAATTCTCACCGAAGAGTACTTGACTGAATCGGGAATTGATTTTTTCCATAATTTTTTCGGTTTCCCATTTGGAACGACTTGGATACTGCACACCGCAGGAGAATGTTGAGTAAGGGTGGGCGAAAATTTTTTTTGTCCTATCGTTTACCGTTTTGGCTCTATTTCTGGAACATACATACATACATACATACATATATATCATATATATATACAAGATGAGAGTTTTAGTAATAGTTAGATAGACCAGAAGATATATAAAAAATTATATATATCTATAATATATATATTATATAATAATATATATATATATATATATATACATATATCAGCAGATATCTCAAGAAGTTGTGGATGGATTTGGATGAAACTTGGTGGACAGTTTGGGATCTTACAAGAACGAATTAATTCGAATTTGGTGAAGATCCGAATGCGAGAATTTTTTCAGTTTTTTCAAGGTGATTCTTCATCATTGAGAGATGGGACAAAACGATATTAACATTATATTTCCAAAAGTTATTGCGTCGCATACGTTTCTCCTGGATGTGGCATTGCGTGGTGGAAGTTTAATGCGCTCTACCAAGCTTGTTTATGTTGAAGAGCAATTTTTTATACTGCCACTCTGGCTGCTACATCTCCCAAAATAGGCTGTCCAGGGCAACCCTTTGATCATGAAAGACCGCTAACATTGTGATATTTCTTATCTGCTCAGATTATTTTCAAAATTTTCCGACGAGCCAATATGATGTGGAATTTCGCAAGAAGAAACAATTTTGGTCACGGACGGCATGAATAATAGATAGTTCCTCTGCTCTGTTTTTTGAACACTCATCCTTGATAAATTATGAAACGAATTACTGGATCGGAGTCTAGTGCTCTCATCAGAAGTTGGTTGAGAAAAGAACACTGCATTGATTGTCAGGGGTAATGACGCATCAATGGTATTTTGACAATCGTTTGGGTCTGCATTGGCAGTGTGTTGCACTGTAGAGCACAAACAAGCTTGTGGTAGAGAAGGTTATAAGCAGTTTGTATCCATGGGTGATGGGACAGGTATACAAGATGAGTTTTATCCAAGATCTTTGTCATTTCCACACTCTGTGTATTCTCTTCTTCCATTCGTACTACTACTACGACTTCTACAACTACACTGCTACTTACTAGTACTTTATCGGCCCCAATTTCCACTTTTTTTGTGTGGCATCGTCCGGGTAACGTGTTTAGGCCCAAGGCTTTCACGAACCTGCTGCCAGGCTTGATGTTCTAACTGAGGAGGGTGGGAATTTTGTAAATTTGTACAGGATGCCGGTGAATGATTCGCCGACTCTTCACGAAAGGGACAGCGTGGATCTTTAACGTCCGAAAACTAATGTTATAGGGCAGATGAGACAGCCGGTTGAAATGTCCACCCGAGGGACAGTGGCGCGCGCACACACACACACACACACACACACACACAACACACACAACACACACACACAACACAGTCCTGCCATGTGAAATTGCCAGGAATGAACAGTTTAATAGATGGGTCGAGAATTTCAACCCAGGTGAGACAGCCTTTGAAGGTGAGTGGTGCGTACCTCTCGGACTATCCTGCAAGCTCCACACTCACTACATTCTCTAACTATCGACAATAAGTGGGCAATGAATATATAATTTGGGACATATAGGTCTTCAGTCGGTATGGGGGAAAACAATTGATTACCCTTGTCAAGAGATAGACGCACTTTGATTCATCAACATGATCTTTCATTGATTTCTAACTGTGTCAACATTTTCGCCCTGTTTTGTGACTATAGTTTCCCATAATCTTGCAGTAGTTGGCAGGTGACAGACGCAGGTAAGAGTCCACATTCCCAAATTCGCTTCCCCCTGCGCTTGGCCGAATTGCTGGTAAATTGAAAGAATAAGGCCTGGAAAGGTCTATTTGGAGGGGGACAGGTTGATCTCAAAGTGCAACGTAAAGTTCAAAGCTTAAGCCATCCCCATGAAGTTAATGTGCCCTGTAGGACGGCCATTTGCAACACAAGATTGAAACGTGCACCAGATATGAAAAGTGATGCCCGGCCCCGCAGAGTTCAAATGGGCAGCGGGCGAAAGTCCACGATGGTCGAAGCATCGGTCCGAGCCCAAAAAACAACGCGCAAAAAGTGTGTTACAGGTGTAATTTCTAATCAACGGCTGTGGCCTAAATCTCATCTCTCCCACTCTCTGGAGGGCTGGATGGCTGGAATGTGTTGCCAATGGTAGACTGAGTCTCATTCAGATATCCACATCCTAATTACCGTCAGGCAGTGCGCGCCTGATGAGGTTTTTTTTTTCCCCTTCTTCTTTTCGCCTGGCTGAGAACAAGGAGGGGCAGGATGGGTGAGGAGGCAGTGGGGAAATAGGGAGCCATGGCCTAGAGTCTGTCTGGCTCGGGACGTCCGTGCCCTCGCGCGACCGTCAATACCCCGCGTCGACCATGGTGGCATAAACTTTTGTGTATGACACTTTTCAGTCCTTCACTTTTTATTTTTTGAGTATACACAGCATGATGACGACTGAAAAAACATTTTAATAGACAATATAGTGGATGGGAATGATTTAGTGCTGAGTCGATGATGTAAACCGCAGGTTTTTGAAACCAACCCCAACAACGGGGTTCAAAAAAGGACTCGGGAACGAGATACAGAGGTTCAGAAAGCAGCAAACTTATTTGGGCAAGTTCGATATAAATTAGGGAGGAATCTCTTTCCCCACGGCTAATTTTGTATACTTTAATATTGTAATTCCGAATACATTGCGTTGCATTTCTTGGGCCGTTGAGTATCTCATTCCGAGGACCATTTGAACGGTTCCACTGTATAAGGCAAAATGAACATTTGTGGTATCATTGTACAAAGTGGTGTCCAATATTGCTTGGTGTTCGCATATATTATTTTAACTATATGGCTGGAAGGATCGCCTAGAGGTACCACACTCGCCTCCATAAAGCTGTCTGGCCTGGTTCAAATCCGGACTGCCAGCTTATAAACTGCATTCTGGCGTTTCACAGGCTGGGTGATTCATCAATGTGTGAGCCGTCCCCTCGGATGGAGTTTAGCTGGGTGTGTTCCGTCTGCCGGCGTAGTTTGGTGGACGTTAAAGATCCCGTTGGTGTCCTTTGTGACGAGTAGGCAAGCTATCGTCCAGCAACCATGACAAATCCAATTTTGCCAATAACCTAAAAGGGGACTTCTGGACTGCATCAGCAGGACAGTGCACCCACAGCCAATGATGCTACTCCGCAGCCTTGTGGCTGCCATACAAAAAGAAGAAAAAGATGATTTTACCCCTTTACTATTCTTTAACGCCAAAATTATTCCCAACGTTATCTGGCGTTGACTGGGGATGCTTGGAAAGTCTTTCACGAAACGGCTGGCCAAGGCCTGATATTCGTCTTTGGTTCAGGCAGGAATTTGGAATTCGTTCTGGGTGCCGGCGATAGCTCCCAACTCTCACGAAGGACACCATGGATCTATAGCATCCACAATGAATGGCTGGCAGAAGGATGCACAGTTTTACTCATCTGAGGGACGGCACACACATTGATGAATCACCCTGCCTATGAAACACGAAGGATGGCACTTTAAGAGCTGGCTGAGTTCAAACCAAGGCTATACACTTTGAAGCGAGTATGGCATACCTGCTCGGACATCCTGGCAGCTAATGAATTTTTGGCCCTTAGTGATATCTATATATTAGGCTGGTGCGTACGTAAGCGGCACCTTAACTCTGTGAGTAGTGGGCAACTTAGCTAAGTAATAGCATAACTAATTGTGCATTTTGTGAGGAAAGCACGCTAAAAATTTGGCACACTAGTAGCCTATCATAATTATGAACAGATTTGGATATTGGGTGGGCCATCTCAAATTCAGCCGCTGATGGCTGTGGCAGCCATTTCCACTGCCATTCCAAAAATTTTTGAGATGGTCCAATATGCAAATCTGTTCATAATATGAATAGGCTACTAGTGTGCAAATTTTGGTGGTTTCCTCACAAATGCACAATGTTATGCCTAGACTTGCCCCACTTTGCGTGCCGACTCAACAATAGATAGTCGGCTTTGATGGTTCATGGGTAGGGTGGTGCATCAATGAGTATGAACCAAAATCCCTCCCTGATACCGTTTAAGCTAGGCTCCCACCTACTTGCATGAGTAATTGGCAGTTTGTTTCATGAAGAGTAGCTCAAGTTTTTCACGAAACCCTTGAAACACATTGCAATTCCTATCCAACTCAAACCTCACTTAAATTTATGTCTTGCCACCTTGTCATGAATAATTGGAACAAAAAGTTTTCATGGCTGACGCCATTAAAGAAAGGTGGATATTTGCTGTCGTTAACTAATTTATGTATGTATATTGTATGTATGATGTATGTAATGTAATGTCTGTCAGTGACTTGAAAGGATTTAAAGATGTCGTCACTGCAATGAAGAAAGTTATCCTCAGTTTTTGGCCAACAAAGTGGTTTTGGATGAGGGTGGAAGAAGCTGAACATTACACAACTTCTGCAATGCACACAGAGAAGAGCTAACAATGAAGATCTGAAGCAACTAGAGATGATGGAGAAAAAGCAATTGAGGTCTATGATGATATTCATTGTTTGTTTGAAATTATTTAAAACTTAATTATCCTCCATACGTAAATAATGTATTTTGTCTGATGATAATTGTTTTTTTCCCCCTGGAACCTGCAACCTCCCTATTTAACATTCATCTAATGGGGAAATTGGATTCAACTTAAAGTCGTTTTCAGTTAAAGATGCACTTTTCAGAACGTAACTACAAATGTTAGCGAGGACTGACTGCACAACGAGATTTGAAACATTGAGGACTGTTTCACCACTCATACCTGTTGGCCTAATGAACACACATTCATTTCAATCTGCAGTTTATAAACTAATTTTCACCAGAGAGAGAATGAGTGGTGAGAAGCATGGTGGGATGATTTGGAAATGAGGTTTTTACAAAAATCTGCCAAGTTTCCCTGCCCAAAGTCTTTCTCGCCAAAACCAATTGTCAACACACTCCATCTGTAGCAGCCACTCACAGAACCCAGGAAAGAAAGGAAGCATGCAATGCAAATGCTCCTGGGAAGTTTCCAAGGACTGCAGCTTGGGCTTGATGAAGTTGAGGACAGCAAACGAAATGGCAACTTGAGGCTAATG
>CM068967.1:56170860-56187763 GCA_035128595.1 Eptatretus atami
AACTTGTTGTATTCATCACCAACAGATGATTTGATATAACAACAGAAACCACAAGGAGTATGTTTTTGATTTTTATTTGTGTATGATTTATTTGTATTTGGAGAAACACTATCTATCTTTTCAAGGATACTTTCAAAATCAGCATATATCACAAACGGATGTTTTAATAGATTTGGTTAACAGATCTTTGAATGATATGTTTGAACCTGCTTCTGTAAAGTGATTACGGTTTGAGATTTAATGATTACTAGCAATATTATGAATGTTGATTAAAAATCTTCTTTTGTGTGAAAGGAGTTGCGACATCTTCTTAGCATACAAGGATACGTTTTGCATTTTCCTCTTGTATAGATTGTGGATTTGTTAATCTTGATATTTTTGATGAAGAGCATAGATGTGATTTTAATTCCTTTGAAGTAAAGTAGAGAAGGTCAATGTGTGTTTCATCATTTTGGTAGTTGTTGGAAATTTTTAAATATCTGAACTTTGTTCAATATCCGTATCGCATATACATGAAGCAATAGAATTATGTCATTTTCCTCAAATTTAGGATAATATCTCTGCACAGTGGGCCTGGAAACTTTAAAATCATTAACAATTTAATTTATTTTCGTATTTCTTATAATGTTCAAAGACCCTTTCAGGATTCCATTGGTGGAGGATGTAGGTGAGCAAAGAACAGACCATAGAAAAATTTTTATGTATCTTGTTGTTTTGAATATTACAACTGCTTTTTAAGTTTATCTCTTTTGTTAAATCAATATAAGAAGAGCTTGAAGAGGATCCTTATTTTTAAGATGTGTATATCTAAAAAGTTTTTTTTGTAATATAAAATCCACTATCTACTACAGTGTTATCAAACATCGTTGTCTCTGGAGTTCATCGTAAATGTCCCATGCTTACAAAATCTTTGAAATTGATGAGATAAAGTGGAGGGGTTTGGTCCTCGTATAGGGAGTAAGTTTGCATTGCGCTTGTCTTAACCATATTCCAATTTTAACTCCCATAATAAAACGGCTAAAAGTTTTCATTTCATTTAATGTGTTTTTAATTATAGTTTCAATACTTTGTTTAACCACATCAACAGCTTCGCATGATTGAAGATGGTCCAGGGTCTTGAAAGCGAACAATCTTATTTTTACATGTCCGCTTTAAAAAATGCCGCCATCAAGTGGGTTTTCCATGGAGAATTTAGTGCACCTTCCTTTCTTCATTGTTCTTGTTGATTGCATGATTGAAGTGTTTATTATAATTTTTTTAAAAGAATAATCATTACCAATGCTATCAACAATGTTTTGTGTCCTTGTCAAGATGGAAAATATTTGTCTGAAAAGATTGAATTTGTGTTTGTTGTTTTGAAGGTGGTTTTTTATACATTTATATTCATGATTACAAAGAGCATTCGCAGTAACAGTTGTATTCGCCGTTATATATAATAAACCTCTGGCTTAAAAATAAAATTTTCTTGATGAAATATCGTTCAAGCTTCATAGGTGAATCTGTGCTTAAAACAAGTGGCAGGAGACGACAGATCTCATTGTTATCTTCCAACTTTTTTCACTTAATATATACAATGTATCAAGACACAAAGACAGTTTCATCAATCATCTTCATTTGGTAAAAGGATACTGAGAACTAATGTCGAGGATGTTATATTATTGTATATAAAGATAATCAACAACTATTGATAAAACAGATTATAGTGAAAGATATGAGATTAATTAGGGCTGTTGACGTTATGTATCTGAAGAGAGAGCGAAAGGAGAAAAGAACGGCGGTCTAACATAAAGTTTCTCCTCTCCTTTTGCAATGTACTTCAAACTAGACAAAAGCAATAATAGTATAATAACGAAAATTATCGCGCTGAAAAGAGAAAAGACATGTGCAGAGATGGCCAAGGAGAGATTATTTTTTCAAGCAACCCTAAGATGTAAATCCTGATGAATATATTATGTATGTTTATATATTCTTGTTGTATATATGTATTTATGTCGTTATTGAAGGATCATTAAAATACCTTTAATATAAAATGTAGTCGTTGAATCTGTTAATGAAAAAAAGTATCTAGATATAGATGGTAATGCGTTTTTTCTTCTAATTAAATGATGAGTCATCTATTAACTGAAGATTTTGAAGATTATGAGAGTGATGATAGTATCTCTGTTGGAACAGAAGACCGTTATGAAACGCGAGAGTTTGTTGTTGTAGGGACAGAAGGAGTTAATGAAAGTAGTTTTATAGATGATTGTGAAAGCACCACTGAAAGCTACAGAAGAAGATACCGAAGATGAATTTATTTGAAGGTAAAGTTTTATCTTTGTAAAATATGATAGTATACCGCTAGATATTGAGTCCTTGAATTCCCTGATTCTCCATATGACAAATTTGAGATTGGCCTGCATGTGATAGAGTGGGATTAAACACAAGTCAGAGTCAAAAGCTATAAACTAATGGTATTTCTGTGATTATCTATAATTATGATAATAAAAAATATGAAAGGAATATATTATTTTTGATTTACAAGACACCAAAAATGAATTTAACTTTGCAAAGATTGATTAGAGAGATGAATGTAAGTATAGGGTGATAACACACCTTTTCCTAACAATGAAGAAACTGAACGTATCGAGAAATGTTCATTGATTGTTATATATTATTCACGATTGCCATTTCAAAGGGAAATATCACACAAGATTGTGTAAATAAAATAATGGATTATCTTGAAATTAAATACGCCAAACTTCCGGATAAAATATAGTTCTAAAAAAGCCAATAATAATTAAATAACCTGTTTTCCAAATCTATAAATGAATGATTTTTAACCCATTTGGGAAAAATAAGAATAAAATAAACAACCATTTAAAAATCTTCCAAATTCATAAGATGTCTCATAGTTGGTTGCAAGGCGATTGTGGAAAAACCTGCTTATTTTTAAAGATGCTCCTTTAGCTCCCAACTATTTTAGATTATGATAATTTAAATAATTTCATCAACAACGGTTAAGTTTTCACGTGAGTATCAAACACTCTCACAGGTTTTAAATGCTGGTGCTTCAAAAAAAAGAAGATATAATCGGTTTATTTAAACTTCAAAACAACTAAATGATTAACGACATTGAAGATATAATACACTATTTTGTGATAAGACAGAGATATAAAGAAATCAAAACCGTAACTTGCATTCTTATGATATGACGGATGATATACCTTCCTGCCCAAGATTTGGATAAATCAAAAAAAAAACTCGTTAATCTTCGAGATTGTGGTTTTAATGAGAGAAACCAAACGGTATATGGATAGACTACTAACCAAGAAGGGGAGACATCTTCTTGTAATTGTATTTATATTTATGTGTCATTGCTATATATGGCATACAGATAGGTTTATATTAGAAATTAAAGACAAGTGAATGTAATAATGAGGATATGATTGATAATATTGGATAAATATGATACAAGTATTATTTTGTCAGGTGATGTGTTCTTTTCATCAAAATTAATAAAAAAGGTTATTGGTAAATTTAAAAAGATGAACTTGGGTGGGAAGTGATGAGTGATATTTATAGGATTGAGAATCAAAGTCTTATGCTTTTACGTATATTGATAATAAATAACATTGAAAGTTGATAAGAAGCTAAAGGGATAAAGAAAAATATAATCAGGAAACAATAAAGCTTTAACAATTATGACAACTAATAAACTTTAAACATTATTACAACTGTTTAACCCTTAAGAAGGAAGAAGTACAGAAAAATGAATACAATAAGAAGTTATAACATCAATTGTATACAGAAGAGATAAATAAGAAAGCATTTGGAGCTTTGGTGATAAAAGAATATATTTTAGAGAATGGAATCAATTGTTATGCCTTATGGTTATAAGTATAAGTGTTAAATATTTGTTGGGAATTTTAACAGGCTAACTGCCATTTTTACTGATTTATAAATGATAGAACCAAGCAATAACCAAACTAGAGTGGATATGTAATCAGCCTTGGTATTATAAATTGGAAACTAAAGAAAATGTGATAAAATATCAAATAAGTCTTATTGAAGAAATAAAGGCGGGGTAAAAGGTGTATAAAACAAATATAGCGTGATAAATTTAATTACAAAATAAGTTGGAGGATGTAAAGAAAAATAACAAAATATCCTTGAATGGACTAAAACTTTGATGGTTAATCAATATATGACAATGGAAAAACAATTTACTGGCTAACATCTCAAAAATGATATATGGCTCAGGAGGTGGGCAAATATGAGCACTTGAGAGAAGTTTATCATTTCATTTCTTGCTCCACAAAGACATTTAAACAGAACAAGTTCAAAGTAATCTTTGTGAATAACTGATGGAGATGAATGTAATCGGAAAATTAAGTTATTCCCCAAAGTAGCATGGACAAATATTCATTGTTCACTCTTTGAGTGGAATGAAAATATGAGGGAAAATAAGTGCTTTAATCAAGTAAGTCTCAATTTACATTTGCTTGTATGGGAGGGGGAGAAAAATCAGTCTGAATTTTACATTTGGCTATTGTATGGGAGGAAAGGGAATCGGTCCTCAAATTTTAACATTTTGCTTGTATGGGGAAGGGAAGGGAATCGATCCTCAATTTTACATTTGGCTTGTATGGGAGGGGGGAGAAATCAGTCTCCAATTTTTGGCTATTTGTGGCTTGAGGCAGTCTTAATTTTACGATTTGCTTGTATGGGAGGGAAGGGGATAAATGGAGTCTCCTATTTTTGGGCTTTTGCTTGTGTGAGAGGGAAGGGGATCAGTCCCTCAATTTTAGCATTTGCTTGTATGGGAGGGGGAGGAAACTCAGTCTCCTATTTTGGGCTTTTGGGGCCTTGAGTCAGAAAGTTTTTCCCTTTCCCCCATTCATTTTGAAATTGCTTGCTCAGGAGCCCCATAATCCTCTACTGCAGTCTCTCCTATGTTTGAAGTTTCGTATCAATCGGCAACAGTTGCAGAAAAAAACATTTTAAAGCAAAAAATATATAGATGTGGATTACAACATTATGTGGGAACACCATCCGACTCTCCCCCAACAAAATGTGCTGTCTGTCCTCTGAGGCACTTTAAAACTGGTATCGCCATCTGCTAACATTGGTTGTATATGTTAAAAGATTCATTATGTCTTTTGTGAAGAGTAAGCGAGTGATTTTGGGCCACCATGATCGAAGCACGCGAGCACCAACAGTAAGAAAGCACCAATACCTGCGCAAATCACCTCCAAGTCGAATGTCAGGCACTGGCCAGCTTGATTTAATGAAAAGATTCGGACATGTAACCTTGTAATCCAAATGAGCAATCCAACAAGAATTTGGGAATTAATGCAGCCTTAAAATAAGTAGTAGTACTGCAGGAAATGATTTCTGTACTATCCACATGAAACTGAAATCAACTTATTCCTCCACCCTCCAAATGTCGGTTATTGCACCATATATTTATGCACAACTCTCGGGCAATGTTGTTGCATTAAACACCTTCAACAATGCTGGGAAATGGTGACGAATGTTATCCTACGTGAGGATTGATGTCGTTCAATGCAATCACAGGCAATTGTAATACTGTTTTGAAGTCGTTTCTCTCTTCAGATACGGCATGATCTCTTCCTCTTGTGTTGTTTTTCATTGGTGTTTTTGAAATGTACTTTTTCCATTTTTTGATTCTGTCTTCTTTTTACATTTCCTCTGTGGGGTTTATGAGCATTAAACTCTTGTTACCTCGTCACCAAAGGTGGATGGAGGTTATGTTTAGCCTGTTGGATGTTATCTCCAATTTGGGTTCCTCCAGGAGGTGGGAGGAACTCAAAATGTCCAACCTCCTATTTTTTTTGGTAAAATATCATGATTCATGAACCCAAACCTGTGAAGTTTCGTTCTCAGAGCTCGTTGCCAAGGGCTCTTTTCAAGAGTCGGTCACTGAACCTCTGACAAACGCTCCCCTGGTAAGCTCGTTTGGAGTGATATTCCCCGAATGAATTTTTGATTTTAAACAAACTCAGTAAGGGTTTTCTTCATCTAATTCTGTAGCTCCAACTCACTCACTGGCTACAATTTCAAGCTTTTTTCAATTTTTTTTAGACTCATTTTTTGCCTCATTTTTTAGATCCTGGTATTTGGTCATTTCCTGATTTTTTGTAGCATTTAGTCCAAAGTCAATGGGAATGAACTCAATCCACAATGCTGACCTTTTCACTTTTTGTGTTTGAGCACTATGTCCGGGACACCAGTGCTTTGTTTGTAGTGTTCACACTTGATACGGGATCATTTTTGTTCATGTATGAGCATTACTTGTTCATTTTCAAAGGATCGGATTCAGTTTGGGTTGGCATGAATTGTCTGGGGACCAGGATGTTGTCATGTTACAGATGTAACGCAGTGGATTACTTTCAAACACTGTCAAGTATTTTTGTGTACAGCTGTTTTCTGCATGATTTTTGTACATCCAAAATGAGGTGAACTGGTACTTCCTGTTTTTCCCCACAAAACCTGCATTTGCTGATTGGCTCAATCCTACCATTTTCTTTCAAGGCATTAGTGTCCGTGTCCTTCATCTTTGGCCAATGATTGATGACTCATTCTCCATCCCAACTAATTTGACCTCTTCTTAGTATTCCAAAGAGAAATGTCAAACTCTTTTAAAATCTTCCTGCCTCTTTGCATTCTGCCATTTGTCGAGTTAGTCTGCTGATTTTTTTTTATTTGTATTTGTCCTTTCCTTATTAGCCCCCATTTGGAACTAGTCCCCCAAAACGGGGATTTTGGATTTGTTCTCGATTTTTTCGGTGCATGCGTCCTGCAACCATAATATCGGACATGTATGGACCAATTTTATTCATACTTTGGCAAAAGACAACAAATGATGGTATACAATATGCACATCAATTTGTTTCGGCGATGCAAATCAAAAGATGGCCGACTGGTGACCATTTTCCAGTTGGTAAAAAAAAATGTCCAGTGGCGAACACGTCCGCAACCATTTCTCAGAACATACATTTACCGATCTTGTTCAAACTTTGGCCAGCACAGAATAACGAAGATGGCTTTAATAGGTGCATCTTTTTATATTTCGACATCCAGATCCAAAGATCGCTGCTGGTGGCCATTTTAATTACTCACATGTCCCCCAACATTTCATGGACATGCATGGTCTGATTTTGTTGAAACTTGGCAGAAAGCACAGTACATGATGAATTATTCACATGCACTCACTTTCATTTTGTGATCTGATCAAAAAGAATGGCCTACTGGTAGACAGATGGCCATTTTAGTTGTACATAAATTGGGCTAACCCTCTATACTCCGTACAGAAAAATTACAAAAAGCAACAGGGGCTATGAACATTTTATGTCTATTTTTTTACTTGTTTTCTTGCAATCATTGGGCTGCGATTTGTTTCTGTTTCGTTTTCCTGTGTAGTATCCATTCATTTGCACTGTTTTTGGATGGTTGTTGCTAAATGATTTAAGGACCCTGTTTCTGGTGTGGTTTGATTTCTTGCTGTATAACAATTCAATTCCGATAGTCTGTTGAGATTTTCATGTACTCCGCTAGTCCCGACAGCATAATGTTCTGTGCACTTGGTTAAGCTCCATCAGGACCACCTCCTCCTTCTCGTAATCAATGCTATAACTTTTTTTATAACAATACTTGCTTGTTGTTGAATATTTGGCTTCCCTCTCATACTCTTGTTGGGAACAAAATGGTTGGAGACTGGTCCTTTAGCGGCAGCCCTTTCGACTTCCAACCCTCGTCTACTCAACCGAGCAAAGAAATAAACTGGCCCACTTCCAAAGAACCCAAAGAAGCTTGATGCCTCTCATGGAAGATCCTCAAGTGGACGGATCAAGTAAAGGGTCGAAATGTCTGTCCCTGGTCCACTTTGAACAAGGCGGGAGGAAGGCAGATGGATAACAATCTCCAGCGAATGCCTTCATATAAAATGCGGCTGTGAAGAGGCTCATTTCAAGTGAAAAGCTTGTGCATACCAAGGCACGAGCGCTGCCAGTTCGTTAAAACTGAATAAGGAGAAGAGTTCCAAGTGAAGAAGATTGATAGTCCCCAAAAAGTTTGCGAAGACCACAAGTCAAGCTAAAGCGGCCCAAGAACGCAACCAAAAACCCAGCTGTGAAGAGGGCAATGCAAAAGATACCCTAGAAAAGCGAAAAGAGCTGCTGCCGCCTCCTTTGAAGCGATTCAGTAAGAAATCTGCCAGGTCATAAAATAGGAAAACAAGGTACTGCCAAGGAGGCAAGGGAAGACCAAGGCATAGAAGCCAAAGTCCAAAAATCTGTAACCAAGGGATTCAAGAACAAGAAGGCAACACTTATAAAATTGTGAGGGGAAGATAATTGAAGTGGAGGTAAAGTGTCTGTGTTCCTCCTCGTCTTCACTTGCCCCATATTTTCCCCCTGTCTGTCCTGTTTGTTTTGTTTGTTAGCTTGCGATCAAAGAATTTTTTCAAGTCTATTGTTGGTCCTTGTGCGTTTTATTTTGTCTTTCTGTCTGTCTGTCTGTTTATTTGTTTGTATGTCAATCGCCCTGCAGGTCACAAATTTCAAAATCAATCTTTATGAAAACTTAACCCATGTGGAGTTCATCAAAAGCAAGAAGTTTTATTGTTTTGAGGTGCCAAAAGGTCAAAAGGTCACCAAAAAGCCAAAGGTCAACAAATATGTTAAATTTCTAAAATCCTCAATTTTATTCTGATTGAATAGAAGTTAGAACAGGATTTGGCATTTCAGGTTCAACTGAATTCAACCACCCAATATTTTTTTGAGGTCAACACATCGGCCAAAAGGTCAAGATAGGCCGAATTTCTAGAAAATTCATTTTTTCTGATTGATCTTGAAATTTGAAGAGTTTTTTGTAACACACTGTGGAGGCTCACTTGAGAGCTAACACACAGAAACAATACAATAAGGGGAAGTAGGAGACAAGAGGGGTGGGAGAGGGAAGGACAAAACAGTGGGGAACAGAATCATGAGGAGAATCTTTGGAAGGGAGAGGGATGGGGTGGGGTCATACAGGGTAAACAAATGGAACACTACGGGACTTTTCAAGGTCCTTACACACACAGGGACTTTAGAAGGGGAAGCAGGGAAATCTGAAAGAGGTGGGTTTGGGGTGGATTCGCTGGGGGGTAGAAAAGATCATGGTTTTGGATAGGGGAAGAAGAATAAGAGAATGGTGGTGAACAGCTTTTTGAAGACCTGGAGAGTGGCATTGAGAAGAGTGTGAGAGTTTGTTCAAAGGCATGACAAAAACGAGGAAGGAAAGAAGTGAATGTGAGCAGTGATTCTTGGATTTTGGTAGTTTTACCAGAAGGGGGTTGCTGGCCGACCTTGAAGCGCCGTGTAGGAAATATATGGGGGGACATATCTCGGACAGAGTGGCGGGGGGGGGGTGAGGCAGGCAGGCCAGGAGAGGAGACTGTAGAAGATGTAAAGACCACCGACCTGCCTGCAGTGAGATAAGTGAGAGACCCAAAGACTCAGCCTTCGTGGGAGATACCACATGATCCCCAAATGCCTTGGTTTCCACAGCATGAAGTCGAGAAGGGTGAGAGGTTGGAGCAGCAGACAGATGGAGAGGCAGTAACTTCCAACAGGCTGCTGATGAAGCTTTGTAGTGTCAGGAGCATCAGGTGTGCCAAGGAAAGAATTTGCACGACGGAGGATGCCAGTTGGCGACTGGCTTTGGGAGGCCAAGCTTTGGAAATGTGCTTTCCCAGGAAGATTATGGCAGATATAAGAACAAGAAGCTTGAATGAAAGGATTTTTTCAAGAGGATTGTTTGAGAAAGTAGATGTTGTTTTCCCAGACAGTCCTTTCGGAGAGACATAGTGAGTGTGGATGTCAGAATTGAAGGACATGTTCCATGTGTTGGACCAGCTTGTGATTTTATCCACCATCTGCAGAGAGTGAAGAGGCTGCTGTTTGTCGATCTGAGGGATGACATCTGGAATGGCAGAGGGTGTAGTCATCAGCAAGAGAGAAAGAGAATTTTCAGAGAAGCGGAAGAGATAATTGATGACAAAAAAAGAACAGGGCCCAGAACGCTGCCTTGAGGAACTCCAGCCTGGAACAGGAAGCGTGGATGAGAGACTCCATTAAGGTCCACACGTTGGATGCCAACATGAGAGGAAGTTTGGCGAGCCATGAGTGGAGATGGCCTTGGATACCCAAGGAAAGAGAGTTTGGTGAGCAGGGCTGGGTGCCAGACCGAATAAAAGCAGCGGCGATATGTCTAGGGGAGATGCTTGATTGCATGTCCAAGCATTGAAGTACCTCCACCATTGTTGGGAGAGCAGAAAGCAGCATATCCTGGGTAGAGTGATCTGGTCTGAATCCAAATTGATGGTCGGAAATAAAAGCCATTGGAGAAGAGAAGGATTTTAATGTCAGAAAGCGATGATGGATTCCATAACCTTGGCTGATAACTTTTGGAGAAGGCTAATTGGTCTTGTCGTTGCGGGATCTTGTTTTTGCAGCTTTTTTATGCAGAGTGGTAATGTTTGCTGATTTCCAAGGCAGAATGGCAGATGAACCTTGGACCAAATGGACAGGGTGAGTAGAATAAAGAAGAGGGTGAGCAAGAGCAGAGGAGCAGGTTTTTAGGACACGTTGGCTGATGCCCGTCTAGACCGGTTGCAGAAATGAAGTCTCGGTTTGACAAGCAACCTCTCTACTTTGTCAGAAAAAAACGACACAGCATCCAGGAACAGCTTGGTATGACTGGGTAATGGTTGGGTACAGAGTGCAATATTTGGTCATTCCAATTCAGCGACTTATTATTGTTTGAGATCAACGTAAACCAAAAGGCAACACAGGCCGAAGGTACACTAGGTGATATTTCTAAAAATCCCTCATTTTCATCCATTGATTTGAAATTTGTAGAGGATTTGCATATTGGGTAATAAATTCAACCACCAATTTATGTTTGAGGTCCAGTAATAGGCCAAAAATTCGCCATAGGCCAAATTTCTAAAAATTGTCAGATTTTCATCTGATTAACTTGAATTTGAGAGGATTTGCGTTTTTCGTCATTTAATGCAAGCACCAAATTTTTTTTGAAGGTCTAAATTTGTTTCATGGATTTTCGCAAGTATCGTGTTATACATGACATCCTTATTGTTTGTTTGTTTTGTTTCCAGAATTTGTGGACGTTGTGTTGTGGGACGAATTCGGATGAAAATTTACTGGGCAGGGTTGGGTGTGTTATAAGGGCAAAACTGATTCGATTTTGATGAAGACCGGATACTGGATTTTTTTTTAGTCATTCTTTCACCATTGAAGAGATCGGGCCAAAAACGATATATAGCACGATATCTCAAAACGTTGTGGACGGATTCGAGGAAAACTTGGTAGATTCCATTGGGTGTGTGACAAGGATGATGTCAATTCAATATTTGGTTGAGGATATGGATTTCGATAATTTTTGTTTAGTGATTCTTTCTATTGGGGATAAGGTTAAACCAAAGATATATATATATATATATATATATATATATATATATATATAATATATATATAAATATATTATACATACACATACACACCGCACAACACCAATACTAGAATGACCCGTTGAACCCGTTTGGGTCCCCGTTGTGGGACAGCGGTTGGTAAAATAATCATTTCAAAATAAATAAATAAATAAAGATAGCTCCAGTGAACTATCGCTGAAGGTGTTTGCATTTATCAAATTCTCACCGAAGAGTACTTGACTGAATCGGGAATTGATTTTTTCCATAATTTTTTCGGTTTCCCATTTGGAACGACTTGGATACTGCACACCGCAGGAGAATGTTGAGTAAGGGTGGGCGAAAATTTTTTTTGTCCTATCGTTTACCGTTTTGGCTCTATTTCTGGAACATACATACATACATACATACATATATATCATATATATATACAAGATGAGAGTTTTAGTAATAGTTAGATAGACCAGAAGATATATAAAAAATTATATATATCTATAATATATATATTATATAATAATATATATATATATATATATATACATATATCAGCAGATATCTCAAGAAGTTGTGGATGGATTTGGATGAAACTTGGTGGACAGTTTGGGATCTTACAAGAACGAATTAATTCGAATTTGGTGAAGATCCGAATGCGAGAATTTTTTCAGTTTTTTCAAGGTGATTCTTCATCATTGAGAGATGGGACAAAACGATATTAACATTATATTTCCAAAAGTTATTGCGTCGCATACGTTTCTCCTGGATGTGGCATTGCGTGGTGGAAGTTTAATGCGCTCTACCAAGCTTGTTTATGTTGAAGAGCAATTTTTTATACTGCCACTCTGGCTGCTACATCTCCCAAAATAGGCTGTCCAGGGCAACCCTTTGATCATGAAAGACCGCTAACATTGTGATATTTCTTATCTGCTCAGATTATTTTCAAAATTTTCCGACGAGCCAATATGATGTGGAATTTCGCAAGAAGAAACAATTTTGGTCACGGACGGCATGAATAATAGATAGTTCCTCTGCTCTGTTTTTTGAACACTCATCCTTGATAAATTATGAAACGAATTACTGGATCGGAGTCTAGTGCTCTCATCAGAAGTTGGTTGAGAAAAGAACACTGCATTGATTGTCAGGGGTAATGACGCATCAATGGTATTTTGACAATCGTTTGGGTCTGCATTGGCAGTGTGTTGCACTGTAGAGCACAAACAAGCTTGTGGTAGAGAAGGTTATAAGCAGTTTGTATCCATGGGTGATGGGACAGGTATACAAGATGAGTTTTATCCAAGATCTTTGTCATTTCCACACTCTGTGTATTCTCTTCTTCCATTCGTACTACTACTACGACTTCTACAACTACACTGCTACTTACTAGTACTTTATCGGCCCCAATTTCCACTTTTTTTGTGTGGCATCGTCCGGGTAACGTGTTTAGGCCCAAGGCTTTCACGAACCTGCTGCCAGGCTTGATGTTCTAACTGAGGAGGGTGGGAATTTTGTAAATTTGTACAGGATGCCGGTGAATGATTCGCCGACTCTTCACGAAAGGGACAGCGTGGATCTTTAACGTCCGAAAACTAATGTTATAGGGCAGATGAGACAGCCGGTTGAAATGTCCACCCGAGGGACAGTGGCGCGCGCACACACACACACACACACACACACACACAACACACACAACACACACACACAACACAGTCCTGCCATGTGAAATTGCCAGGAATGAACAGTTTAATAGATGGGTCGAGAATTTCAACCCAGGTGAGACAGCCTTTGAAGGTGAGTGGTGCGTACCTCTCGGACTATCCTGCAAGCTCCACACTCACTACATTCTCTAACTATCGACAATAAGTGGGCAATGAATATATAATTTGGGACATATAGGTCTTCAGTCGGTATGGGGGAAAACAATTGATTACCCTTGTCAAGAGATAGACGCACTTTGATTCATCAACATGATCTTTCATTGATTTCTAACTGTGTCAACATTTTCGCCCTGTTTTGTGACTATAGTTTCCCATAATCTTGCAGTAGTTGGCAGGTGACAGACGCAGGTAAGAGTCCACATTCCCAAATTCGCTTCCCCCTGCGCTTGGCCGAATTGCTGGTAAATTGAAAGAATAAGGCCTGGAAAGGTCTATTTGGAGGGGGACAGGTTGATCTCAAAGTGCAACGTAAAGTTCAAAGCTTAAGCCATCCCCATGAAGTTAATGTGCCCTGTAGGACGGCCATTTGCAACACAAGATTGAAACGTGCACCAGATATGAAAAGTGATGCCCGGCCCCGCAGAGTTCAAATGGGCAGCGGGCGAAAGTCCACGATGGTCGAAGCATCGGTCCGAGCCCAAAAAACAACGCGCAAAAAGTGTGTTACAGGTGTAATTTCTAATCAACGGCTGTGGCCTAAATCTCATCTCTCCCACTCTCTGGAGGGCTGGATGGCTGGAATGTGTTGCCAATGGTAGACTGAGTCTCATTCAGATATCCACATCCTAATTACCGTCAGGCAGTGCGCGCCTGATGAGGTTTTTTTTTTCCCCTTCTTCTTTTCGCCTGGCTGAGAACAAGGAGGGGCAGGATGGGTGAGGAGGCAGTGGGGAAATAGGGAGCCATGGCCTAGAGTCTGTCTGGCTCGGGACGTCCGTGCCCTCGCGCGACCGTCAATACCCCGCGTCGACCATGGTGGCATAAACTTTTGTGTATGACACTTTTCAGTCCTTCACTTTTTATTTTTTGAGTATACACAGCATGATGACGACTGAAAAAACATTTTAATAGACAATATAGTGGATGGGAATGATTTAGTGCTGAGTCGATGATGTAAACCGCAGGTTTTTGAAACCAACCCCAACAACGGGGTTCAAAAAAGGACTCGGGAACGAGATACAGAGGTTCAGAAAGCAGCAAACTTATTTGGGCAAGTTCGATATAAATTAGGGAGGAATCTCTTTCCCCACGGCTAATTTTGTATACTTTAATATTGTAATTCCGAATACATTGCGTTGCATTTCTTGGGCCGTTGAGTATCTCATTCCGAGGACCATTTGAACGGTTCCACTGTATAAGGCAAAATGAACATTTGTGGTATCATTGTACAAAGTGGTGTCCAATATTGCTTGGTGTTCGCATATATTATTTTAACTATATGGCTGGAAGGATCGCCTAGAGGTACCACACTCGCCTCCATAAAGCTGTCTGGCCTGGTTCAAATCCGGACTGCCAGCTTATAAACTGCATTCTGGCGTTTCACAGGCTGGGTGATTCATCAATGTGTGAGCCGTCCCCTCGGATGGAGTTTAGCTGGGTGTGTTCCGTCTGCCGGCGTAGTTTGGTGGACGTTAAAGATCCCGTTGGTGTCCTTTGTGACGAGTAGGCAAGCTATCGTCCAGCAACCATGACAAATCCAATTTTGCCAATAACCTAAAAGGGGACTTCTGGACTGCATCAGCAGGACAGTGCACCCACAGCCAATGATGCTACTCCGCAGCCTTGTGGCTGCCATACAAAAAGAAGAAAAAGATGATTTTACCCCTTTACTATTCTTTAACGCCAAAATTATTCCCAACGTTATCTGGCGTTGACTGGGGATGCTTGGAAAGTCTTTCACGAAACGGCTGGCCAAGGCCTGATATTCGTCTTTGGTTCAGGCAGGAATTTGGAATTCGTTCTGGGTGCCGGCGATAGCTCCCAACTCTCACGAAGGACACCATGGATCTATAGCATCCACAATGAATGGCTGGCAGAAGGATGCACAGTTTTACTCATCTGAGGGACGGCACACACATTGATGAATCACCCTGCCTATGAAACACGAAGGATGGCACTTTAAGAGCTGGCTGAGTTCAAACCAAGGCTATACACTTTGAAGCGAGTATGGCATACCTGCTCGGACATCCTGGCAGCTAATGAATTTTTGGCCCTTAGTGATATCTATATATTAGGCTGGTGCGTACGTAAGCGGCACCTTAACTCTGTGAGTAGTGGGCAACTTAGCTAAGTAATAGCATAACTAATTGTGCATTTTGTGAGGAAAGCACGCTAAAAATTTGGCACACTAGTAGCCTATCATAATTATGAACAGATTTGGATATTGGGTGGGCCATCTCAAATTCAGCCGCTGATGGCTGTGGCAGCCATTTCCACTGCCATTCCAAAAATTTTTGAGATGGTCCAATATGCAAATCTGTTCATAATATGAATAGGCTACTAGTGTGCAAATTTTGGTGGTTTCCTCACAAATGCACAATGTTATGCCTAGACTTGCCCCACTTTGCGTGCCGACTCAACAATAGATAGTCGGCTTTGATGGTTCATGGGTAGGGTGGTGCATCAATGAGTATGAACCAAAATCCCTCCCTGATACCGTTTAAGCTAGGCTCCCACCTACTTGCATGAGTAATTGGCAGTTTGTTTCATGAAGAGTAGCTCAAGTTTTTCACGAAACCCTTGAAACACATTGCAATTCCTATCCAACTCAAACCTCACTTAAATTTATGTCTTGCCACCTTGTCATGAATAATTGGAACAAAAAGTTTTCATGGCTGACGCCATTAAAGAAAGGTGGATATTTGCTGTCGTTAACTAATTTATGTATGTATATTGTATGTATGATGTATGTAATGTAATGTCTGTCAGTGACTTGAAAGGATTTAAAGATGTCGTCACTGCAATGAAGAAAGTTATCCTCAGTTTTTGGCCAACAAAGTGGTTTTGGATGAGGGTGGAAGAAGCTGAACATTACACAACTTCTGCAATGCACACAGAGAAGAGCTAACAATGAAGATCTGAAGCAACTAGAGATGATGGAGAAAAAGCAATTGAGGTCTATGATGATATTCATTGTTTGTTTGAAATTATTTAAAACTTAATTATCCTCCATACGTAAATAATGTATTTTGTCTGATGATAATTGTTTTTTTCCCCCTGGAACCTGCAACCTCCCTATTTAACATTCATCTAATGGGGAAATTGGATTCAACTTAAAGTCGTTTTCAGTTAAAGATGCACTTTTCAGAACGTAACTACAAATGTTAGCGAGGACTGACTGCACAACGAGATTTGAAACATTGAGGACTGTTTCACCACTCATACCTGTTGGCCTAATGAACACACATTCATTTCAATCTGCAGTTTATAAACTAATTTTCACCAGAGAGAGAATGAGTGGTGAGAAGCATGGTGGGATGATTTGGAAATGAGGTTTTTACAAAAATCTGCCAAGTTTCCCTGCCCAAAGTCTTTCTCGCCAAAACCAATTGTCAACACACTCCATCTGTAGCAGCCACTCACAGAACCCAGGAAAGAAAGGAAGCATGCAATGCAAATGCTCCTGGGAAGTTTCCAAGGACTGCAGCTTGGGCTTGATGAAGTTGAGGACAGCAAACGAAATGGCAACTTGAGGCTAATG
>CM068967.1:56198960-56223578 GCA_035128595.1 Eptatretus atami
AGGATATGATTGATAATATTGATAAATATGATACAAGTAATTATTTGTCAGGTGATGTGTTCTTTTCATCAAATAATAAAAAGGTTATTGGTAAATTTAAAGATGAATTGGGTGGGAAGGTGATGAGTGAATTTATAGGATTGAGATCAAAGTCTTATGCTTTTACGGTATATTGATAATAATAACATTGAAAGGTGTGATAAGAAGCTAAAGGGAATAAGAAAAATATAATCAGGAAACAATAACTTTAAACATTATTACAACTAATAAACTTTAAACATTATACAACTGTTTAACCTTAAAGAAGGAAGAGTACAGAAAAATGAATACAATAAGAAGTTATAACATCAATTGTATACAGAAGAGATAAATAAGAAAGCATTTGGAGCTTTGGTGATAAAAGATATATTTTAGAGAATGGAATCAATTGTATGCCTTATGGTTATAAGTATAGTGTTAAAATATTTTGTTGGGAATTTTAACAGGCTACTGCCATCTTTTTACTGATTTATAAATGATAGAAACAAGCAATAACCAAACTAGAGTGGATATGTAATCAGCCTTGGTATTTAAATGGAAAACATAAAGAATGTGATAAATATCAAATAAGTCTTATTGAAGAAATAAGCGGGGTAAAAGTGTATAAAACAAATAAGCGGATAAATTTAATTACAAATAAGTTGGAGGATGTAAAGAAAAACAAAATATCCTTGAATGGACTGAAAACTTTGATGGTTATCAATTGAACAATGGAAAAACAATTTACTACAATCTCAAAATGATATATGGCTCAGGAGGTGGTCAAATATGAGCATTGAGAGAAGTTTATCATTTCATTTCTGCTCCACAAAGACATTTAAACCAAGAACTAAGTTTCAAAGTAATCTTTGTGAATATACTCGATGGAGATGAATGTAATCGGAAAATTAAGTTATTCCCCAAAGTAGAACATGGACAAATATTCATTGGTTCACTCTTTGAGTGGAATGAAAATATGAGGGAAAATAAGTGCTTTAATCAGAAGTCTCATTTTACATTTGCTTGTATGGGAGGGGGAATCAGTCTGAATTTTACATTTGCTTGTATGGGAGGGAAGGGAATCGGTCTCAATTTTACATTTGCTTGTATGGGAGGGAGGAATCGATCTCAATTTTACATTTGCTTGTATGGGAGGGGGAGAAAATCAGTCTCCTATTTTTGGCTTTTGTGGCTTGAGGCAGTCTTAATTTTACATTTGCTTGTATGGGAGGGAAGGGGATAATGAGTCTCCTATTTTGGGCTTTTGCTTGTGTGAGAGGGAGGGGATCAGTCTCAATTTTACATTTGCTTGTATGGGAGGGGGAGGAATCAGTCTCCTATTTTGGGCTTTTGGGGCTTGAGTCAGAAAGTTTTTCCCTTTTCCCCCATTCATTTGAATGTCTGCCTCAGGAGCCCCATTAATCCTCTACTGCAGTCTCTCCTATGTTTGAAGTTTCGTATCAATCGGACAAGCAGTTGCAGAAAAAAACATTATTAAAAGCAAAAATATATAGATGTGGATACACATTATGTGGGAACACCATCCGACTCTCCCCACAAAATGTGCTGTCTGTCCCTCGGAGGCACTTTAAACTGGGTATCCCATCTGCTAACATTGGTTGGTATATGTAAAAGATTCCATTATGTCTTTTGTGAAGAGTAAGCGAGTGATTTTGGGCACCATGATCGAGCACCGAGCACCAACAGTAAGAAAGCACCAATACCTGCGCAAATCACCTCCAGTCGAATGTCAGGCCTGGCCAGCTGATTAATGAAAGATTTCGGACAATGTACTTGTATCTCAAATGAGCAATCCAACAAGAATTTGGGATTAATTGCAGCCATTAAATAAGTAGTAGTACTGCAGGAAATCGATTTCTGTACTATCCACATGAAATGACACAACTTTATTCCTCCACCCTCCAAATGTCGGTTATTGCAACCATATATTTATCACAACTCTCGGGCATGTTGTTGCATTTAAACACTTCACACAATGCTGGGCAAAATGGTGACCGATGTTATCCACGTGATGGATTGATGTCGTTTCAATGCAATCTCAGCAATTGTAATACTGTTTTGAAGTCGTTTCTCTCTTCAGATACCATGATCTCTTCCTCTTGTGGTTGTTTTTCATTGTGTTTTTGATGTACTTTTTCCATTTTGATTCTGTCTTCTCTTTACATTTCCTCTGTGGGGTTTATGAGCATTAAACTCTTGTTACCTCCGTCACCAAAGGTGGATGGAGGTTATGTTTTCACCTGTTGGATGTTATCTCCATTTGGGTTTCCAGGAGGTGGGAGGAACTCAAAATGTCCACCTCCTATTTTTTGGTAAAATATCATGATTCATGAACCAAACTGTGAAGTTTCGTTCTCAGAGCCTCGTTCCAAGGGCTCTTTTCAGAGTCGTCACTGAACCTCTGACAACCTCCCCTTGTAGCTCGTTTGGAGTGATATTCCCCGGAATGATTTTTGATTTTTAAACACTCAGTAAGGTTTCTTCATCAATTTGTAGCTCCAACTATCACTGCTACAATTTCAGCTTTTTTCAATTTTTTAGACCTCATTTTTGACCTCATTTTTTAGATCCTGGTATTTGGTCATTTCCCTGATTTTGTAGCATTTAGTCCAAAGTCAATGGGAAATGAAACCTCAATCACAATGCTGACTTTTCCTTTTGTGTTTTGAGCACTATGTCCGGACACAGTGCTTTGTTGTAGTGTTCACACTTGACGGGATCATTTGTCATGTATGAGCATTACTTGTTCATTTTTCAAGGATCGGATTCAGTTTGGGTTGGCATGATTGTTCTGGGACAGGATGTTGTCATGTTTACAGATGTACCAGTGGATATCTCTTCAAACACTGTCAAGTATTTTGTGTACAGCTGTTCTGACATGAGTTTTGTACATCCAAAATGAGGTGACTGGTACTTCCTGTTTCTTCCCCACAAAACCTGCATTTGTCTGATTGGCTCAATCCTACCATTTCTTCAAGGCATTAGTGTCGTGTCCTTCATCTTTGGCAATGATGATGACTCATTCTCCATCCCAACTAATTTGACCTCTTCTTAGTCATTCCAAAGAGAATGTCAAACTCTTTTTAAAATCTTCCTGCTCTTTGTCATTCTGCCATTTGTCTGAGTATATCTGCTGATTTTTTTATTTTGTAATTTTCCTTTCTTATTAGCCCCCATTGGACTTAGTCCAAAACGGGACTTTTGGATTTGTTCTCGATTTTCGTGTGCATGCGTCTGCAACCATATATCGGACATGTATGGACCAATTTTATTCATACTTGGCAAAAGACAACAATGATGGTATACATATGCACATCATTTTGTTTCGCGATGCAATCAAAGATGGCCGATGGTGACCATTTCAGTTGTAAAAAAAATCCAGTGGCGAACACGTCCGCAACCATTTCTCAGACATACATTTACCGATCTTGTTCAAACTTGGCACACAGATAACGAATGATGGCTTACATAGGTGCATCATTTTATATTTCGACATCAGATCCAAGATCGCTGACTGGTGGCCATTTTATTACTCAAACATGTCCCCAACCATTTCATGGACATGCATGGTCTGATTTTGTTGAAACTTGGCACAAGCACAGTACATGATGATATACACATGCAACTCACTTTATTTTGTGATCTGATCAAAGATGGCCTACTGGTAGACAGATGGCCATTTTAGTTGTACATAAATATGGGCTAACCCTCTTACTCCGTACAGAAAATTTACAAAAACAACAGGGGCTATGACATTTTATGTCTATTTTACTTGTTTTCTTTGCAATCATTGGGGCTGCGTTTGTTTCTGTTGTTTTCCTGTGTAGTATCCATCATTTGCACCTGTTTTTGGATGGTTGTTGCTAAATGGATTAAGGATCCCTTTTCTGGTGTGTTGATTTTCTTGCTCGTATAACAATCTCATCCGATAGTCTGTTGAGATTTTCATGTACTCCGCTAGTCCGACACATGATGTTCTGTGCACTTGGTTAAGCTCCATCAGACCACCTCCTCCTTCTCGTATCAATGCTATACTTTTTTTATACAATACTTTGCTTGTTGTTGAATATTTGGCTTCCCTCTCATACTCTTGTTGGGACAAAATGTTGGAGACTGGTCCCTTTACGGCAGCCCTTTCGACTTCACCCTCGTCTCTCAACCGAGCAAAGAATAAAACTGCCACTTCCAAGACCCCAAAGAAGCTTGATGGCACTCTCATGGAAAAGATCCTCAAGGTGGGAGGATCAAGTAAGGGTCGAAATGGTCTGTCCCTGTCACTTTGAACAAGGCGCAGGAGGCAGATGGCTACAATCTCCAGCAGAATGCCTTTCATATCAATGCGGCTGTGAAGAGGCTCATTTCAAGTGAAAAGCTTGTGCATACCAAGGGCACGAGCGCTGCCAGTTCGTTAAAACTGAATAGGAGAAGAGTTCAAAGTGAAGAAGATTGATAGTCCCAAAAAGTTGCGAAGACCACAGTCAAGGCTAAAGCGGCCAGAACGCAACCAAAAACCCAGCTGTGAAGAGGGCAATGCAAAAGATATCCCTCAAGAAAGCGAAAAGAGCTGCTGCCGCCTCTTTGAAGCGATTCAGTAAAAATCTGCCAAGGTCAAATAAATAGGAACAAGGTACTGCCAAGGAGCAAGGGCAAGACCAAGGCAATGAAGCCAAAGTCCAAATCTGTAACCAGGGATTCAAGAACAAGAAGGCAACACTTAAAAAAATTGTGAGGGAAGATAATTGAGTGGAGGTAAAGTGTCTGTTGTTCCTCCTCGTCTCACTTGCCCATATTTTCACCCCTGTCTGTCTGTTTGTTTGTTTGTTACTTGCGAAAATCAAGATTTTTCAAGTCTATTGGTTGGTCTTGTGCGTTATTTTGTCTGTCTGTCTGTCTGTCTGTTTATTTGTTTGTATGTCAATCGCCTGCAGGTCACAATTTCAAATCAATCTTTATGAAACTTAACCACATGGTGGAGTTCATCAAAAGCAAGAAGTTTATTGTTTTGAGGTCAAAAGGTCAAAAGGTCACCAAAAGCCAAAGGTCAACAAATATGTTAAATTTCTAAAATCCTCAATTTTCATCTGATTGAATAGAAGTTAGAACAGGATTTGCATTTCAGGTCACTGAATTCAACCACCAATTATTTTTGAGGTCAACATCGGCCAAAAGGTCAAGATAGGCCGAATTTCTAAAAAATTCAATTTTCTTCTGATTGACTTGAAATTTGAAGAGTTTTTTGTACACACTGTGGAGGCTCACTTGAGAGCTAACACACAGAACATACAATAAGGGGAGTAGGAGACAAGAGGGGTGGGAGAGGGAAGGACAAAACAGTGGGGAACAGAGACATGAGGAGATCTTTGGAAGGGAGAGGGATGGGGTGGGGTATACAGGGTAAACAAGATGGACACTACAGGGACTTTCAGGTCCTTACACCACAGGGACTTTCAGAAGGGGAAGCAGGGAATCTGAAGGAGGTGGGTTTGGGGTGGATTCGCTGGGGGTAGAAAAGATCATGGTTTTGGATAGGGGAAGAAGTAAGAGATGGTGGTGAACAGCTGTTTTGAAGACCTGGAGAGTGGCATTGAAGAGAGTGTGAGAGTTTGTTCCAAAGGCATGACAAAAACGAGGAAGGAAAGAGTGAATGTGAGCAGTGATTCTTGATTTTGGTAGTTTTACCAGAAGGGGGTTGCTGGCGGACCTTGAGCGCCGTGTAGAAATATGGGGGGACATATCTCGGACAGAGTGGCGGGGGGGGAGCAGGCAGGCAGGAGAGGAGACTGTAGAAGATGTAAAGACCACCGACCTGCCTGCAGTGAGAAAGTGAGAGACCCAAAGACTCAGCCTCATCGTGGGAGATACCAATGATCCAAAATGCCTTGGTTTCCACAGCATGAAGTCGAGAAAGGTGAGAGTGGGAGCAGCAGACCAGATGGGAGAGCAGTACTCCAACAGGCTGCTGATGAAAGCTTTGTATGTGGTCAGGAGCTCAGGTGTGCCAAGGAAAGAATTTGCACGACGGAGGATGCCCAGTTGGCGACTGGCTTTGAGGCCAGCTTGGAAATGTGGCTTTCCAGGAAAGATTATGGCAGATATTAAGACCAAGAAGCTTGAATGAAAGGATTTTTTCAAGAGGATTGTTGAGAAGTAGATGTTGGTTTTTCCAGACAGTCCTTCGGAGAGACATAGTGAGTGTGAGATGTCAGAATTGAAGGACATGTTCCATGTGTTGGACCAGCTTGTGATTTTATCCACATCTGCAGAGAGTGAAGAGGCTGCTGTTTGTCGATCTGAGGGATGACATCTGGAATGGCAGAGGGTGTAGTCATCAGCAAAGAGAGAAAGAGAATTTTTCAGAGAGTCGGAGAGATCATTGATGAAAACCAAAAAAAGAACAGGGCCCAGAACGCTGCCTTGAGGAACTCCAGCCTGGACAGGAAGCGTGGATGAGAGAACTCCATTAAGGTCCACACGTTGGATGCACATGAGAGGAAGTTTGCGAGCCATGAGTGGAGATGGCCTTGGATACCAAAGGAAAGAGTTTGGTGAGCAGGGCTGGGTGCGACCGAATCAAAAGCACGCGGATATGTCTAGGGAGATGGCTCTGATTGCATGTCCAGCATTGAGTACCTCCATCCATTTGTGGAGAGCAGAAGCAGCATATCCTGGGTAGAGTGATCTGGTCTGAATCCAAATTGTGGTCGGAAATAAAGCCATTGGAGAAGAGGAAGGATTTAATGTCAGAAGCGATGATGGATTCCATAACTTGCTGATAACTGGAGAAGGCTAATTGGTCTGTCGTTGCGGGATCTGTTTTTGCAACTTTTTTATGCAGAGTGGTAATGTTTGCTGATTTCCAAGCAGATGGCAGATGACCTTGACAAAATGACAGGGTGAGTAGAATAAAGAAGAGGTGAGCAAGAGCAGAGGAGCAGGTTTTTAGGACACGTTGGCTGATGCCGTCTAGACCGGTTGCAGAAATGAGTCTCGGTTTGACAGCAACCTCTCTACTTTTCAGAAAAAAACGACACAGCATCCAGGAACAGCTGGGTAGACTGGGTAAGGTGGGTACAGAGTTGCATATTTGGTCATTCAATTCAGCGACTTATTATGTTGAGATCAACGTAAACCAAAAGGTCAACACAGGCCGAAGGTCAACAACTAAGGTGATATTTCTAAAATCCTCAATTTTCATCCAATTGATTTGAAATTTGTAGAGGATTTGCATATTGGGTAATAAATTCAACCACCAATTATGTTTGAGGTCAGTATAGGCCAAAAATTCGCCATAGGCCAAATTTCTAAATTGTCAATTTTCATCTGATTAACTTGAAATTTGAGAGGATTTGCGTTTTTTCGTCATTAATGCAAGCACCATTATTTTTTTGAGGTCAAATTTGTTTCATGGATTTCGCAAGTATCGTGTTATACATGACACCTTATTGTTGTTTGTTTTTTCCAGATTTGTGGACGTTGTGTTGTGGACGAATTCGGATGAAATTTACTGGGCAGGTTGGGTGTGTTTAAGGGCAAACTGATTCGATTTTGATGAAGATCCGGATACTGGATTTTTTTTTAGTCATTCTTCACCATTGAGAGATCGGGCCAAAAACGATATATAGCACGATATCTCAAAACGTTGTGGACGGATTCGGAGGAAACTTGGTAGACACATTGGGTGTGTGACAAGGATGATGTCATTCAATATTTGTGAGGATATGGATCCGATAATTTTTTTAGTGATTCTTCCCTATTGGGAGATAAGGTTAAACCAAGATATATATATATAATATATATATATATATATATATATATATATATATATAATATATATATACATACACATACACACCGCACACACATACTAGATGACCCGTGAACCCGTTGGGTCCCCGTTGTGACAGCGGTTGATAAAATAAATCATTTCAAAATAAATAAATAAATAAAAAAGATAGCTCCAGTGAACTATACCGCTGAGTTGTTTGCATTTTCAAATTCTCCCGAAGAGTACTTGACTGAATCGGGAATTGATTTTTTCATAATTTTTCGTTTCCCAATTTGAACGAAACTTGATACTGCACACCGCAGGAGAATGTTGAGTAAGGGGGGCGAAAATTTTTGTCTATCGTTTACCGTTTTGGCTCTATTTCTGGAACATACATAACATACATACATACATATATATATATATAATATACAAGATGAGAGTTTTAGTAATATGTAGATAGACAGAAGATATATAAATGTATATATATCTATATATATATATTATATATAATATATATATATATTATATATATACATATATCACAATATCTCAAGAAGTTGTGGATGGATTTGGATGAAACTTGGTGGACAGTTTGGGTATCTTACAAGAACGAATTAATTCGATTTGGTGAAGATCCGAATGCGAGAATTTTTTCAGTTTTTCAAGTGATTCTTCATCATTGAGAGATGGGACCAAAACGATATTTAACATTATATTTCCAAAAGTTATTGCGTCCAATACGTTCTCCTGGATGTGGCATTGCGTGGGTGGAAGTAATGCGCTCTACCAAGTTGTTTATGTTGAAAGAGCAATTTTTAATACTGGCCACTCTGGCTGCTACACATCTCCCAAATAGGCTGTCCAGGGGCAACCCTTGATCATGAAACCTAACATTGTGATATTTCTTATCTGCTCAGATTTTTACTTTTCCGACGAGCAATAATGATGTGGAATTTCGCGAGAAGAAACAATTTTGGTCACGGACCATGAATAATAGATAGTTCTCTGCTCTGTTTTTGAACCTCATCCTTGATAAATTCTGAAACATTACTGGATCGGAGTCTAAGTGCTCTCATCAGAAGTTGTGAGAAAAGAAACCTGCTATTGAATTTCAGGGTAATGACCATCAATGTATTTTGACAATCGTTTTGGGTCTGCATTGGCAGTGTGTTGCACTGTAGGCACAACATGCTGTGGTAGAGAGGTTTAAGCAGTTGTCACCATGGGTGATGGACAGGTATACAAGATTGAGTTTATCCAAGATCTTTGTCATTTCCACACTTGTGTATTCTCTTCCATTCGTACTACTACTACGACTTCTACAACTACTACTGCTACTACTAGTACTTTATCGGCCCCATTATTTCCACTTTTTTTGTGGCATCGTCCGGGTAACGTGTTAGGCCAAGGCTTTCACGAACCTGCTGCCAGGCTTGATGTTCTACTGAGGAGGGTGGGAATTTGTAAATTTGTACAGGATGCCGGTGATGATTCGCCGACTCTTCACGAAGGACAGCGTCGGATCTTTAACGTCCAGAAAACTAATTTATAGCAGATGCGACAGCCGGTTTGAATGTCCACCCGAGGGACAGTGCGCGGCGCACACCACAACACACACACACACACACACACACACACACCACACACACATCCTGCATGTGAACTGCCAGGATGACAAGTTTATAGATGGGTCGAGATTCAACCCAGGTGAGACAGCTTTGAAGGTGGTGGTGCGTACCTCTCGGCTATCCTGCAAGCTCACACTCACACATTCTCTAACTATGACATATAGTGGGCATGAATATATATATTTGGGACATATAGGTCTTCAGTCGGTATGGGGAAAACATTGATTACCCTTTCAAGAATAGACCACTTTGATTCATCAAACATGATCTTTCATTGATTTCTAACTGTGTCAAACATTCTCCTGTTTTGTGACTATATTTCCCCATAATTTGCAGTAGTTGGCAGGTGACAGACGCAGGTAAAGAGTCCACATTCCAAATTCGCTTCCCCCTGCGCTTGGCCGAATTGCGGGTAAATGAAAGAATAAGGCATGGAAAGGTCTATTTGGAGGGGGACAGGTTGATCTCAAAGGCAACGTAACAGTTTCAAAGCTTAACCATCCCATGAAGTAATGTGCCCTGTAGGACGGCCATTTGCACACAGATTGAAACGTGCACCAGATATGAAAAGTGATGACCCGCGCCCCGCAGAGGTCAAATGGCAGCGGGCGAAAGTCCACGATGGTCGAAGAAACATCGGTCCGAGCCCAAAACACACGCGCAAAAGTGTTTACAGGCTGTAATTTCTAATCAAGTGTGCCTAAATCTCATCTCTCCCACTCTCTGGAGGGCTGGATGGCTGGATGTGTTGCCATGGAGACTGGAGTCTCATTTCAGATATGCCACATCCTATTACCGTCAGGCAGTGCCGCGCCTGATGAGGTTTTTTTTCCCCTTCTTTCTTTCGCCTGGCTGAGAACAAGGAGGGGAGGATGGGTGAGGAGCGTGGGGAAATAGGAGCCATGGCCTAGAGTCTGTCTGGCTCGGGACCACCGTGCCCTCGCGCGACCTCATACGGTCGACCATGGTGGCATAACTTTTGTGTATGACACTTTTCAGTCCTTCACTTTTTTTTTTGAGTATGACAGCAATGATGACGACTGATCATTTTAATCGACAATATATGGATGGGATGATTTAGTGCTGAGTCGTGATGTTAATCGCAGGTTTTGAACCCCAACAACGGGTTTCAAAAAGGACGGGACGAGATACAGAGTTCAGAAAGCACAAAACTTATTTGGGCAAGTCGATATAATTAGGAAGGAATCTTCTTTCCCACGGCTAATTATGTATACTTTAATATTGTAATCGAATACATTGCGTTGGCATTTCTTGGGCCGTTGAGTATCTCATTCCGAGGACCATTTGAACGGTTCCACTGTATAAAGGCAAAATGAACATTTGTGGTATCATTGTACAAAGTGGTCCATATATCTTGGTGTTCCATATATTATTTAACTATATGGCTGGAAGGATCGCCTAGAGGTACCACACTCGCCTCCATAAGCTGTCTGGCCTGGGTTCAATCCGGACCCAGCTATAAACTGCCATTCTGGCGTTTCACAGGCAGGGTGATTCATCAATGTGTGAGCCGTCCCTCGGATGGATGTTTAGCTGGGTGTGTTCGTTGCCGGCGTTAGTTGGTGGACGTTAAGATTCCCGTGGTGTCCTTTGGACGAGTAGGCAAGCTATCGCCAGCACCATGAACAAATTCCAAATTTGCCATACCTAAAAGGGACTCTGACTGCATCACAGGACAGCTGCACCCACAGCCAATGATGCTACTCACTGCAGCTTGTGCTGCATACAAAAGAAGAAAAAGATGATTTTACCCTTCTACTTCTTTAACGGCCAAAATTATTCCACGTTATCTGGCGTTGACTGGGGATGCTTGGCAAGTCTTTCACGAACCGGCTGCCAGCGCTGATATTCGTCTTTGGTTCAGGCAGGAATTTGGAATTCGTTCATGGTGCGGCGATAGCTCCCAACTCTTCACGAAGGACACCATGGATCTATAGCATCCACACATGAATGTGGCAGACAGATGCACAGTTTTACATCCATCTGAGGGACGACACACATTGATGAATCACCCTGCCTATGAAACACGAGGATGGCACTTTAGAGCTGGGCTGAGATTCAAACCCGGGCTATACAGCTTTGAAGCGAGTATGCCTACCTTCGACATCCTGGCAGCTAATGATTTTGCCTTAGTGATATCTATATATTAGGCTGGGTGCGTACGTAGCGCACCTTAACTTGGTAGTAGTGGGCAACTTAGCTAGTAATGCATAACAATTGTGCATTTTGTGAGGAAAGCACCAAATTTGGCACACTAGTAGCCTATCATATTATGACAGATTGGATATTGGGCCATTTCTCAATTCAGCCGCTGATGCTGTGGCAGCCATTTCCACTGCCATCAAAAATTTTGAGATTGGTCCAATATCCAAATCTGTTCATAATATGAATAGGCTACTAGTGTGCCAAATTTGGTGCTTTCCTCACAAATGCACAATGTTATGCTAACTTGCCCACTTGAGTGCCGACTCAACAATAGATAGTCGGCTTTGATGGTTCATGGGTAGGGTGGTGCATCAAATGAGTTGTAACTCAAATCCCTCCCTCGATACCTCGTTAAGCTAGGCTCCCACCTACTTGCATGAGTTATGTGCAGTTTGTTTCATGAAGAGTAGCCAAGTTTTTCAACGGAACCTTGAACACATTGCAAATTCCTATCCAACTCACTTCACTTAAATTTATGTCTTTGCCACCTTGTTCATGAAATAATTGGAACAAAAAGTTTTCATGGCTGACGCCATAAGAAGGTGGAATAATTGCTGTCGTTAAACTAATTTATGTATGTTTATGTATGTATGGATGTATGTATGTATGTCTGTCAGTGACTTGAAAGGATTTAAAGATGTCGTCACTGCAATGAAGAAAGTTATCCTCAGTTTGGCCAACAAAGTGGTTTTGATGAGGTGGAAGAAGCTGACATTACACAACTTCTGCAATCGCACCAGAGAAGAGCTAACAATGAAGATCTGAGCAACTAGAGATGATGAGAAAAAAGCAAATTGAGGTCTATGATGATATTCATTGTTTGTTTGAAATTATTTAAAACTTATACTCCATACGTAAATAATGTATTTTGTCTGATGATAATTTTTTTTCCCCCTGGAACCTGCCCCTCCTATTTACATTCTTTTATGGGGAAATTGGATTCAATTAAAGTCGTTTCAGTTAAAGATGCACTTTTCAAAGACGTAACTACAATGTTAAGCGAGGACTGACTGCACAACGGAGTTTGAAACATGAGGACTGTTTCACCATCATACCTGTGCCTATGAACACACATTCATTCAATCTGCCAGTTTATAAACTAATTTCACCAGAGAGGAGATGGAGTGGTGAGAAGCATGGTGGGATGATTTGGAATGAGGTTTTTAAATCTGCCAAGTTTCCCTGCCCAAGTCTTTCCCCAAACCAGTCAACACACTCCATCTGTACACCACTCACAGAACCCAGGAAAGAAAGGAAGCAATGCAATGCAATGCTCCCTGGAAGTTTCCAGGACTGCAGCTTGGGCTTGATGAAGTTGAGGACAGCAAACGAAATGGCACTTGAGGCTAATATTGTAGCTCTGGGATTTGAATATAATGTAAATTGAAAATTAGGGATCTGAAATGAAAATGGGAGCTAAATATAGAGGGAACCAGTAACAAACCTTGGAGCAGCATAGGTCTTATATTGTGCATTCTGTCACTAATTTTGTTTAACAAAATGTGCATCCAAGTTCAAGTTATCTGTAAACATTTTAATGCATGGTTTAAACAGAGTTTGTAGAAGTCCGGAAAATAAGGATTAAAGTTTTTTTAGTCGGGCTGCTTTTATTGGTTCGGTCTAAACCATGTTTGACAAGCCAAGTATTCGTAAAGACATTCAGAGATCTCCATTAGCTAATAATACTCAGCAGATAAGCTGCAATAATTTTTTGTGGCTTGTACAAATTTAATGTGGCAGGTTTTTATAAAATAAATTGATATGGTACTTTCACTCGATAGGAAATAGCACACATTTCCTTTGTCAGAAGTCATGTCCAAGATTATTATCTCTGAACATCAGGGAGTTTTAGTTCATATAATTTCAGTATTAAATGTGAGAGGTAAATCTTTGTATTCCTCGACTTTTCTGCAATCCTAAGCTTCATAAGAACCGTACAAGGAAGGTTTATACTGTAGCAGGTGCCAGGCAAATGTTTACAAACAGTATCAGTTAATAGTTAACTCAGGCTTGCAAGTTGTGAGAGAAACAGTCAGGAAAATATTGTTTAGTAATTGAGAAGAATTCTGTATTACCACTTTCTGGAGAATTAATTTTTCGCTTATAGTTTCTTAGATAGAATGAGATGCTCAATAGAAAGTCAGTTGAGTTTTTTTGATTTTCAACTTTATATACAAATTTGGATTTAGTACAGTGAGGGATTCACTCTTCAAGTAATGACAAGTTTTAAAGCTTTTTAATATTTTTGTGTTGTCAGGTATTGATAGAGCATTGTTTTCTCTAAATAAATACTCAAGTTTCTTGTTTTGACAAGCAGGAAGTTAAGAGATGCTTGTTAATTTTATTTTATTTTACACTTTTGTGTCTTTTGTGGATAATGTTTAACAGGTTAAGGTATTCCCCATGGGTTGGGAATGAGCCCGACTAGTGGATATTTTTCTTTTTCTATGACTTTTCGATTGCATGCAGAAACTGATTAAAGGAGAAAAAAATTGGAATTAGCCATATTATCTCATATATGTCGTTATATAGATGATTTTGTGTGATCTTAACTATAATTTTTTTGATTGGCGCTTCACAAGATTTATCCAGTATAGCCTGATTGTAAACAGGATGGTAATATTGTACATTTTACTCCATATCTGGATAGTTTGGTTGAGTTGGACAGAATGTTTTTACAACGTGTATATCATAAAGTGAATGATTTCAGTTCCCTGTATCTTGTACCACCTTTACAGGTAAGCAATGAACCAATTAAAGGGTACAATGTGCTTTTCTTCAGCTCCTAGATTTACAAGAATTTGTTCAGTAAAGGGATGATTTTTTGGAACGTGCTGAAGAAGTTTTTTCCATCATGTTTAACAGGATATTTGGCTAATGTTTGATCAGGTTTTGAGAATGTCTTTATTTCCCATCATCACCTTTATTTAAGTTTGGTTGTTACATGTTAAACAAGTTCCTATTGCATTGCTTTGATATAATAAATTAATTAATTAATTAATTATTTTTAATGAGGTAATTCCCCCTCGGAATATCTCATTTTTTCTTTTTTCAAAAGTTCTGGCAGTTTAACCCCCCATCATGTTGGAAAAAAGGAAAAACTTTGCACCTGTGTCCTGAAACTGCACCAATTGAAAAAATTGAAACTTGGCACATGGCAAAGTCCTCCACATGCGGAATAAGTGTGAATTTTTTTTATGATGTCATAAAATTCTGTATCACCTGCATCGATCTGTCTAAAAAATTTCGAGGGTCATCTGTAGATAATTTGTCAAACATAAAAAGAAAATTGTTGCGTCACGTAATCAGTCACAATGTTTTCGCAACCTTTAAAAAAATTTTAAATTAATTATTATTTTAACTTCAAATCCTCCCGAAATGTGAACATAATGGAGGCGAAGCTTTACAGATAGTGATCGCCGAACCATGAGGATACAAAAAGGTTTCCCACCTATGACATCATAGGTGAACATGGTTTGGGAGCTATACTTTTTGAAGAATAAACCTTTAAAAATCATCTCTTCGCAAGAATGGCTTGGATAGAATCGAAGGGAAAACCTTCACCCACATGCTCCCAAAGCCTTGGAGATACCCAGGTGCATGAATAATTCATAGGTCACCTGGTCTGGCAGCCAATTGGAATTGAAAACAAAAATCTTTAATTATTTCTTCTTGAACCGTTTCAGTCAATCGAAGTGAAACTTTTAGCAATTATGATCAAGTAGTCATGGGGAATATATGTTTTAAATTTCAACCTGATCGATTAAATTTCAAAGGCCCTCACTTAGGCCTGTGGCCTGGATGGGTTTTGAGGGTAGAGAGTAGCAAACTGAAACCAGAATCGGTATCCAGGTTCCTCCTGATGATCCATTTTGCTTTTTTGCTCGTTAACTACTTAACACACAGTACACAAAACTACACAAAACAGGTTCTGGTGAGGGTCTGCATTCTGAATGCTCTTTTTCTTGTTTTCAAACTGCAATGGGTTCACTGCGCCACGTCACTATCAAACGCTTGTTCCACAGCGTACTCAATGTTCTTCGTAGCCATCGACCTCATCGCCAGATTTCATTTTTTTGCTGGAAGAGGCTAAACAAGACCTATGGGCTATGGAACAAGACCTATGGGCTATGGGGACAATCCTCAACAAATCCATGAAGGCTTTGCTGCTAAACAGTCACACTACAGAGAATCATTAAGTTTGTTTACCAAATTGCTATTTTCGTTGTAGAAAACCAGCATCCATAAAACCCTAACTTTTACCCAAAAGCTACAAGTAGGGAATGACAACGACCTTCAGAAGTGCTTACTCAATAATGCAACATTCTCCTGCAGTGCAAAGCACCAGGATGATAGTCTGTTAGTCCGGTTGCTGGGATTGGATTCGAACAACTGACCAGACGACTTCAAAGGTTAGCCTACTCAGGCCCTGCCTCTTAGCTCGGTTATGCAGCATGGTAATTACACAGTGCCAAACCATCATGGAATACCCCAGTGCGGACGTGGTTTCATTATGTGAGCAATTCCAGGACATTAATTTTCAAAATTAACCTGTAGTTTATAACAGACTTTATTGTTTGAATATATAATTATTGTTTGAAACAGACTTGTTGTTTTTCTCATGAAAACCGTTGCACAGGAAAGCAAAGTTTTTATTATTTCAAAACATAAAATAACGAGGTATCTACAAAACCGAATTTTAAGCGAAAATAGCTTTTCTTGTTTTGGGGAAAATGGCTGCTGTGTTGTTGTATCCCATGGTATTATCAGCGATGCAGTGGCCACAAGTAGTAATGTAAACAGGCAATCGTCTGCATGTTATATGATTAAATAATGTCAGTTTTAATTGTTTGTTGTTCTTGTTGGATTGTTTGTTGATCTTCAATTTCTTGGGGCAGCCGCCAGGTGGATAAATGAATTCCACTGCAACTCCACAACCTGATAAGTTTATACCTGTTCTAGCAGGTCTGACACAAATTGCTCTTTTGTCAGGTTATCTGTATGCTCTTCCTCAACCCGTGCATGAAATAAAGGGGATATAACATACTCGTAGCTAGTATAGGTAGCCACGGAAATTCACGTAATGTAAAATGTAACTTTAAACAATATGATGCAAAAGAACAGCTCAATAATCATGGGAATTTATAATGACTAGCTAGTGCTCGATAAAGATGTTGCTTGATGAAATCAACCCCCCCCCCCCCCCCAAGGCCTCAAACTCCCAGAAACCCAATGTCCCAACCCCCTCTCCCACCCTAACCACAAGTCCCAACCCCAACCCCAGTTCTCAACCCCCTCCAACTTCAAGGTCATCACCCCCCCATTCCCAAACAAGTCCTCAACCCTTCCTCCTAACCCAACCATGATCAATGTTCCCCAACCCCAAGTCCTCAACCCCCCCTCCCAACCCCAAGTCTCAACCCCCTCCCAACCCCAAGTCTCACCCCCCCCCATCCCAAACCTGTCCTCAACCCTTCTGCCACCCCAAATCACTGATCAATTCCCCTCACGAACCCAAGTCCTCAACTCACCCACACCCCAAGGTCCTCAACGCCACCCAAAACCCCTAAATCAATTCGATCTCTGCTCTCGCATAATCCTCAAAACACACCCCCCCACCGCAAATGCTCACCACCCCCACAATTCCATATGTTCAACCTCCACACTCTAAGTCTCAAACCCTCCCCCACCCAACTCAAAACTTCCCCACCAAAAGTCATCAACTTCCCTCCCACACCAACAAACTCTCCAACCTCCCTCACCTCCAAAGCTCACTGCCCTCTCCCAAACTCTGTCTCCTCTCTGCTCCCCGCCCCCCCTTCCCCACCACAAATGGTTTATTCCTCCCTCCCTCTTTTTTCAGGTTCTTCCAAAGTAAGACAAGAAGGCATTCTTACAATCATTACATAATTATTTCTTCATTACTTCATTGGGGGAGAGGGTTTATGGGTGGGAGGAAGACCTTTAATTCTCTCTATGTAAATGTGTTAATCATTAGAAGCCCCTGGTGGTGAAGAAGTAGCAAGGATGGCCTGTGATGTGACAGCAAGGATGGCCGATATAAGCAGCAAGGATGGCTGATGAAGATGGGTGGCTGTATGGCCAGAGGTAATGCACACTACCTCTAAGCTGTCAACTGGGTTCGAATCTTGGCCCAGCTATTAAACTGTCATCTTGGAACTTTCACAGGCTGGTTGTATGTCAATCCATGGGTTTCCCGTCTCCTTGACATTAGTTGGATGGATGTTAAGGATCCCATGGTGGCCTTCGTGAAGAGTAACGACGATCTCTGGGACCCTGGCCAAATTCCAAATTCCTGGTCCAAGCTTAATCGAACATCCGGCTTGGCAAGACGGTTTTGTGAAAGACTTGAGCCAAGCTCCCCCGGCAACCCTGCAAGAACGTGGGAATAATTGTGGCCCATTAAGGAAGAAGAAAGAAAAGAAGAAGAATTTGGCTGATGAAGGTGTGTTAGCTGACTTCCAATCAGTGGGGAAGATGGCCTTAGGGCAAATGATCGTGTGAAATAGAGCAGATGTTTTTTCTGCTATTGTGGTTGCAATCTTTCTTGATTTCTGGGGAGATACAATTGAAAATATTAAATCTCCGCCCTCCTTGAAAAATCACACCACTTGGATTGTTTTCCTAAAACTGTTCCTCTTCCACAATTAAAATCTATACTAATAAGTTGGTGTGTCTCCTCCATAACTCCAAACCAATGAAACTGAGCAGCCTGAAACTTTTTTGCATGCATATAAGGGAACTCCGAGGAAGTTGCGGGAGTAAATAATTGGGTGTTTGGGGTTAATTAAAACACTCCTTTTGAGATAATCAAATGGACCTTATTTAAATTATGTCCTTTATAGGCACATCCTCAGTCACTGCTCTCCCTATAGGGTCTTTAAGGTGTCTCCTGTGTTTACCTCGCTGGGGTCTGAAGCTGCCAATGTTTTTTGGCCTGCTCAACTATGCCTCGATTGGAACAGGCGAAACGATTTCTTTACACTAAAAGTCTTTTTTTTCACTTTCTAATCGTATTTCGAATGCCTGTCACTCATAGCTAATGAATCGCTGGGTCCATTACAATGCTTATAAACGCCTGGAAGACGCCAGCGTTCGTGTGCTATATTCATTTCCGCATGTGATAACCGTCGGGAATCTCTTAAACTAAACACATTTACAAAAATTTAAGCTCCAGATTTGAACACAGCAGCAGTTCCGACTGCTAAGAAAGTGATTCGTTTGTCCAATTCGGGACATTGCTTTTGGCGTTTCTGGTGCTAGTTTTATCGACGGCAATTGTTAATCTATATACCTATTTAAGCAAGCAAGACTAATGGTTTCTTCTTCATATTTACACAGAAAATGTGAAATTGCAAAGCATTAAACTTACCTTTTTCTACCTGTTTGGAAAGACTATATTGAGTGAACAAAGATTTTAGGAATGTGCGCCAAATTTTTTCCAGCTTCATTGAGCTGGTTTCATTGAGTGCAATGGAATTTAACTTATTCATTGCAACGAAAAATAAGTACCAGAGATCGAATGAAAGGGGCTATCCTTGGGTCTCTGTGGGGAATCTCTGGGGTTAGGAGGCAAATAAATTAAATTAAAGATAATTAAAAGAAAGAACAAAAGATTAACATAAACGGGAGGATTAGGGTGAGTAAATGCAAGTTTAAAAACAATTTTCACTCAATTATTATTTTGCGAGGAATGCGCATATTCCTTTTAACAATCTTTAAAAATCAATGGGAATTCTAAGTTTTCCCATTTAAACCGATGTTTTTCCAGGATGCATCTATGAGTAAATATGTGGAAGTGTGGTGTGTTGTGTATGTGTGTGTGGTTTTTGTTTTCTGTCTGTATGGATTAGCTGTGTGGTGTTTGTATTTGTTTTGTATGTGTGTGTGTTTTTGTGTGTGTGTGTAATGTGTGTGTGTGTGGTGTTTGTGTGTGTGGTGTGTGTGTGTGTGTGTGTGTGTGGTGTGTTTGTGTGTGTGCGCGCCGCTGTGTTTTGTTTTTTACTCTTATTTTATTTGTGTGTGTGTGTGTGTGTGTGTGTTGTGTTGTTGTGTGTGTGTGTGTGTGTGTGTGTGGTGTGTGTGTGTGTGTGTGTGTGTGTGTGTGTGTGTGGTGTGTGTGTGTGTGTGTAAAATTGTTCGGAACAGTTTGTGGTGGTGAAAAAAACGAGATGTGTCGTGATAATTGACATTTCTTGTGGTGACTGGCTTCCTCCCACTGATTTGTCATGTTTCCTTTTTGGTGGAAAATCCCACTGAACCGTTTCTTCACATTTATGTTTCTTGTGTATTTGTGAAAAGTATGGATTGAACTGACTTTGACTGGACACAACGGAGCTTGTGGATCCATGAAGTGGAATCCGTAAATTGAAGGTTGTGGATGTGCCGTTTTGGAGAGTTTCTTGGTCTGAAAGGATCTAAACCCTTGAAGGAAGAAAGGGCCCAGCTGGATGATCATGCAGTCTGGAAAGTTGTGGTGCGCTTTTGTGTTGGGTGTGTGTGTGGTGTGTGTGTGTGTGTGTGTGCGCGCATTGTGTGTGTGTGTGGTGTATTTTGTGTGTGTGTGTGGTGTGTGTGTGTGTGTGTGCGCGCTTTTTTGTGTTGGTGTGTGTATGTGTTTTGTTTTTCGTTTTCGTTTGTTTTTATCTGTTTGTATGGATGAGTTGTGTTTGTGTGTGGTTGGTGTGTGTGTGTGTGTTTGTGTGTGTGTGTGTCTGTGTGGTGTGTGTTTGTGTGTGTGTTGTCTGTGGTGTGGGTTTGTGTTTTTAAATTTTTTATTTGTGTGTGTGTGTGTGTGTGTTGTGTGTGTGTGTGTGTGTGAGTGATAGAATTTGTTAGAACAGTTGTGTGTGAAAAAAAACGAGATTTGTGTGTGTGTGTGTGTGTGAAAAAAAAACGAGATTTGTGTGTGTGTGTGTGTGTGTGTGTTGTGGTGTGTGTGTGTTGTGTGTGTTGTGTGTTGTGTAAGTAATGTGTATTGTTTGTATAAAGATAACAATAAATTATTTTGACTTCCCGCTCCCCTTCCTTTGCTCTCGCCCATTCCTCCACCCTTTCCTAGCCCCCCCCTCCTCGCTCTCCATCCACCTACCCCCCCCTCTCTTCTCCCCTCTCTCTCGCTCCAACCCTCCTCGCCTCCTCCTTCTCTGGAGTGTTTAACGACATGTGGGGTAAGGTGTCGTTATCCCCTCCCCCTTTCCTAGCTCCCACCCCTCCTTGCTCCCCCACCTCCTTGCTCCTGCCCTCACCGAGTGCCTCTCTCCCCCTCGCCCTCCCCCTCCCCCTCCCTCCCCTCCCTCCCTCCCCTCCCCTCCTCACCTCCTCCCCCTCCCTCCCTCCACCTCCCCTCCTCCTCCTCCCTCCCTCCTCCCCTCCCACTCCCTCCTCCTCCCCTCCCCTCCCCTCCTCCCTCCCCCTCCCCCTCCCTCCCTGCCCCCCCTCCCTCTCCCCCTCCCTCCCCTCCCCTCCCCCTCCCCTCCCTCCCCTCCCCTCCTCCCCCCTCCCCCTTCCTCCCGCCCCTCCCCTCCCTCCCTCCCTCCCCTCCCCCTCCCCTCCCTCCCTCCCCTCCACCCTCCCTCCCTCCACCTTCCCTCCCTCCCCCTCCCCCTCCCCTCCCCCTCCCCTCCCTCCCCTCCCCTCCCCTCCCTCCCCTCACCCTCCCCTCCTCCCCCCTCCCCCTCCCCTCCCTCCCCCCCCCCCCTCCCTCCCCCTCCCACTCCCTCCCTCCCCCTCCCCCTCCCTCCCCCTCTCCCTCCCTCCCCCTCCCTCCTCCCCCTCCCTCCCCTCCCTCCTCCCTCCTTCCATTTCCCCTTCTTCCGGAGCCCTCCCTCCCCTCCCCCTCCCTCCCCCTCCTCCCCCTCCCCTCCCCTCCCCTCCCCTCCCTCCCCTCCATCCTCCCCCCTCCCCCTCACCCTCCCTCCCCGACCTCCCCTCCCCTCCCCCTCCCGACCTCTCCGTCTCCCCGTCCTCCCCGACCTCCCCCCCGTCCTCCCCCGACCTCCCCTCCGTCCTCCCCGACCTCCCTCCGTCCTCCCCGACCTCCCCTCCGTCCTCCCCGACCTCCCCTCCGTCCTCCCGACTCCCCCTCCGTCCTCTCCCTCCGCCTCCCTCCCTCCCCCTCCGTCCTCCCTCCCTCCCCCTCCGTCCTCCCCTCCTCCCCCCTCGTCCTCACCCTCCCTCCCCCCCTCCGTCCTCCCCTCCTCCCCCCCTCCGTCCTCCCTCCCTCCCCCCTCCGTCCCTCCCCTCCGTCCTCCCTCCCTCCCCCCCTCCGTCCTCCCCTCCCTCCCCCTCCGTCCTCCCTCCCATCCCCCCTCCCGTTCTCCCCTCCCTCCCCTCCGTCCTCCCCTCCCTCCCCTCCGTCCCTCCCCTCCGTCTCCCCTCCGTCCTCCCTCCTCCGTCCTCCTCCGTCCTCCTCCTCTACCCCTCTCTTCTACCCCTCTCCTTCCTTTTTCAATTAGGCATTGCTTTGGCATTTCCGGGTGCACGGTTTATTCAACGGCAAATTGGTAATTGCTTGCCAAACCAGTCTATCTGTTGGAAAGTGCTTTGGCTTTGAGTGCTTAGCCACTTGCCGAAGCGCCCTCACAATTGATGGCGCGACAGTTTCGTGTCCCGATCGGGATGTGACAGTCGGCAGTTGGCTACACAAGGTAGAGGTAGAGGTACGTACAGTCTGGAAAGACTGTAGTCTTTCCTGGAAAGTCTGAAAGAAAGGTTTTTACGTGTTTTGCACACACGGACGTGGTACATGTTGGAAGGATTTGGATGTGTAGGGAGTCTCCGCGGGTGTGTGGGCAAGGACAACGTGGTGGAGACATGTCATCCCGTGTCTTGTGGGGTCTATCAGGTTTTCTTTTGTCTTCGTAACTGTTTTCTAAAGCAAAATTTGGTTTAAGGATTTGCTTTGCCAAAGGTTAAATGTTTTCTCCTTTTGTGAGTTTCAAGCAAAATATCCTTTGAAATAAAACCCGATTTCCAAGCCGTTTTCCGTGTGAACATAACTTCTAAATTACCGAGTCAAATTTTTCTTCCACCCGTCACACGCAGCTGTTTATAAAGTTTGATGTTTGTGACAAATATCCCTGAAACGTCGAGATAAATGTAAACGTTGTTTTCGTGGACAGCTAACCAAGGTTTTTTGGTTGTAAACACAAGTACGTTACTGTAGTCAGCTGGTCACACTGATCCCAATCTGCCTTCATGAAAAACTTGCCCGATATTGGGCAGGACCGGATTTACTTGCTTGTGGGCCAAAGGCCAAACCTTAACGAGTGCTCCACCCCCCCGTCCAATTTTTTTTTTAAAGCATATATATATATATAATATATATATATTATATATATATAATATTATATATATCGTAATATGGTAATGTTAGAAAAAAAGAATTACAAACATAATGTACACACTCAATAATTTTTTAATCAAATTAGTTTCCAATATCAAATTACATCAAAGTAAATCAAAGTAAATACAAGTTTTCCAATATCATGTACATCTTACACATAGGAATATGGAAAAATTAACAATGAAACTGGAAGCATAATAAATTAACAATGAAATCAATGCATAATAAAAAGCATACAGATGAAAGATCAGAGAATCCATCAGTCCCCGGTGGACCCATTTACTGGTTGGGCTAAGGCCAATGGCCTATGTTGCCTATGGAAATCCGGCCCTGGATATGGTCCAATCACCAATATTTGTGTGTGCGTGTGTGTTTGGCGTGCGTGCGCAAACGCGTTGTTAATAAAGCATAACATTTTCTCACTGCCTCTAACTCCCCTCCTCCCACTCCCTCTCTCTTCTCTTCTCTCTCTCCCATCTTGCGCTGCCGCCCTCTAATGCAGTGCAGCACCCTTCCACACTATCTCTCTGTCTTCTCTCTCTGTCTCTATCTTTGGTCTCTCTCTGGCTCTCTACATGTTTTTCCAGGATGTCCGGGTGGTGATTATTTGTCTGGACGGCATTTGTTCTCCGGACGTGTCCGGATGGGGGTGTTTGTGTCCAGACTGTGGTTTATCTTACGGATGGTGTTTGTCTTCCGGACATGTCCGGATGGTGTTTGTGTCCAGGCTGATGTTTATCTACGGGTGGTGTTTGTCTCCGGATTGTCCAGGTGGTATTTTATGTCGGAGGCAGTGTTTCATTCTCCGGACACGTCCAGGCGGAGTTCCATCTCTGAACGTTGTTTGGAGGTGGTTCGTCTTCCCGGACATGTCCAAGGGGTGTTTGTCTCCAGACCGTCCAGGCGGTGTTTGTCTCCGCGTGTCCAGGCGGTGTTTGTTCTGATGACGCGTCCGGGCGGTTTATATCTGGAATGGGAGTTTTGTTTCTGGGCCGTGTTTATGGTAAATGACTTGGTTAGAAAAAATGGGATTTCAGAACATTATTCTGTTTCCAATCTTCACTGTTATTCTCCGCAAAATCATTTTTGATGAGACGGTATGAATCATAATGAAATCTGCATCACACGTCTGCCTTCCCTTTCCCCACCCTGTCCTCTCACTTGTCCCCATCCTCACTCCTCATCCTCTGCTTCCTCCTCGTTCTTTTCCCCTCCACCTCCTCTCTCTCTCTCTCTCGGCTTCTCTCTCTCTCCTCTCTCTCTCTCTCTCTCTCTCTCTCCTTCCACACTTCTCTTTCTCTCCCCCTCTTTTTTCTCCCCCCCTCCTCTTCCCTTTAATTATTAGCATCGCGAAGTGACAGGTGGTATTTGCTGGTAATTTAATTAAACAGTGACGACTAAATAGTTGTAATGTCTCAAGGAAGACTTTAGTAAATTGGGTAAGCGATTGATCAATTTTACCAACTGCCTGTGTCATCAGGCTGGGGGCTCTGTCTTCATAGCGGTTTAGCCCCTTTAGGCCCAGAACCCTCTCGAAACAGTGTGTTCACAACCAGAACCTTGGGTCCACAGAGTAGATTCATGACCTA
>CM068967.1:56255985-56284648 GCA_035128595.1 Eptatretus atami
GTTAAAAGTTAATTTGTGGAATTTCTTTCCTTCTTAATATGTTTGAGCCAATCAGTTGTGTTGTAACAAGGAAGGGTTGGGAGACAGTAAATAGCCCTACTTGGTAAAACTCCATTATTTTGTCTGTACTGTAGTACTCCATATTATGGCAAGAACAACTCAATTAAGCAAAGAGAAACGACAGTCCATCATTACTTTAAGACAATGAAGGTCAAATCATCCAGAAATTCAAAACTTTGAAAGTTTCTTCACACTCCACCAATCCCCCCCCCCCTTTTCAAACCCTGTCCTCCTAACCCTAAGGCTTCAAACCCCCTCCCCTCACCACAACGATCGGGGACGCCTTTTTGCGGTAGTTGCACCCCCCCCCCCCAACGCAAGTGGGGCCAAATCTTCCCATTTACCTTTACCCTGCTGCCCGGATTCATCAAGGCTGATCAGCCCCCATTAACGTTCGTCTCTCTCTTCTCTCTCTCTCTTCTCTCTCTCTCTCTCTCTCTCTCTCTCTCTCTCTCTCTCTCTCTCTCTCTCTCTCCTCTCTCCTCTCTCTCTTCTCTCTCTCTGGCTCTCTCTCTCTCTCGTCTCTCTCTCTCTCTCTCTCTCTCTCTCTCTCTCTCTCTCGGTCTCTCTCTCTCTCTCTCTCTCTCTCTCTCTCTCTCTCTCTCTCTCTCTCTCTGTCTCTTCTCTGTCTCTGTCTCTGTCTCTTGTCTCTGTCTCTGTTCTCTGTCTCTGTCTCTGTCTCTGTCTCTGTCTCGTCTCTGTCTCTCTCTCTCTCTCTTCTCTCTCTCTCTCTCTCTCTCTCACTCTGTCTCTCTGTCTCTCTCTGTCTCTCTCTCTTTTATTTGTGCCTGTTGTTTGTGTCCTTTATGACATCCCTAAAACAGTAACTTTCCTGTTTGGAATGATTTAAAATTTTGGTTGACTCTCAGACTGGCAGACAGAGTACTAAAACTACCTTGCTCCTCTATGCACATGCGCGATTGGGATGTGATTCCATACATTTTGCCAATTTCAGAGCCAGAGAACTGCTAAAATGGAGGCCCGTGTTCCGATTCATTGTCCGCTTCGTGTTCTACAGTGTTCAAAATCCAACATTCAATTGAAATTAAGTAGTTCCTTGATCGTAGACCGACGTCTCTAGACAGACAGCCAAAGTGAACAAATTGCTTAACCCCACGTTTTGCTTCGCACGTGGTGTAATAATATACCACAGTCTGTTCAAACCCATTCTTCCCTCCAGGGCTTCAAGTTGGCACTACACCACCAACAAACTACTTCCATGCCTACCCATGAACTTTTACATCCTCATTATTCCCAGTCCACCTCCCCCTCCACTCCACTCTCCACACCCTTTGCTCTCCCTACCAATTGCAGATTCCTATGTTTCCTTCACTCTTCTCTCTTTTCCTCCTGTTTCTTCAACCCCTTGTGTCTGTCTACATGTTGTCCCACTGCCCCAATGTCAGCAAGTCATTGCCTTTTTACCCTGTCATCTCCCTTCCATGAGTCGAGACTTTGGGTGGAAAGTTTTCTGTAGTTTTCGCATCTCCATAGTTGGACAATTGGGTGACGTGATTGTAACACACACACACACACACACACACACACACACACACATACACACACACACACACACACACACACACACACGAAATTGTCATTGTAACCAATCTCGTACTGTGGTTGAAGTATGTAAGAATAATCCATGTTTATGCAAGTTATGTAATCCTGTTCGAAAGTTCTGTGTTAGTTATAATTCTCTTTAAAAGTTACACGTAAGATTAATCCTGCAAAATACACTCAGCTTTAGGAACTTTTCTCAAGAGCAGATTGAATTTTTGAAGAACAGATTCTGCCACCATGAATGTGGCACAACATCACTGAAAGTGGAACCTCCATTCTGCTCAAGCATGGAAGTTTGCATTCTGGTTACCAAAAAAGTTTGCAGCCAGAGTTGTTTTTTTTTGTTTTTTTTTCATTCGCAGAGGACCGTAACCACATTTATAAGCAGAGAAAAAAAAAATTACACCACAATAATGAGGCCACATCAACATGACACCATATTGTCCAGGCCCCCTGGCTGCACGTTGCTCTGCCTTTCTACTGGTACCTCATCCTGACCTACATGCATGTTTTTCGCGGATCGGGTTATGAAGGGCGGGGTTAAGGCCGCGGCTTCTCGAAAGACGCGTGGAGCGGTGAGATTGCATTGCAGGCCTTGTATTTCATGCCATTTTTGTTTTATCTGTTTTTGATCCTGTAAATTGAATCCCAGCTCCCATCACACCTCACTTCCCAGGATCATACAGTGTTTGGGGATCACGGAACAAACGGTGCAAAGAGGGCCTCAGATCTACGGGCGGGACTTATCTGCCATGAAAAAGGGTATTGTAGGAAATACAGAGGGTAAAATGATAGAGAGAGTAAATTAACATTTGAAAAGGGTTCATTAAGTTTTCCACCACTGCTGAAAATTGCATTGTCTGATGTTGGACAGAGCGCAGTGGCAAAACATTGCTGAAAATATTCTCTGTACTGAGTCATGCTTTTTCAAAATGCATATCTCGTTTTACTATAAATTTCAGCTCCGTTTTTTGTAAATTAAAATGTATTGGACAGCTAACCCATCTATTCCTTGCAACAAACAGGTATGCCTCGATTTTTTTTCACCATTAACCTGCATGGCTTGTAAAGCCACTGGGCCAATGGACGGACCATCATGGTAAACAACCAAGAGACAATTGGGCTGATCTTTCTCTCTTAATCTCGACCTATCCGAAATGTCAGAATTTTGTGATTTAACCTTTCATAACCAAAATGAACATAAATCTGGTGAGATGTGCTAGCGTCGTCTTGAAAATTCAGCATACTCCGAGATGCGGCTCTCTACTTGCACCTCGTTCACGCAAATGCACTCAATTGATCTGATCTGATGGAAAGAAGCCAATATTTTGGAGCACTGCACATCTCTGTTAAAAACCTGTTGTTTACGAAAATCATTTTTGTTTAACGAGGCGACAGCATACTCTTTGCGTTAATAACCTAGCGTAGAATGTTCTCTGGCGTGGAATAAAGAATGTAAATGGGTGACATTTTGGCGTTCATTGTTGTACTAATTTCCGCTCCGTTGTGCGTCGCTTCTCCCTCCTCGACGGGTCCACGGGAAACGGCCCTTTATTACCAAGGCTCAGTCATGTAGGGAGGCCTAATAGACTGTGTCGACAATATCAAAACCTAACACCCTGTAACGGAAATATACATCTTCATTATGTTAGAGCGGTTCTGGGGGCTAGGCAGGGAGGGTGGTACATGGGTGCCCCCAGCATGCGTCTGCGGATGCCATGATGTGGGATGATGCTAAAGGCGAGTCCTCGGGGTGAGTCTTGGACCCCGAGGTGTCTTCCTGATGTGGAGCCACAGTATGTACGCCGTTTCTGTGGTGACTATGCCACCATGGTCGTGGCTGCATTCCTGGATACAATTGTACCATTGCAGTGTGACCGTCATTTACACGTAGGGATTTCAAAGCACGTTGTAAGAAGATCGATAAAGATGTCGACTATGCAGAAACACAGATTAACTTGAGGATGAGCAAAAGTAGTGTGCAGGCAGATTGGTGGATAAACTCACTATATAATGGAAAGGTGATGGTCGACTGGGTGAGGAGAGGCAGGCTGAGGATCTCATGTATATTTAGGTTTCTGGTGTCATGAAGATGTGAAAACCTTCTTATTTTTCTTTTTTTTTGTATGCAAAGTCGAGGCTCGTGGAGGAGCAAGAACATATAACGGATTAAGACATAACAGAACAAAAGGAACAGTAGAATAAGGGGGTTGTGGGAGAAGTACACCTACAGTATGCTTGAGGGATGAAATAGAGGTAGACTTTGACAAATAAGGGAAGTGAGGAATAATGAGTGGTAGGATAGCACAAACAGGGTGGACAAGATGGATACAGAAGCAAACTCTCAGGAAGGAAAAGCTGGAAATTTGGAAAGAAGTGGGCTTGAGGGGGATTAATGAGGGTACAAAAGCACAAAATGATGGTACGGTGGTGGCCTACAGGTGATATTGAGCTGCCATTCCAGAGAGCATGGTTTCAAATCCAACTCAAATATGGTTTGAAGGGAATAGGATGAAGTATTTGGGTTCTAACTTTCTAAAAACTTAGGTAGTCTCACTAGAATTACAGATCACTACTAGAACGGCACTCAGTGGAGTGCATGTCTCAGCCAGGTTGAACAGTTTACGTTTTGTATCCCACTGAGAGGTTGGATCTGGATTCGGACCATTCGTCCTTGTCACACACCCAACCTGTCCACCATGTTTCGTCCAAATCCATCCATAACTTTTTGAGATATAATGCTCACAGACAGACAGACGGACAGACAGACAGACAAAGAGGAATGAAAACAAAATCTGCGTTCACCTTTGGTGGTGGAGGTAATCATGCATGTTGCATTTGTCCTCGTGGCACAACTACCTGCGGGAACCACTAATTATTAATTGATTAGCAATATTTCTCCACGTAGGAAAACGATCATTGAACATGACACCACTACTGTTCTGGTGTATCTAGTTGCTATCAAAATGGTGTCATCCACACAACTCCAACGTAGTACACATTTTGTGACTTTCTCTAAAATCTCATGTTTATTGCCTTTTAGGAAAAGTAGAACAATTCTCTGATCTAATTAAGTGAATACGGTCACAGAAGGTGTGCCAACATAATGACATTATTATTTGTCATTCAGTAAATGTATCAAGGCTATTGATGCGGAGAAAATAACCACAGCTTCCAACTACAATCATTTTGTTGCCATTAATACACTTATGGAGGGCAGTGGAATACTTTGTGTTTGCTGTTTACTTATTCGGGTTCCTTCTGATTACTCCAATGCAGTATTTGGTCTTTCATCTGATTTAATCCTCCTAAATTAAACAAAAGTTCACTTCTGCCACCCACGTCCCCAAGCTAATTATGATTGCCCCACTGATGGGATACGTGTACTTACAAAAAATATGATCGACCCTATTACCTGGTTTCGTGAATCTGTTGTTCGGAGGATTACTTTTATTAACTAATCCATGATAGGCTACCGATTACATTGGCTCTTGGGTAATCCACATGGCATCAGTGTCCAATAGGATTTTGATGCTCGCCAAAATCGTATGATTATCAGGTTATAAATATCTGCCGCATGATACCCCAAAAAATCGTGAAATTTCGAGTACAGATTCGACAATAGAAGTTTATTGAAAAAAATTGAACATAGAGACTGGGTGGTGGTGAGATCACTGATATCTGTATGTATTGGTGTCGGTACAACGGAAAGCATTTGTTTTTGAGACAACACTAAAAATAGGAGTTTTAACCTGAGCCCATTTCGTTAGCTCAAAATAATATTTGGTGTTTGGACAACCTGCGGGTGCTGTCCAGTCACTGGTGCAGCAATGCAAGTATTTGTAGAGAAAAAAAAGAGAACTGTTGAAGAGCATCAATTCGCCACGTCTTTGGCCGACTCGCCACATGTGGTGAATGTATTGGTCAACATGGCGGTTCGACCACCGGATGAGTCGTACCAAAGACTTTTAAAATGGTACGCGCTGCTTCCTTGCTTGACGCTCAGCATTTATCATAGTGCAGGCTTTGAAGGGCGTAATTGCCTCCTCCTGCATCAATGTTTCTTGGAAGGTAACTTGTATTATAATGTGTAAAAGTTTTTATAACAGCTGAGATAAAATTGTGAAAAACATGAATGTTATCCTTGTTTGGTTAAATTTGTTATCTCCTTGTTTGGTTAAATGGAAATAACCATACTATTCACATCTTGAGTTCCTCTCTCATGTTTGTAATACCAAATTAAACTTCAACTAACTTTGGATGACTGACAGGTGCAACTTCCTTGCCCATACAGCATCCACGTGGCTGCCAGACTTTGCTTTTTTTTGTAGACATTGTCGAGGCTCGTATGAGAGCTAACACACAATGCACAGCAAGGGGGGCATGAGACATGAGGGGCGGGAGAGGGAAGGACTTATTAAAGGACGAAACCTGGACTGTGGCCACACCCAACAAGTATATATCTGCGATCACAAAGTGATCACTAAGGGTAAGCCTCCTCCACGGCCAAGATCTAATGATGGCCATATTTTTTTTAGACCGCCATTTGACCTTGACCTTCAAGATTTAGAGATAGTCTGTAAATTTTGAAAATGTGTCCCCATCTACATTCTATCCATAAAACTCAACATCATGAAAATTGGAGGAAAATTATTCAAGTTATGATCAGAAAGGTGTTTTTAGTTAATTAAGTGACAATCCAAAACATAGAAGGGCACTCTTTGATGTCGCAAGGTCACCAGATATGCCTCCGCCCACATTACTTCATCATTATACATACTTGTACCAAGTTTGATTTAAATCCCTGAGCCCAGATTAGAAATATTAAATAATTCTGTCTGCCATACTGTGCATCCGATCAGGTTGAAATTTAAAACATATATTCCCCATGACTACTGTGTCATAATTTTGACGTTTCACATCGATGATTCAAGCAGTTCAAGAGAAATAATTTTTAAAAGATTTTTGTTCAATCCAATATGGCTGCCAGACCACGTGACCTATTCATTATTCGTGAACACCCACCCTGATATCCACAAAGCTTGGGGAACATGTGGGTGAAGTTTCCTCTCGATCTGTCAAGCCGTTCTGGAGAAGATGATTTTTATGGGTTTTAGGGTAAACCCAATGTGGCTGCCAAACCATGTGACCTATGATGTCATAGGTGGAGAAATTTTTGTTCCCCATGAATAGGTTATCATACCTGTAAAGTTTTGCCTCGATCTCTTCAGCCCTTTTTGGAGAAGAAATTTTTGAAGGTTTTTATGTTAAAAAGCAATATGGCTGCCAACTACGTGACTATGACATCATCATTTTCTCCCCCCCCCCCCCCCCAATGCAATTTAGCTCTAGATGACTCTCAAAAATGTTCATACTGATTGGATAAAGCATTCGACGTATGTAATTATGGCGTCATAAGACGCCACCTATGACATCATAAAAAAATCACACTTATTTCCCATGGAGATCTACTTGGCCATGTGCCAAGTTTCAATTTTTTCCATGGAGTAGTTTCGGAGATGCAGAGGTCCAAAGTTTTTCCTTTTTTCCAACATTGCTGCCACACCACTTGACCTATGACATCATAATTATCATAAAACATTCTACATGAGTAGTCACACCTATGGTGAAAATTTAGTGTCAATCAGATAGGTTGCAGAGAAAGCAAATATAATTTGCATGGACGTACATACAGACGTACAAACAACCCGAAAACATAATGCGTCCAGCGACTTTGTCAGCAGAGGCATAAAAAGTTGGCTGAGGACACCAGTCAAATATCAGGTGTGCAACTTCAGTGAAGATACACTGTTATGATGCAAGAAATTTTGGAAAGCCAAGCGGTCTTTGAGATTCCGCATTGGCAAAATTGATTGATGACAAAAAAAGAACGGGTTTTTTTTCAGACCGCCATTTGACATTGACCTTTAACCCGGAGGGTATGATGTACATTTAAGCGTAAATGCACCTTGCTCTAGGCTATCTGGAGAGGGCAATTTTGTTCTGATCAGACACACAGTCGAGTTGTGGTGAAAAATATTAATATGTCTATAATCAGGTCATGACCTTAAAATTAGGTCAAGGTTAAAAATGCTTATGTCAACCCTGCATACTTTTTATTCCCATTATTGATGCAAAATTTCATTCTGAAAGTCCCAGCCAGCTCCGAGATACAGATACATCGGCAGAAAACAAACCTCAATGGTGTTTTCGTACTCTGAGGGTCTAAGAAACACTAATTGTAGAAACAAACCCAACAACAGCTATAAGCCTCCCCCTATCCTACAGAGCAGTTGTGGGGTGGGGGGGGGGGGGGGGGGGGGGGGTTAATAACTCCTGAGCAAAAGTCCCATTACCATCGATGTGAACACTTAAGCCCACACACTGGATCAAACTATTATTACAGGTACACTTGTGGCTTGCTTTAAGGTCTCCTCACTAAACTCATCCCTTACTAAATGTAGTCCCTTAACATTCTCAGGTTCACAACGAGTCTACCTTCGTTCTACACTTGTGCACACTCAAGTTCTCTTACTAAACACTAAAATCTTATTAAGGTATTGTAAATGGTAAGTGGATGGGCACAGCTTGCCCACTGGTGCCACCAACAGCTTCTCCCCATTATTCTGTCCACTTTCACTGTGGGTTGTCTCCCTACTCTGGGACCTTATCTGTCTGTACTTGTATCACATCCACTGGCTTTGAACGACAACCATCTCTCAGTTTTTGAGCCCAACCCTATCACCTCACCTGTTTTGGGAACTCTTCTCTTCCTTCACCTTTCCCTTCTTCAGTAGCTCCAGCAGGGCAGAGCCTGAAACACCCTCTCTTGTTCATTCCTCTTCGAGATTTCAACCATGTGTTATATCATCCTTCTGACCCATATCTTTGTGCTGTCCTGCTGCTTTACCTCCCATCGATATCACATCCAACTGTCATCAATTGTGTGCCAATGCCATCTGTCTACCACTCTTCTCCTGGTAAAAGGATTCAGCCATGTCCTTGTAGCCATTCTCATTCTCTTAGAGTAAGTCTGCCACCATAATATCCAACAAAGGGGTAAAGACCAGCTTCCACTGTTTCCCAACTTCTCCACCACCATTACATCCCACAGCTGTGATATACTGATACTCCTGCTCGTCTGGCACGTGATGACCTGGCATCCCCAACCTGTTTGGATCTGTCATTGTAAACCCTGCTAACTCCATCAACATCACAACAGTCAGTGTCGTCATCTTCATATCAGTAATCGAGCCTTTCGAGTTGGTGTTGTTGGAGAACATATTGGGGCTTTATTCATGCCCAGTTTAATAAGAAAGTCCTCATGGCTCCCCTTGCCTATATCTCCATTCAAGCTATTGAGATTTGATAGACCATTTTGATAGGGCTCTACCATGGTTAATCCTCCTTCTCTGTCTTTCCTGTATTTATAACTACGACATAGAGATCCCTCTGTTGGAAGGTGCAACAAGTCCTTTGCCTATTACACACATACTTGTGTCACTGTCTCGCACGATCCAGGTACTTATTCACCAATCAGCAGGTCCTTTTGATTTAAACACATTTCTGCTAAGCAAAATTGCCACAGCTAACCTGCTCCAAAGGAATCACCATATTGTCAACATTGTGTGTTAGCAGAGCTTCTCAGCCATACATCAATGGAAAAGGGGTATGTGCTGTGCGAGTTTCTGCTGGCGTCTGGCATAACGCCTTATCAACTGCAAGCTCCAGTCTGCCGGGTTTTCCCACTCCAACTGTGACGTGATAGTGGTAAATGTGAAATTCAATTTTTCCATCAACACATTTGTCTGGGGTGTAAGTGTTGGCCGAAGGCTCTGCTTTGCTGTGCTGCTGGCAGAGCTCCATGATAAGGCTAGATTCAAAGTTGTGACCCTGGTCCATCATTATATGCTTTGGAGTACCTCATATCAGATGAAGCCAAGGAAGAAGGCAAAGGCTATTGTCAGAGAAACCTGAATTGACAGGGCCTCCAGCCACTTCATAAGAATTATTAACAGCGACCAGGATATATCATTTGGCACAAGGACTGCAGAGAAGTGAGCCCAGAATATCATATCCCATAAACTCCAGGGATCATCACGCTTTATTTAGTAATAGCGTATAACAAATACCAGGGGGTTCCTGATGTATACACTCAGGACATCCTTCTGCCTACCAAACAACATCCCTGTGCAACCCTGGGCAGTGGGCACTGACTGATTGGCTTCATTGTAAGAGTTATACCTCGATGTCATGCTTTAGTGCGTTTCCTGCACAAGGTGCAATAATTGTCTCCACAATTCTTCGGGTATGATAATGCTCGAAGCGTCCTCGGTTCTCACCTCTCCACCCCTCGTCAGTCTTGAAGCAGAGGGTCCAGAGCTGCCGCCGGCCCCACAGTGACACATTTAGCTGCCTCCAGGAGCTCTCACACTTGCTGAAGGCTTAGATCTCTCTTCAATGCTACTTGCAGCTCCAGGCAACTTAAATGTAGATCCTGTTTTTCCATGTTGGCTGTCTGACCAGTCACTGAAGGAAATCCTGAGGCCACCAGACACCCAGCCTACAAAACTATCCTTTGATTGTCTGTCACCAACAGGGGATTCTGAAACACACAGGCATTGAAAAGAACGGTTGTTCAGTGTTCACATTGTGCAACAAAACTAGCCAGAGAGCAACTTGTATACTGAACTGCTGAATATCTTTCAGCTAAAGGCTCGCATGGTCCATGGACAATTCAAACTCTTGCTATGCAAGTAGGACAGGAAACATGTGCATGCATAAACCACAGCTATTGGAGTCCTTTGCACATGACATTGTGGTTGACCTCTTACCTGTTAAGGGCGCTAACTACCAACTCGTGCCCTGCCTGAATGGTTGTGCAGAATAAAGAAACCACCTTGTTTCTGGCATCTCTATCAATGATGAAAGTCCTGTCAAAGGAGAGAAAAGCAAGCACTCGAGCAGATGCAAGTTGCTGTTTCAGGGACTCAAAGACCAAGTGGCACTTATGGGTCCATATTAAAGTTTCACCTTTAGAGGTCAACGTCTAGTGAAGTGGTAGATGATCACGGAAAACCTGCAACAAAGTTGTGGTTTATGAGGTATTTCATATTTTGAATCCTGACAACTTTTACATGTTTTACAAGCTAGAAATACTCCATGGGAGTGGCTGGGGATGGGAGGTGGGAGGTGAATGGGTTTGTGGGGGGGGGGCAGGTCTTGGGGGGGGGGGCAGGTCTTGGGGGGGGCATGTTTATGTGCATGTGTGCAGTTGAGGTTCATTGTATTCAGTCCTTTTTGTTTGAATTACACATTTTCACACTCGCTTAGCCTATGATGCTTTAGACTCTTTAGACTACAGTGTTTTATCCGAGTGATTTTTACTATTATTATGTTGATATTATTATTATTATTAATAATATTATTTTGTAATAACATTAATATTATTGTGATGCCATTGTCATTATCATGAAGCTATTATCATCGGATGGAATTGACTGATTAAATTGTGGTTATAATAATTTTTACTATGGTAGGTGTGTGGGCCAGCAACCTTAGCCTAAACACCACCTTTATTGAGCAATACTGTATAACAAATACCAGGGGGTTCCTTGTGGTGTAAACACTCAGGACATCCTTTTGTCGACTTGGCAACATCCCTGTGCAACGCTGGGCAATGGGTACACTGCCTCATTGGTTTCATTGTAAGAGTTATACCTCTATGCCATGCTTTAGTGTGGTCCCTGCACCACGTACATCAAATTTTGTACACGTCACTTTTCTCCAAATTTCCCTCATGTGAGTACAGTATTAAACAATGAGCAACCATTAGGAATGGGTTATGCATCAAATAAAGGTCACAATTGGGCCTAATGGTGTCAGGGGCAATAATGCATGTCACACTTAAGCATGAGTCACATTTGCTCTACGGCAGGATACGGCGGCCGTACCCCCCTGAATTGACAAACGTGCGGCGGCCGCAGAGTTTCTGAGGTGGCCTCAGGGTGGCCCTACGCCGTATGCTATCTTTTACAGGCCAGGGGTCTCCGTGGAATTAAAGCGCGGAGTTATAACTTTTTTCATTTCTAGGTTGGCCGTAGCAATTCGACAACGTAGCCATGATGTAGATGTGTTCCACGTCGACCGTACGTGGCGTACGGGGGGCTTGCGTTATTCGTGCATTTTCCGTAGGCTCTTATCAATGAAAATGAATTTTGCCAACCCCCAAAAAATTACGGCGCCACACTATTTCCACGTTCGCCTTAGGGCCCCCCTGCGGTCGCCTTGCGGGCACCTTGAGGCTACCTTGCGTCTGCCTTGAAAATTCTATGGCCGCCGCAGGGACGCCCTAAGGTCACCGTGCGACATCAAATCAAAGACCGTACGGCACCCCCACGTTTTCGGTCTCCACAATTTCTAAATACCCGTGCGGCTACCCGAAAATAAAAAAACATATGTGACTGCTACATTGTGTGACCGTGGAAATACTGCGGCCGCCCTATAATTGCTAGTGGCCGTAGATTTTTTAGACCCTACGGCCGCCGAGCCAAATGTGACTGAAGCATTAGAGCCATGCCTGGGAAGAAATCACATATGTTAGGTTCATATATATAAGTTAGAAACAATAAATATACATTCCACATATAATTTGATGGCGAGAAAAATCTGACAGGGAATGGGATACATCATGCATGCGTAAAGACTCATTTAAGCACGTTTATTAGCTAAAGATCATTGCCACCTAGCTGGCGGCCTACCGAGAAGCCTGGCTAGTCGAGGCGACTCCGGTCCGCTAGCCTGTGGGGGATGCGATAAGCATAGAATGCCTCAAGGACAATGGGTTTCCTCCAAATTTCTTTCAGTCTAGCATTAAACAACAGTAGCGACTGTTTGAAAAGGTAATCAAATGTTAGACAGAATTGACTGAATAGTTTGTGGTACTAATAATTATTACTTCTGGTTGGTGTACTACAAGAAATACCACGATGGGCTATTTATACACCTTCACACAGCATTTGTCCAAGATGGAAAACTCTCTAAGGAAGGAGGTGGGTAGGGTGGGGGGGGGGGGGGGGGGGGGGGGGGGGGATAAATGAAGTCGCCACAGCCTCTGTTGTATATGAGTGCAAGGAAAGTTTGGTTGAGATTAGATAAGTAACAACTGATTGCATTGCGGTCAGACAGACACAAAATTACGTATTTTAGTATGATGGGTCTGCAACTCCTGCCACCATCAAAACAAAGCTTCTTTTGAAATCTCTAATTTGCTGCATTATAACCACAAAGTATCTCCATTTTTACTCATTTATATAATAATGGTCTGTCCCTTCATCGCATACAGTATCGCGAGATTGTCATTTACACGCTTCGTCGTGATTTAATTTTAAAGTTGTGTATATTATGCATCGAGCTGACGGAATGGCCTAGAGGTACACACACTTGACTCTAAGCTATCTAGCCTGGGTTTGAATCCAGATCCAGCGATATAATGTCAGGTCGGTGCTTCACAGGCAGGGTGATTCATCAACGTGTGTGCCGTCCCTTGGATGGACGTCTGACTACATTAGTTGTTGGACATTAAAGATCCCACAGTGTCCTGCTGGGAGAAGGATGGCAAACTAATCAGCATAACCTAGAAACTACTTTGGCAGAACCAACGCTCTGCAACACAGAGTACGGTTCATTGGATCGGATTGGTAATAGGGAGAAGGTAATTAATTTAGGATTATTTATTAACACAACTAGGTAACTCGCATTCACTTGAGAGTGGCAATTCCATGGAATTTCCATGGTTCTCGACATTGTGAATTGCTACCTGAAGGTAGTTTGGATAATTGTTCTCATGACGTATATCTTGCTGATGCAGAGATTGTGAATGGAGTGAAAGGAGAAGTTTGGAAGGTGGGAAAGCAGGTTATGAAAAGGTAGGAGTTGGTGAAGTTGGTAATGGCATAATATTAAAGTGGATAGGGGAGGGGAAAGAGTGAAAAACTGTATTTCACTTTTTTGAGGTAATGAAGAAATATGTAATGATGTAAGAATACCCTCGAGCTTGAAGATTTGGAAGAAAGGGATAGGGGGAGGACAGAGAGTTGGGGTGAGGGTGAGGGGGTGCAGAGAGGGACAAAGTTGGGAGAGGGGTTGAGGCTTTGGGGGGGGGGATTAGTTGAGGACTTGGATGTTGGGAGGGGGTAAGGAACTTGGGGTGAGGCATGTTGATTTAATCAAGCAATGTCTTTATGGAGCAAATAGCGAGACAATATTAAATTCCCATGATATTTATCTGTTCTTTGTATATAATGTTGTTGAAATCACATTGTACTTTTATTTTGTATACAAGATCGAGGCTCGTGGAAGATCTCATACACTGAATGGATCAGGACGCAATAGAACGAAAGCAACAGTCGAGGGAAGGTGGAAACACCAACAGCAGGGTTGAAGGACAATTTAGAGGGAGACTGACAAATAATTGGTGTGGGGAGGAATAAGGAGATGCGCTTGGGGGTGGGGTGGGGGTTAACGGGGGTATAAAAGATCATGGTTTTGGATGGGGGATGATTTGAGATGGTGGTGAACATCTGTGTTGAAGACGTGGAGAGAACAATGAGATTAAAGAGAATGTCGAAGCTGGTTCCACAGGTGGGAAAAAGAGCAACAGATCAGTGGAGGTGAGCAGTGATTCTGGATTTTGGGAATTTCACCAGAAGGGGGTTAATGGTTTGCCCTGCAGAAACATGGGTGGGGGACAAAGTACGAAAAGAGCAGAGGGTGCAAGACCAAAAAGGAGTTGGAGAAGATGGAGAGACCTCTGACCTGTCTTCAATGGGAAAGTGATAGGCCCATAGACTTAACATTGTCGCAGGACATTCCAAGAATATTGAAGGCCTTGCATTCCACGGCATCAAGCTGAGCCAGCCCAGAGGCAAGAGCAGTACTCCATCCAGCTGTGGATAAAGCCCTTATAGGTGGATAGGAGTTCAGGTGTGCCAAGGAAGGACTTTGACGATGCACAATGCCCAGTTTGGAGGCCAACTTTTAATTGTGGTTTACCCAAGAAATGTCATGGCTGATAGTGAGACCCAGGAGTTTGAATGACTGAACTTCCTCAAGAGGATTGTTGAGAATGTAGATGGGAGGGTTTGCCAGATGGTCCTTTCAAAGGAAAGAGAAAGAGAGAGAGTGTGTGAGTGTGAGATTTGTCAGGATTCAAAGACATATTCCAAGTGTTTGACCAGTTTGTGATTTTGTTAGGGTTTGAAGAGAGAGAAATGCTGCTTGCCTGAAGGATGAGGATGTCACGGCAGAGAGTGGAGTCATCATCAAATAGATAAAGAAGATTTTGCAGCATCAGAGAGATCACTGATGAAAATTATGAAAAGGACTGGGCCCAGAACACTGCCTTGTGGCACTCCAACCTTGACTGAGCGAGGAGATGAAAGGATTCTGTTGAGAGCCACACGTTGGCTAGAGGAGGAGAGGAAATTAGTAACCCAAGAGTGACGTTTGCCTTGGATGCCATAGGCAGAGAGTTTTGAGAGCAAGTTGGGGATGTCATACTGTATTGAATGCTCGAGATATGTCTGAAGAGATGGCCATGATTTCATGTCTGACAATTAGGACTTCCATCCAATGTTGGGAAAGTGGAGCAGTATGTCGAAGGTGAATGACCTGGTCTAAATCCAAACTGGAGATCTGAGATGAGGCCATTGGAGAAAAGGAATGATTTCATATCAACTGCGATGACAGATTCCATGACCTTGCTGATGCTTGGAAGTAAGGTGGCAGGTCTGTAGTTATGGGGATCCTTTATGCACCTTTTTATGTAATGCAGTGATGTTGGCTGATTTCCCAGCAGATGGAAGATGACTGAGGGCAAATTCTAGGGTGAAAACAGCAGAAAGAGGATTTGAAAGAGCAGCAGAGCAGATTTTTAGGACATGTGAGGTGATGTTGTCTCGTCCAGTTGCTGAATCAGAGTCAAGGGTTGCCAGAAACCTCTCCACTTTCTCAGGTGCAAAAGACAGAATTCAGGAGCAGTTGGGTATGACTAAGTAAGTGGGTACAGAGAGCGAGGGGTTGGGAACACAATATTTGGAAGCAAACATTGAATTGAAGCATTCAGCCTTCTCATGAGTGGAATTTGCTGTGGTACCATTTGAAGAAAGGGAAGTGTTGGAGGGGGTGCATACTCCAGAGAAAAACTTAGACTGGACACACACTTGTTGCGGGCTTGTGGAATGACCTGAGATTGCCTTCGGTCCATTTTGCTTTCCAAGAAGAGAAGGGATGTTGTTTCAGAGCAATTGCCTCACCACAAGATTAAGTGTACCATGGGTGGGAAGAAGGGTAAAATAACTGAAGATGAGATGGGATGGATCTGTGCATAAGAGAGCAGTTTTCTGTGGAAGAATTCTCAGGATGACTTAACATCAGGGGCAGTACATATGGGAGACCAGTCCTGAATCAAGATGGCTGCTTGTAGTCCCTACCAATCTCCCTGAGTGAACTGCTATACTCACTGGCACTGACACAGCTCTCTGAGAATTGCATGGGAGATGTTGACCATTACAAGAATATGATCGGATGAACCAATTGGAGCAGAGGAAGAGCAGGAGACATTTGCAGGGAAGTTTGTCATCACCAAGTCCAGAAGGGAGGATTTGCCATTGGGAGAAATCTGGGTGGGAAAGTTCACAGATTGAGTCAGTTCCATGTCGTCACAAAAGTCCTTTGCTGAATTGCCATGGCTGGTGAGAGATGTACCAACACCCATCCAATTTGCATGGTGACAATTTAAATGACCACATTTGAGGAAGAGAGAGTTGGGATGTGTTGAAAAACGATTTTTCAGTTGAAAATCGATGATTTTAGAAGTTTGACCTTGAGTTGACCATTGATCTTTTGACCTAAAAAAATAATTGGCTTCCCAATCCAGTGACGCAATATGCAAATCTTCAAATTTCAGGTCAATCGAATGAAAAGTGGCTATTTTAGAAATTTGACCTTTGACCTCAAAATCAATAGGCTTCTCATTTTAGACTACCTCTACAACTTGGTAAAGTTTCATGACAATTGGTTTAGAATCGTGACCTGTCAGCGATAAACAGAAAGACAAACAAACAAACAAGAAAAAGACGTCGTGCAGAGCACAATACTTGCAAGATCCACCCCCCCCCCTCTCCAATGGTTGCCATGGATACATCAAACTGCCGATTTCATTAAGATTCAGATTGACAATCTCAATCAAAGCTCAGGTCAATCGGATGAAAATTGATTATTTTTCAGATTGAAATTGATTATTTTAGAAGTTTGCCCTTGAGTTGACCTTTTACCTTGTGACCTCAAAAATAGTTGGTTTTCAAATTCAGTGATGCACCATGCAATTGCTGCTTAATTTTCAGGTTAATCAGATGAAAATTGATGATTTTTCAGATGAAAATTGATTATTTTAGAAGTTTGACCTTGAGTTGACCTTTGACCTTTTTGATGTCAAAATAGTTCGTTTCCCAATTCAGTAATGTACTATGCAATTGCTGTTTAATTTTAAAGTCAATCGGATGAAAATTGACAATTTTTCAGATATAAATTGATTTTAGAAGTTTGACCTTGAGTCAAACTTTGACCTTTTGACCTCAAAAACAAGTTGGTTTCCCAATTCAGTGACGCACGATGCAAATCTTGCTCAAATTTCAAGTCGGTTGCATGAAAAATGACGATTTTAGAAATCTGACCTCAATATGACCTTTGACCTCAAAATCAATAGGTTTCTCAGTTGAGACTACCTCTACAACTTGGTAAAGTTTCATGACGTTGGGTTTAGAATTGAGATCTGTAGGCAATAAACAGACAGACAGACAGACAGAATAACAAAATTGACTGATTGTCAGTTCCATGGAGTCACAAAAGAAAAGAAAAAAAAGATATTTGAAAAATCTTCGATTTTGCAAGTAACAAACAGACAGACAGGGGTGAAAACAACCTCCTTCACCTTCGGTGGCGGAGGTACGATTTAACACTGAATATTGGACAGGATGCCGAAGATATAACAGCACAACACGACAAATCCGGTTCAGAAAACTTAGCGTTAACGCAGTGGAAGTGACAATGGCAGATTCGACCAACACGTGTAAAAATCCCCGAACCGGACATTACGCGGATTTTCCATAGGTACCTGCTAGCCTGTAATATTCCGGTACATGTTTTAAACCTTAGACCCATGTTTTTGATATGTTTACATAGTTTGCATCTTTGGTCCATACAGTATGTAAACTATGTATACTATTGTGGAATAGTCAATCAGCCACTCATGTTTCTGAGCATCTGAGAGTCATTCATTCTTCATTCCCTGCCAAAGAGAGTGATGAATGACTCACTGTAAGATGGTATTAACATTCTTGATACAGCCTGGCTTTAACTATTAAAATTACAGAGGGGCTTGTAGTCCACAAAATAACTCACTTACTGTTAATGCCTCCTCCAGTAAATGTCACCAGCCTTTTGATATCATGGCTTGTGGCACTCCATGATGACATTTCTTGCAAACCACAACCAAATACAGACTTTTCATTATTAATTACTTTTTGTAAGTTGCAACAATGAAAATTTGAACACCACAAAATATCTTTGGTGTCAGAATATTTTCTTCTTTCCAATGTGTAATATTTGTGATTTTTGTTGTTCTCCTCCTCTTCCCTTTATAAGCGGTGAGGTCCGATGGCACCAAGCTTCTGCCCTGCCTTAACCACGATACTCCTCCACCTCCCTCTGTCCTCAACCAACTCTCTCCACTCTCCAACCACCCCTACCTTACAGATATCCCTCCTCACACAATCCTCCCATCTCAACTGTGATCTACCTCTTTTCCTCCTACCTTGCTCCCTCAACCTATCCGCACTTTTTATCATTCTTTCTTTCCCCATACACACCAAGTGCCCAGCCCATTTCAGCCGGCATTTCACCAATACTGGTGATATTGTTTTATAAAGAGTTGCTGTATTACAGTGTACTAGGCCATTCAAATTTATATATGGAAAAAACTATCAGTGGGGGAAGTTAAGGCCCTGTCACACCTTGACGTTTTAGCCAGCGTATGCTGACGTATGAAAAATTTGTCTAAAACGCTGGCGTACGTCGAATATGTTATGGGTAAGTTTTGTATAAGTTAAGAGCAGCTGAAGCACGCTGGCATACGTCGTAGTACGCCGAGCTCGCGACAAATTTTAAGCATGCTCAAAAATTTTCGACGTATGCCAGCGTATGACTCACACGTTCCGCATACACTGGCCATAAGTTGTAGGCACGTTATGCGATCGTTGACACACGTCGACACACGTTACTTGTAAGTTACTCATAAGTCAAAACACGTCGAGGTAATGTTTAGCGTACCCGAAACTTATTTCTAACCTATGAGTAACGTGCTTTGAACCTAGGTGTAACGTTTCTCCAACGCATATTGACGTATGTAGACGTATTTGATTGACGTCTTCCGGACGACCAAGAACTTACTGAACGTGTTTCTAACTTACAGCTACTGTATAATGGCGTATTGGCAGCGTTTAGGGGAATTGGTAATAAAAATGGGCTTCACAGGAGGAACCCGTCAGTGTTTCAGACTCCATGGTGAGTAGATGTCCATGTCAGTAGTATCAGTAGTAGTAGTAGGTGAGCGTGTAGTAGTAGTAGTAGTAGTAGTAGGTCCATGTCAGTAGTAGTAGGTGAGCGTGATGGGAGGGTGTGGGTGATGATGGATCCTCCTTGCTCCGCGTCCACGGCCACAGCCAGGAACTTTCTGGCAGAATTCTTCGAAGTTTTCTTCGGCATGACGATGATGTTGACACTTCGATGTCTAGCTTGGTTATGATTAAAATCGTCGAGCGGCAGCGTCCATTTAAATAGTCCACGGCAGCGATATAAATCGTTGAGGGCAGCCTATTAATAGGCTACGCCACGTGATCGTCGCGATACGCTGCGCGCGCTATGCATACGTTGGACTATCGTTGGCATAGGTTGTGAACGCCGAACAACGCTAAGAATTCGTTGGTATAAGTTATTTTTCAGTTATCGAAACTTTCTGTGTACGTTACTAATACGTTATGCATACGTCCAACTCGTTATGAATACGCCCAAAACTTAAAAAACATCAATAGTTCAGCGTAGAAAACATTTAAAAAAAAATGCGAAGAAAACTTCGAAGAATGCTGCAAAGAAGTCTCCTGGCCGTGGCCGTGGACACGGACGCAAGGAGGATCTATCATCACCCACACCCTCCCCATCACGCTTACCTACTACTACTACTACTACTACTACTACTACTACTACCTACTACTGACACGCTCACCTACTTACTACTACTGATACTACTGACATGGACATCTACTCACCATGGTGTCTGAAACACTGACGGTTCCTCCTGTGAAGCCCATTTTGATATAACCAATTCCCCTAAACGCTGCCAATACGCCATTATACGGTAGCTGTAAGTTAGAAACACGTTCAGTAAGTTCTGTTGTCGTCCGGAAAGACGTCAATCAAATACGTCTACATACGTCATAATGCGTTGGAGATACGTTACACATAGGTTCAAAGCACGTTACTCATAGGTTAGATAAGTTTCGGGTATGCTAGACATTACTCGACGTGTTTCGACTTATGAGTAACTTACAAGTAATGTGTGTGACGTGTGTCAACGATCGCATAACGTGCCTACAACTTATGGCCAGCGTATGCGGAACGTGTGCGTCATACGCTGGCATACGTCGACAAATTTTGAGCATGCTTAAAATTTGTCGACGAGCTCGGCGTACTACGACGTATGCCAGCGTGCTTCAGCGTGCTCTTAATGTATACAAAACTTACCCATAATGTATTCGACGTGTGCCAGCGTATTCGCCAAATTTTTCATACGTTGGCATGCACTGGCTAAAACGTCAAGGTGTGACAGGGCATGACGGTGATGTTGACACTTCGATGTCTAGTCGGTTATGATTTAAATCGTTGAGCGGCAGCCTATTAATAGCCTACGCCACGTGATCGTCGCGATACGCTGCCGCACCCTATGCATACGTTAGACTATCGTTGGGCATACGTTGTGAACGCCGACAACATGCTAAGCATTCGTTGGTATAAGTTATCTATAAGTTATCGAAACGTTCTGTGTACGTTACTAATACGTTATGCATACGTCCAACTCGTTATGAATACGCCCAAAACTGAAAAAAAACATCAATAGTTCAGCGTACGCCAGCGTTTTACATACATTTTGATACGTTGCCATACACTGGCTAAAACGTCAAGGTGTGACAGGGCCCTTACATAGAAAAGGTCCATCCAAAGTTATGTTTCCCACACTGTAATCTTTGCTTATTCAGGAATTTAACCACAAGACTTGTTACCTCGCTTCTCACCAACAAGTTTATTACTGTACTCGTATTTCTTTGCATTTGATGATGGAGAATCTATTCACCTGTCTGACGATTTACTCCACAAAAACATTTTGAATCTACAGAAGAGTACCTTTAGCTTTGTTTTATGTCTTTCGTTATTTTGCTCCTCGGGCTGGCAGCACCCGTTCTGCTTGTATTGCTTGTTGCATTGCTTTACAGTTAATTTTTAGTTTTTTGCTTCTGAGTGTTCTTCTAGGCGCAATCATAGTAATGGGCTGCAGCCAAACTATATTCAAGATTTTAGCAGAGCACAGATCTATAACTCGCAAGCTGTGACATATATTATATCTCTCATCTCGGCTCTCGAGAAAACTAAGATCGACCTCTGCTTTGAGCTTCCACTTCAGTTATAGATTCCAGCTGGCATGTGAAGACTGATATAAGAGAATCTTAATTGAGTTATTAGTTTCATCAAAGCTGCATCTGCACAAGGGAACTGCTGTACCATGTCAGCATATACTGCACCTTTGAGTCTTGGCGACATCAGCTCTACCAAATATGCACCTAATGAGCACCTGGTAGATTTTTGTCATATTGTGCTCCTGTATGCAGATCTTCATGAGATGACAAAATGATGATAAAGAAGAAACAAAGTGGACTCGAAAGGTATAATACAGGGCACCGTATACCATGACTTGTATATCACAATGGGCCTGCCTGATTGTGAATGCGCTCAACCAACCTTCGGAACTCCCCGATAATAGTTTATCTGAAGCCGTAGAGCCCTTTGTGCTGGAAACCTCCGGCTGTCTGTCACACTCGTGATGAACTCTTAAGGGCCGTGTAAGGGATGGGAAGTGCTTTCAGAGGAAGCATAGGTTTTAATTGCTTTGCAACAAGCAGGAGGTCGGAATGACTTTGTATTCAGGTGGGGGACTAAATAATAAATAAGTTTTGGACTGGGTGCAGTGCAAAAAGAATAGGCAAGCAATCTTCTCAACAGCGCTAGCCCTCGCCGGCAGTAAATGAATGGAGTAGTGCTATAATGTAGTTTGCCTGATTTAACAAGTGTGCCGATGAGGCGGTAAATGAGATTTGGTATGGCTGTGTGTTCCGCTGGTTCGGGCGAGCCGCAGTAATCACCTTAAACACGATATCAGATTAAAGAGCGCGCGGGAGCACCGGCGCCCCGCGGCAACATTAAATTACCTGTGAAGCGGCCCAGACTGGCACAAGCACAACATGCTCCTCCTGTTTTGGGAACCTTCCAAAAGTATTGCCATTATAATAATCATAATAACAATGATAATGGTGCTAGAAACAGAGTAAGCTGCTATACAGCAGGAACTCACTCCATCAATGATGGTTGAAAAGGTCTGCTCGTATGTTCTGACACTGGAGTGCACTTACCTTTGAGTTGTCCAACCAAGGTTCAATTCCCAACCCGATGATAAATTTTTACAATTTTGTATCACAAAGTGCGACCTCTCTTCAATACCTATGTATATTCAATCGACTAGTATGTGTTGGTGAATGTTTCAGATCCCACAGTGTCTTTCGGGAAGAGTATGTGTGTTATCGCCGATACCATGAACATATCACAACTTCTGGCCTAAATCAGCTTCATGGTCAGGCGATTCGTGAAAAACTTGGGCCAAATCTCCACCACTGCCGACCCCACAAGAAGGTGAAACTAATTGGAGTCAGTTAAAGAAGTAGTAGGTACTCTGCGTTGAAAACGGACAAAAATGGACTGCGCGATTGTTGATTCTGAGATGGTGTGAAAGTGTGGCTAAACTTTGGTCTTGGTGTTCCAGAGATGGTATAATAGTGTGGCTAAATGAACTTAGTCTAGCCCACACTATTATACCATCTCTGAATTGTCAACGACTATCCAGGCCCCTTTGATGCACAATATCCGGTGAGATCAAGAATCCGTAGAATATGTCCGAATAATGCCCGATCATAGCAAACAAACAACACGTAGAGAGAGAGATACCACAGAATAGGCAAGTATAGGCAGTACACCAACAAATATGCCAACACCACATGAGTTTGCAAGCAACAGACAAGTGGTATCAGAAACAGGAGCAGAAAAATGACAAGTTCAAATATTGTGGGGGATGCTTGTACATACAGAACGATGTATCAAAGCTAATCGACTAGACATCATCTTCAAGGATCGCATAAAGAAGATTAAAGATGTCAATTGATTGACATGACCTATAATAATTATGTTTGCCCGTCGTAATCAATGCTGGCCGTTTACCTATGACATACAAACACCTGAGTGCAAGAATTTTGTTTATAGTGTTGGAACTCCAATCACACATTGAGTTGGCAAATGGTGTAACCTGCCCTCAAGGAGGAATATCCAAGAAGACCATGAGACTACTTGCTATTCATACCGGCAGAACCACTACCCCAGCAAGTGACGCCCGCCAATCGATTAACAACTGCTTTCTTACTGATATCGATAAACGGAGACATTTGGATGAAGGAAACTTGCTTCGGGTTTCACCAAGTCACGGGGAATCAAACTCGGATCCTCTCGCTTGTGAGACGCGTGCAAAGCCGTGCATGTCAGGGGACTCCTTTGAGAAGACTGCCATCATCAAAACCCACCTCCATCAAAGAAGTTGAGAAACTGTCAGTGTAAAGGCCTTGAGATTGAAATAACCAGAAGGTGGGAAGACCATCCCTGTTGTATCGGTGGTAACCTGCAGTAGATGAAGAGAGGGATAAAGAAAAACATTTGTAAAATCCCAAGGAAATGTATAAATAGGGAAAATCTAAAAGAGAGCCCCTCCTTGGGGCTGCACACATCATCGGGTGAACACTCTATTCAATAAGTGACGACATTCCTTGATTCACCCTAGGACTCTCATGGCTTCGACCCCGGTGATGCAGGCAAAATTGGCAATTGGCCGATCGATATTAATAATAAGTACAGATTTTTTTTTTGTTTGTACATTATACAAAGATCGGGGCTCATGCAAGAGCGAGGTGACAGAAGATAAAAATGCAATAAACTGACAGTGGGGCAACAGGGTGGATACAAGAAGCAAGAGAAATTAACGAACAGGAAAAGTGGAGAGAGGAGGAGGTGAGGAACACCATATATCCTGCAAGATGATGAATGCACAATGCTTATCGTAAATGACCTCCTGCAGTACAGCAGAATTGTGAAATCAAACTCCTTGCAAAAACAATTCAACATAAAGGTCACTTGGTCTTCTACAGAGCAACTAGATTGCACAAGAGCTTGTACGAGGAGCCGGTGAAGGATGGATCACGTTGATAGGAAGGGATGTAAGGTGAGGCCGTAGTGGATTGTAATCAAGGGAATGCCCTCCAGACCGTCTGATCATGAGATGGAGCAAAAGGAAACTCAAAGTTACAGATATTTTCAGGAGTATCTGGAGTGATATGTGTAAAGGGTGTGTTGATGAAACCTTGAGGATGTTGAGCAAAGTCGGTTGGGAGAACTTTCACTTTGGTTTAATTCTGTATTCACTTTAAGCTCATTTAAATTGGTCTATAAAGAGTTGAATGGGACTCCAGAACCTTGACTCATAAGGTCTTAAATTTTGCTACAAAACATCCTTGCTCGTGTGTGTGTGTGTGTGTGTGTGTGTGTGTGTGTGTGTGTGTGTGTGTGTGTGTGTGTGTGTGTGTTGTGCATGACATGTCCGCGACTGTATAGGCCTTTCTTCGCTAAGTTATTTTATTTTTATTTTTTTAACCAGATCTTACACGTCAGGTATCTTTTACAAAAACATCCTTACAATCAAAATCTCCTTGACCTACTTCGGGTGAGTTGAGCCGCCAGTCATGGAGTATTCTTTCCTTGCTGTGATGCGTCCACAGACATTCTTTTTGGTGTTTCTTCTGAAAATGCTTGAGAGGGAAGGGCCAGTGAAGAGATGATAATGTTTGTTCTCTGTTATTTGAGGAATTTTTGCAGGTTGTGGTTGTTTTTTGTTTTTAATACATGATCTAGGCTCGTCGAAGAGCTAGGACACAGGACAGATCAGGACACAACAAAACAAAGGGAACAGCAGGAGAAAGGGGAAATGCCAACATCAGGGCGGAGGGAGAACTTATCTGGAGACGGACAACCAAGGGATGTAGGTAATAATGAGGGTTAGGGGAGAATGCAAAGGGTGGACAAGATGGATATATACTGAAAGTAAAATTTTGGGAGGGGTGGGGGTGGTTTAATGGTTGTAGGAAAGATAATGGCTTTGGATGGTGGATGACCTGAGATGGTGGTGAACAGCTGTCTTGAAGCAGAGGGAAGAATGAGATTGAAGAGTGTGGAAAGTGGTGGGAAAAGAGAGGAATAAATGAGTAGAGGTGAGCAATGGTTCTGGATCTCGGCAGTTGCACTATTAGGGTTGCTGGTGGACTACGTGCGTCCTGGAGATACTTTGGGGGGACATAGCACGGAGAGGGCAGAGGGTGCAAGACCAAAAATGCGGTTCTTTTCGATCTTAGGCCTGAGGGTCCACCTTGAGCAAACTTCCAAAGTGGCATTTGATTCGGGACTCACAAGCTTTTCCTTTGTACTTTTACCTGAACGTGAGGGATTATTTTAGTTGAACAACAATTTTAGGCAAATAAATATCAATTTTGTTAATTAGTGAGTTTTTTTTTCACACATAATCTCAGCAATCTGATTCTGATGTACCATAGTCTGATACAGCTGGTCAGTGCTGCTGAAAGTTTCTTGGAAAACATACGGGGTGGTTAGCCATTGCCTTCCCAGAATCTAAGCAATATTTGCCCTTAAATATATATATATATATGTACATATATATATATATATAATTTTATTTTTAATTGGAGAAAAACTTACACAGGAGGAGGACCATGAGCCCCATCAAAGTCAACTGCGCTATTGTTATCAAGTTGTGGTTGTTTGTCCGTGCTCTATCGTTTTTAAATGCTGAGCATCGAGCAAGGAAACAGCACGTACCATTTTTAAGTCTTTAGGATGACTCGGCCGAGGTTCGAACTGCCGACCTCCCAGACTCAGATTGGACTTTTCAACCATTACGCCGCTGAGGCTCGTCCGATGAGATTCTCATCAGCTTTCTACCAAAGGTCGTGAGAAATCATGAGATGTTTGTAATTTTAAACTATATTATATGTCATATTCCGATTAGGTCAAACCGATGATGGAATGATTTCACAAGTGTAAAGCTCCTCTGTATTTGGACTAATCACAAGACTTCTTGTACATGATGAAAGGAGTTGGTGGGGTGGGTTAGGGCTTGTAAACGAGCCAGCACATTCCTGCTTGCCAAGATCTAACCAAATTACTCCTCGAGAAGTGGACACAGTGCAATGGCCATGGCAGTTCGCACTCGCATCGCCAGGATGTGACACCCGAGGTCCTGGCGGGCTGTGATCCTTGGCAATTTGCACCCTGTGGTCACCGCAGCGGGACCCGTGGCCTTCCAAGCGATACTTGCCTTGACTCGGGTTTCTTGCCAGTTTGCCAGGAGGCTTAATAATGCCCCTCCACTAAGCTGGTGCTGATGAGGAGGGCGGGAGGCATAGCTTGTTCTCTTGAAAAGTTTCTCGCCCACAGCACGGTCTCGCCGTCGTCCTGTCGGCCGTCCTCACCCAAAGGCTGCATTTCTGGACCACCTGCGTGACCTGAGCCATGTGAAATGATCATCACAAGTTAAGGAAAAGGCCATTCGACTCAATGTTATTTGCCCAATTCCCATATTCGAGCACACTGAATCATCTCAGCGACTCAGCAGGTGGTGTTAATTATACAGGTAACCCCAATTGGGGAATTTAGCCAAGTGTACCTTAACACAAGGGTCTCCTCGTTTCTTACCATTCTGTACGTAATCGCTCGAACGTCGACAACCCGAGTGCAGCTGGGACAGGGTCTGCTATAAAAACCTATATACATATAGGATTTCATGAAAGGCTTTAGGAAGGTGTATGTGTTCATGTGATGAAAGGACAAGTGAATATCAGTGACAATGACAGGAGAAAATGTAGTTCAAATACCATCAGGTGTTTTACTATCAGGACCTTAACTTAATGTTGTTTTATAAACGAGTTGCAATGCATGTGTTCCATTGTAAGTTTGTATGACTGTTCCTGTCGAACTGTTGTGAATCATCGATCCAATAGTTAAACAATTAGGATTTTTAATGCTTATGAAGACAATCAGCGCATTCGTTCGTGGATTTGTTTACTCAACTTTATTGAGATGATAAACTATAAACAATTTTCCACCTGTTCCTCATATTTTACACGCTATGCTTTTGCTAGAACGCAGGTATTTTAGAATTCCATGTGGAATCGGTCAACTACATTATCTTGATGAAACTTTTGAAACCTTTTCTTTTTAGAAATGTGGGAACAAAATGGGTGACTTTTTTGATTTCCCGGACGTCTAAAAACTTTTTGAACATGTGGGATGTTCAAAAGTTCTCAGAACGAGATACTCAAAAAAGTACAATGGATGCCAACGTTTTTGGTATGTTTCAATACACAAGTGTGTGTGTGTGTGTGTTTACCAACAGCACCGAAGGTGGATGGTGGTTATGTTTTCACCCCTGTCTGTCTGTTTGTCTGTCTGTGAACAGGGTATGTCAAACAGTTATGGACAGATTAATTGGACGAAACTTGGTGCACAGGTTAGGTGTTTGACAAGGACGAATTGATTCAATTTTGGTGAAGATCTGGATCCGGATACTAGAATTTTTTAATTATTTAAGTGATTCTTTACCATTGAGTGATAGGGCCAAAAATGATGTATCGTATGATATTTCAAAAAGTTGTGGACGAGTTATAACAAAACTTGGTGGAAGAGTTGGTTCGGTGACAAGAACAAGCCGATTCGATTTTGGTTCAGTTCCAGGTTCAGATCCGGCCTATCAGTGGGATACAAAACGTAAACTGTTCAGCCTGGCGGAGGTATGCACCAGGTTATTATTTATAGATGTGCCTCGCACGTCCTGTTAGCATGTGTTGGACTGCTGTATCTATGAACGTTAACCGTACCTGTTACTTGGACAGGAAAATATTGGGCTTTCCGGCAAAGAAGATGATGGAACAAACAAATGTCTCGAATAGCATGGTCACCGATCAACACCTTTAGGGTAGGTAACTTTACCAGGTTTGTGAAATCACAATTAATCCAGGTGCGACTCCCAACCTCCATATTAAGGTCCATGAGTTGTGCCCGGCATTATGATGGTGACCAACTTTCGTCATGATGAGCTGCGAGTGTTTTGCAGAACAACCCACCTGAGTGAGGCACAGTAACTTATATTACATAGACCTACAGGTAGTGGCCAAAAACAATGGAAACACCAATGTAAAGTCACTTAATAAGGCATTGGGCCACTGGTACAGCCTGTATGCACCGTGGCATAGAGTCCACCAGCGTCTGGCATTCTGCAGGAGGGATGCTGCACCATTCTTCCACGAGAAAGTCAATCAACTCACACCTGTTTGATGGAGGTGGAAAACGCTGTCTCAGGCTTCGTTCCAGAATATCCCATAAATGCTCGATTGGGCTCAGGTCTGGTGACTAAGAAGGCCATGACATATGGATAACATCAGTGTTATGCTCATCAAACCATTGGGTGAATACACATGGACGGGAATAGGGGAAT
>CM068967.1:56290301-56297887 GCA_035128595.1 Eptatretus atami
GCTCTGATGGTTACCATGCCTAAGGAGTTGCTGTAGTTGTGTCCAATAAGCTGACTCCAATGATAATTGAGGTAACACCGGTCAACGAGCGTATTATGAGACGAAGGATTCATCACTCCTTGGGTGTCATTTCCCTGGTCTCTGTCTATGCTCCGACTGAGGCGAGTGATCTCACCGTGAAGGATGCATTCTATGCCACACTCGAGTCTGTGGTTGATCAGTGCCCCAGGCGAGATACTCTTCTCGTCATAGGGGATTTCAATGCATCGGCTGGAACTGATAGGGGTGGTTATGAGACGTGTGTTGGTCCCTATGGGTCTGGAACTGTGAACCAGAATAGCACTAAATTCCTTGACTTTGCAAGAACTCATGGACTTAGGATGGCTGGTTCATGGTTTCCAGTGTCCACAAGTCATCGCTGGACTTGGTATTCAATGCTGGCGGTGTGGTAAAGGAGATTGTCCATGTGCTCGTTGATGGTCGCTGAAGGATGATCCAGAACTGCAGGGTCTACCGGAGTGCTCAGTTCCTCAATACTGACCACCGGCTTGTTGTAGCAACTCTTAAGTTACACCTTAAATCCAGGAGAATGGTACCTCGGCAGCCTTGGCTGGTGTTGGCAAGCTCAAGGATGAGAGGGTAGCTGAGGAGATTGTGAACAGGCTGAGTGGAGATTTGGGGGTCGTCTGGGTGCTTTGGGGGATCCTGAAGAGTTGTGGAGTGCCTTCAAGCCCACCATCCTTGATGTTGCTGGTGGATGTCATGGAACTCACCGGAGGGTGAAGAAGAATTTTTTCTCTGAAGGGACACTGGATACCATTGCCCAGAGTCACAGGGCCAGGCTGAATGGCAGAGCTGAGCTGTTCAGGGAGCTGAGGCGTAAAACTACACGTGCACTAAGGGTGGACATGGAGGCCTATGTGTGAGGAATCTGTGAGGGGGTAGAGCATCACCTGTGGTCAAGTTGATTCTCGTCCTGCTTACAGGGTAATTTCGCATTGCGTTCATCCAAGCCCATCCTCGGTGTACTGCAGTTAGAGCGGAGGGTGGTAGGCTCTTGACAGAGGAGTCCGAAGTGAAGGCCTGCTGGGCTAGTTACTTTGAGTGCTTGTACCAGGCTGATCCACCAGCTGTCGAGTTGGATGTCAGGGGTGTTACAATCCCTATTGCTGGCCCTCCAATCAACTGTGGTCCACCTTCGTTTGTGGAAACACAGGCTGTGGTGAACCAGTCGATATGGGATAAAGCTCCAGGTATCTGTGGCATCCATGCTGAACTTCTCAAGGCTGGTGGAAATGTTGCACTCATGTCATTGTATGTAGTTCTGTGCTCTGCCTGGAACACAGGCATCATCGAAACTGACTGGAAGAGGGGCCTTGTTGGTTCTCTCTGGAAAGGGAAGGGTGATCGCCAAGACTGCAACAACTACCGAGTGGGACACTGCTCTCAGTGCCGGGCAAGTTAATTCTTGATAGGGTTCACCTCCATCTGCTTGAGCACCAGCATCCAGAGCAGTCAGCTTTACACCAAAGAGGGTCAACGATTGACCGTATCCTTGCTCTTCGGGTCCTCACCGTACGCAGATGAGAGTTTCGGCATCGGCTGCTTGCAGCTTTTGTTGATCTCTGCAAAGCGTTTGATTCAGTCAATTTGGGATGCCCACTGGAGGATTCTTGGTCTTCGTGTGGTGCTACCACAACTGATCGATCTGATGTCTGAACTATACTCTGGTACTGAGAGTGCTGTGAGATGTGGTAATACTATCTCTGACTTATTTCCAGTTGTTACTGTAGTTCGTCAGGGGTGTGGACTGGCCCCATACTTTTCAGCACTTGTACGGACTGGATTCAGGGGAGGATGTCAGAGAGATCAAGCTGTGGTGCATCGTTTGGGAATCTCAAGATCTCTGACCTTGATTTCGCAGATGATGCCGTCATCTTTGCGGAGACCCTGGATATCCTTTTTGGGGCCCTCGAGGTGCTGAATGAGTCGTCAGAGCCACTGGGATTACGGGTTTCCTGCGTCAAAACAAAGATCCAGGCTTTCATTGACATCTTGGATGCTGCTATCCTGTCTCTACCTGTTTGTGGTGAGGATGTTGAGGTTTCTGAGAGATTCACTTACCTTGGCAGTGATGTTCATGTCTCTGCTAGCTGTGAGCTAGATGTCAATAGACGTCTGTATCAGGCCTGGGGAGTCATGAATTCACTGGTCATTGGGTGTGGCACTGTCGGTACCTGTGCGGGAGGACGAAAGTCCAAGTCTTCAGCTCCTTGGTGCTTCCAGTCTTGCTCTATGGATGTGAGACTTGGACTCTGACCAGGGATCTGAGACGGAGACTTAATTCCTTTGGTACCAGGTCTCTGAAGAATCCTTGGCTATCGTTGGTAGGACTTTGTGTCCAAGGAGCAGTTGCTGAGAAAGACTCAAATGAGATTTGTTACCTCCATAGTCCGTGACTGTCAGCTGCGGCTGTATATACATGTGGCTCGTTTTCCTGATGCTGATCCTGCTCACCAGATTCTCTCAGCGAGGGTGCCTCATGAGTGGAGGAGGCCAATGGGCTGATCACGTCTGCCTGGGTGATGGCCAGACAGAGGCCCCTGGAGTACCGGCGGAAAGTGGACGCAACGACGCGCTGCTCTGGCGCATGCTCCCATACCTGACATGACCTGACCACTAGTTTGATGGAACAGCAAGGCACACATCTGCAGACAGGTTATATTTTATCTTCTCTAATTTGTCTCATCAATCTCTGCGTCTTGTGTGTATTTCTCCCATGAGCGAGTAAGTTTTGTAATTACAGCCGTGACACTTCAGTCAAGGACTTCTGTGACTCCATGAGAATGACTCAATCTGTGAAGTTTCCAACCCAGATTTCTGTGAATGGCAAATCCTCCCTTCTGGATTTGGTTATGATAAGCTTACCCACAATTTTCTCCTGCCCTTCCTCTTGCTCGCTATCATGTGCAGCATGTGGTTGGTGGCACCATTTTCTGGGGGTGTGGCTGTGCCGCTGATGCAGTACATTGGTACTCATTTTGCTAACTTCAGAAGGATGATAAGCTGAGTTAACCCCACCTGGTGTTAATTCAACGACCTACAGGGGCTGAAACTCAAGACCCTAAGATATTGTTGTGGATCTCCGGCCCGCCGGCATGCGAACGACCGCGTTTAACAATAATGGCTGCTTCGCCACCGAACGGACAATCCAGTCGCGGCTTTCCGGATCAACGCCGAAAACCAGCACGGGTTGTTTGTAACCACACCACAACCTTGTCCGTACTCTCCCCGGCTACAGGAGGTCCGATCGCCAAATCTTCGATTTACCTATTAATTGCGGGGTAGATTACCGAGAGATTGTACCTCAACGGGGCCGCTTGCAAACGAGCCGCTTAAGCAGCTCGCTTCGTTTTGGGATAACCGAGTGGGGTATTATCGTGCAGCCCCGTTGGACCCGATCACTTTTATCGGCTATTTAAAAACCAACTATATTCCGAGTGCAATATGGCAGTTCAATAGGGAAAAGGACGCAACGAACGGGTGACATTTAAACAAGCACATTATTTCACAAACAAACATGCATGTATACGGTCAAAGATGCGGTTATGCAGTCATGCATGCAAACAATGCACGTATTCAATCATGCAATGAATGGGATAGGGACAAGACGCGAGCAAGACAAAGAGCTACCACCGTCTATTTATTATGTACAGTCACTTATGACAGTTCTAACTTACGGACATGGCGGCCACAACGTTCATGCAAAGAAACAAAGGAAACCCCATCAAAGAAAGGGGGTAGACTGGACCTCTTGGGTCTTTATAGGCACGGAGCCGTGTAGACCGCAAACGCCCTGAGAGACGGGCTGGCTACCTTCACCCTCGTGGTGACTTGTAGGGGCGACCCTCGACGTCCCTCTCCAGCAACTCATGGCAAGGCACGGTGCGGCAGGACGCGCGCCTTGGCTTCGCTCCGCTCTCTCCCAGTCCCCCACCCGGCTCCACACACGCCCCACAACTCCGACACGACTCTTTCCCCTTTTCTCCACACACACAACCTCCAGCGCCGACTCCTTCTTCAACTTGCGTTCAGTGCGCCCTTTTATTTCCACGCCACCTCGCCCCTCCCTTCGCCCCCCCTCCTTCCAGCAGCGCGGCGAAACTTCCAGAAGAAGGGCGTTTTCCTCGCCGAATCGGGTTTTTCGTTTGCCTTCTCCTTTACCGATCGTTGCTTCTTTTCCGCACGTGTTTGTCGTTGGGGGAGGGGTGAGGCCGTCGTCCGTTCTCTCCCGATGAATGCCCGGCTTCCTCCCAACCATGTGCCGAGGTGGAAATGCGGTGGTGGTGTGGTTGGCGTTATGGTGGCGTGGCTGGCGTTTTGTGGTGGTCAATGAGGGTTGCGTGGTTGGGCGGTGGTGGTTAAGGTGGTTGTTTGAAGCGGTTGTTGAGAGCGAATGTTGGTGGTGGAGGTGGTTGTTGTGAAGGCGGTTGTTGAGAGCGATGTTGGTGGGGTGGAGGGTGTTTGTTGTGAAGCGGTTGGTCCAAATAAGATAGTAAAAGAAAAACGGCTAACTGAAGATTCACAGCCCGGTTACACGAATAATTCCTTAGACATCGGTGGGGAAATCTATCGAACACAGACTTATCGGCATAACTGATTAAGGACCTATATGGTGCTCTGCGAATTTCCACAGCCATAACAATATTAACCCAGCCACATTAACCGTTAACCAACACCAGGTTTATGCTTTCCTCTGCTCCATTTGGTTCATCTGAACCTGTGCTTTGAAGGTCAACATCTCTAGCCATTCTCAATAATAGCCTTAGTGTTCAAAGAATCGTCTGGCAGTTGAATAAGGCAAACTGGCAGGGTCTACAAGCAGCCATCACACTTTAGGACTGGTTTCCTATATCTACCACCACTGATATTAACTCAGCCTGGGAATTCTTCCACAGAAACTTGCTCTCTCTTATGCACAAATTCAGCCCATCTCACCTTCAGTTATGATACCCATCGTCCCCTCGTGGTACTCTGATTCCTGTGGCGAGGCAGTTGCCTTGAAACAACTTGCTTTCTATTCCTGGAAGGCAAATCCGACTGAAGGCAACATCAGATCATTCCATAAGCCCGCAACATGCAACAAGTGTGTGTTCACTTTCAGGAGAACCAGAATACAATATCTGGTCTGCAACCTCTCTGAATTAGAATAGTGATTTGGAACAAGAAACTGGGTCAGAACAAGCTAATGTGTGAAAAACGCTTGTTTTCAGCAAAAAAAACCGTTTTTGCAATGACAAGGTTGCTTGTGTAAATTGTTTTGTTTTGCTTAGTGCAAGCTATAATACACACTATTTGATGAAAACACGCCTTTCTGCATTATTTGATGAAAAACACGCGTTTCTGCATTGGAATAGTGATTTGGAACAAGAAACGGGGTCAGAATCAACTCGTGTGTCCTGTTTCTGAGACTTTTCATGGCCTTCACCTCTGGTACCGAGAGGTTAGGTTGAGGTTTACACGTGTGTATAGAGGCTCCGATGGTCTGAGCCACACGGTTCGTGATGGTGGGTTTTCTCCTCCGCCAGTAGATTGATAATGGCGACCTCCATTTGACCTCGAGCACCAGCATGTGACCGGAAATGAGCGGTCGTATCAAAATAAACACCGAACACGTGCCGAGGCCCAGGATCTAATGTGCCTGATGAAGCCGACTGTGAAGCCGGCGAAACATTGCCCTAAGATCGGGTCTTCTCTTGCTTTTTTGCTCACGTTAGTGGAGTCAATCGAGGTTTTACTTTTGGTTGGAAGCGCCTTCTTCTCCCTTAAAATGTGTAATCTCAACTACCCCAATCTTACATACATATATATAAAAATATATATATATAATATATATATATAATATATCATATATAATATAGTTGAAAGTGTGTCTGTCTGTGTGTGTGTTTTATCTGTGACCTATGCACGTGAAAAGTACTGACTGATCCTCACCAACTTCACATGCCTGACAGAACATGTACCCGGGAGTGTCCCGATGTAAAAGAATTGTACTTCTGACTTCCGGTTTCCGAATTATGACGTCATCACCTGATTTCGTAACGTTAATTTTTCAAGTTCAGCCGATTGACATGGGGCCAACGCCATTTGCCATTGAAATGAAAAAATAATGCTACAGTTAATTGAAGACAATGACTTCGATTCCCGGTTTCCGAATTTATGACGTCATCACCTGATTGCGTAACTGTTATTTTTCAAGTTCAGCCGATTGACATGGGCCACGCCCATTTGGCAATAGAATGAAAAATAATGTACAGTCAATGAAGACAATGACTTCCGACTTCCCGGTTTCCGAATTAAAGTCAACCTGATTGCGTAACTGTTAATTTTCAAGTTCAGCGATTGACATGGGGCAACCCATTTGCAATAGAAGAAAAAAATGCTACAGTCAATGAAGACAATGACTTCCGATTTCCCGGTTTCGCGAATTATTGACGTCATCGCCGATTGCGTTAAACGTTAATTTTTCAAGTTCAGGCCGATGAACTGGGACCAACGGAATTTGCTAGAGAATGAAGAAATTAATACTACAGTCAATTGAAGACAATGACTTCCGATCTTCCCTGGTTTCCGAATTATGACATGCCCATTCGACACACTTGCAAAAATGACCGTATGTATATTATACCGTATAATCTAATATATATAAAGTTGAAAGTGTGTCTGTCTGTGTGTCTGTGTGTGTGTTTAGTCTGTGACCTAATGCAGCGCGAAAAGTACTGGACTGATCCTCAACAAACTTCACATGCTGACAGAACATGTACCGAAGTGTCCCGATGTAAAAGAATTGTACTTCCGACTTGCGGTTTCCGAATTATGACGTCATCACCTGATTTCGTAACGTTAATTTTTCAAGTTAGCCGATTGACATGGGCCAACGCCATTTGCAATAGAATGAGAAAATAATGCTACAGTCAATTGAAGACAATGACTTCGACTTCCCGGTTTCCAATTATGACGTCATCACCTGATTGCGTAACGTTAATTTTCAAGTTCAGTTCCGATTGACATGGGGCCACGCCATTTGCAATAGAATGAAAAAATAATGCTACAGTCATTAGAAACAATGACTTCCGACTTCCCGGTTTCCGAATTATGACGTCATCACCTGATTGCGTAACGTTAATTTTTCAAGTTCAGCCGATTGACATGGACCAACGGAATTGCTAGAGAATGAGAATTAATTAAGTCGCAAATGATGACATGAAACCAGCCTCACATTGTTAGGCATTATGGTTTTTTTATCTGATGCGGCAATAAATCTTAACATTTTGAACTCGAGTCTTCTGCATATAAAAATGGCGGGGAAAATATAATATTATAGTGGTGATGAAAAAAAAATAATAATGGTGCAGCCTCTTACAATTTTACCATTAAACTGTGACACTATACTCCTTCAGACCCGCCGTCTGCCACGGGATTCCTGTGCGGAGCACGGGTATCCCTGCTAGATGCTATATATAATACTATATATATATATATATATATATATTATATAATATATAATATATAATTAATATATATAT
>CM068967.1:56327538-56339745 GCA_035128595.1 Eptatretus atami
GTGAGCATCCAGGGGTACTGCCCCTATATTTAATATCTCTGTGAGGTACTTTGTCATCATTCCTGTAGGTCCAGCTATCACTGGAACAACTTTGACATTATTCAGCTTCCAGGATCTTCTCACTTCATTCTTGAGGTCTTGGTGTTTGGTCATTTTCTTGATTTCTGCATCATTTAGTCCAAAATCACTGCTATTAACACCTCAATAAGAAAATATGTCTTCTTCTCTTTTTTTTTCTAACTAAGTACAATGTCTGGTAGCAATGCTTTGCTTTCGATGTTCACGCTCTATGGGATCATTAGTTCGTATGTGAGGGGTAGGTACTTCCATGTTTTCAGTGGTTACTTTTGGTTCATGTTTCCACAAATTTTCTGGATCTTGGACATCTGCAAAGAGATTGAAGTGTTTACAGATGTGCCAGCAGATTACATTATAAACTCTGTTGTGTCATTGTGTGTACAGCTGTTCTGAAATGAGTTTGTTTTTGTGTGTGTGTTCGGTCATTAAGCCATACATGTCCATTCTCTTTACTAACCCCACCTCCACCCCTCACCTTTCTCTTCTTTTTTTTTTCTCTCTCTCTCTCTCTCTCCTCTCTCTCTCTCTCTCTCTCTCTTCCTCTCTCTCTCTCTCTCTCCTCTCCCCTCCTCCCCCTTCTCACATTCCTCCTCCATGGTATAGCAATGTTTTGGTGAGGCATAGCTCTCTCCACCCCCACCCCCCCCATTTCTTGCTCTTCTCCCTTCCTAGCTTCCCCTCCTCCTGCCTCCCCTTCTCCTCTTCTCTCCCTTCCTCCTCCTCTCACAACCCCCTCCTTACACCCCCCGACAGCAAAGCGACGGGTTGTATTTGCTAGTTTGTCATAAAGTAAATGTGTGAATACTTGTAGCCAATGAGTGGAGTCTTTCTCGAGAATCAATAGATGCAGCGGACACTGCAAGGTGCACTTCACGGGAGCTCGTCACCATGACACATGCTCATCACCACGACTTGTTAGTCGCTCGTGTGCTTTTCTTCACAAGCCTTTTCTCATTCTTATTCACGAGTCACTCAACAAGTCAATATTTAATAGTGACTTTTTTCCGACATTATCAAGACTATTGAGCAAAGTGGATTTCGTTTGTTTGGCTAAATAACCACGACAACAACTAACGAATGTCCTCTTCTGCTTGCCCTCTTCGACACCACTTTAAGCCAAGGCAGCTCGACACCAAGAAATCCTTCCTTCTTCACCAAACGCTGGAAAGATGACGAAGGAGTAATCATCAGCCAGACTTCATTTACAACACGTTTTAAATGTGAGTGATATTTATTTTGTTCTGGTTTGAACACCATCATCAGAACTAGCACACTGAAAGGAATAATCACCACACAGGAACGTGCTCCACAAAATGCCTGTTTTAGTTGGTACTTGTCAATTAAAAGCTAGACAATATGGCCAGTAAGCATTGGTTGTGGTATTTGTGGATAAGCATTAGTAAATGCCTATAAGTAGATGATTAAAATTGACAGTTGCATGTTTTAAGTTTGTCGGATGAATCGGTGAATTGCGTTATAAATTGCTTGATGTAATGAGCTAATTTTGACTGTGGATGTCGGTATTGTATTGTAAATTGCCTGGTGAGATTCGTGAAAATGCTGGAATGTTATGAGACGGAGGTTCCCATCTAGATGAGAATCGCATTTGCTGGAAGACATGGGATCATTCTGTGTTACTATATAAACCCGCGAGAGGGAAGTGTCGAGAGACGGGTGACATGAAACGAGACGTGCGTATCGATCGTCCCTGTGCTCGATTCAACTCTGATGAGTGAACGAGGTGTTAATGTCCAGAGTGATTGTTAATGCATGGAGCTGATTATAATCAGGATGATTGAAACTCATTGAGATTGTGCATCAGGAAAGAATTCCTTTGAGCTCTTCAATCATCCTAAATGGGCCAGCATGTGAGGGAGAACAATTTGACGTGAGTCGATCGTTGGACAGCCCCGACGGATGCTGCAAGGACATAGAGTGAGAACGACACGACTGGTCTCGATCGTTCGACAGTCCCGGTGGACGAGGTGAACACGCATGAGTTGAGCCGCAGGACAGGGACACTGGGTGGAAACGACTCAACACAGGAATCATTGTTGGACACCGTATGTAATGGTGAACTTCCTTATTTGACTTTGTATCTGTTTATTTGAAATACAAGTTTCAAAAATGTTACGTTGTTGATGCGGTAACTATAACGTTACTCAGAAGTCATATACCCCAACTGACAAAGATCCATTTGATTGGTAGCTGACCTGTACGATCATGCATACTCGTGAAGCACAAACTTTGGATTGCAGTTATTGGAGAACGAGCTGGGTTTGGCACCAACAACAACATATGTACACTAAAGGGAAAAGGAAACCACAATGTGTGTACCCCACGGTATTTATATTTCAAGTGTTTAATCCACAGTCGGCTATACACACATTTGAGTATGACAGTCAATTAAGACATCTGTCAAGCCTGGTGTTGGCTTAATGGTTAAGGTGACTTGCTTGAGATGTTAGGGTCTTGAGTTTGAGCCCCTGTTCAACCATTGAAATAACACCAGGTGGGTTGATTAAGCCTGTCATCCTTCTGAGGTCAGCAAACTGAGTACCAGCCTACTGGTAACAGGGGCACTGCATCAGTGGCACAGCCATGCCCCCAGAAAATGATTCAACCAGCAGCCATTGGCTTCATATAAAAACAAAGAAGAAGAAATCTGTTTGGTTAAATACCAATGCAGGATATTTTTTTTTTTTAACATTCTTTCAAAGAGGATTACAAGTTTCATTCATGATCAATTACCATAATAATATTTCGCAAATAATTCCTTCAGTTTTCAGTGGTTGCTAGATGGCGCAAGAGATTAAGAGCAATCATTGACATTACAGTTCACACACTGGAGTAGTGAATGGTCTGTTTTGGTGAAAGATAGTTGGACATGTTTTAAACCCGTCCAAGCCATTTAACAGGCACCACCCTCTGCCCATATTTCGAGCCCTGTCTGTGACCATTGTGAGTGAGAAACAATGTGAGCATCACTAAGACAAAGGCCCAGTGTTAACTGCCTAAACACACTACTTGCTGTTACGGTAAGTGGAATAGAGCAAGAATCGGTATGCATGATGTATGTAGATGTTGAACTTGATGTTCATAAAGCCATTTGTTTGTGAGTGCGAAGCATCTGATTCAGCTTGGGGAAAGCTAATGCAAACAATGTACAGGATGCTTTTGCTCCATCTTCAGTTGCCCTTATCATTCTAGCGCGGTGACATACGACAGAGCTGCAAATGTGTCATGAGTCTATCATGGATGTCAGCAGGAATAAAATCAAAGCAGCAGCCTTTAACTCTTTTGTGTTCATTGTGGCACCCGCTTTCGCAATCTTGTCGCATTGCACTCAGTCTCTGGAGTTGCAGATATAAGGAATGCTCCACTCGGTGCAAGGATTTTTGCAATTTTCACAGCACGTGCAGCGAATACAACAAAATCTTTGCATCCATTTCCAGTAGCGAAAGTACATGCTTTCACTCTATGGGGCCACTGCATCCAACAAGATAGTTGATATGATGTGCAGCAATTGCAACTATTATGGCACAACACCCAAGCGCTTTGTCAAGCTTGAAGGAAGCGTCAGACAAGATGAAGTGGGGTTCAACTTCTCGTGCCAACAATTTACTTGTAAGATTGAAATGGGGTGAAAACTTCTGGAGATCCTCTTTGACTGTGCCCGCTTTGGAGTAGTTAGAAAATTTAAACATCTCCACCCAATTTTACGTGTGCTGTGGGAATGTTAAATGTTAGGTCAGGTCAGGTATGGGAGCATGTGCAAGAGCAGCGTGTCGCTGCATCCACTTTCTGCCGGTACTCCAGGGGCCTCTGTCTGGCCATCCTCCAAGCAGATGCCTGGCCCATCCCCACCTCCTTGAGTTGCTGATCAACCTGTTGCAACAACAAGGCAGGTGGTCGGCCCATTGGCCTCCTCCACTTACGAGGCTCCCTCGCTGAGAGAATCTGGTGAGCAGGATCAGCGTCAGAAAAATGAGCCACATGTCCGTACAGCCACAGCTGACGCTCACAAACTATGCAGGTAACAAATCTCATTTGAGTCTCTCTCAGCAACTGCTCGTTGGACACAAAGTCCGATCAGCGAGAGCCAAGGATTCTCCGAAGAGACCTGGTACCAAAGGAATTAAGTCTCCGTCTCAGATCCCTGGTGAGAGTCCAAGTCTTACATATTGTAAAAAGCAGCAGATAAATCAATGTTGTTTGTGAAATCACTTTTTAATGAGCTGTTCATCAAAGCAAGCACTTTTATTGAAGACTGGAATTGAGAAGTTGACAATTCCAACAAAATGTCTTCCACTGACTGGATACAAGGAAATATGAGGAACTGCAACACAGGAGGAAGCCATTTGGCCCATCGTGCCAGCCTTTGTTTTAGCAACATCATATGAATCCAATGTACGAGTATCGATTGATTCTTGGGGAAGAGGAGTGGGAAGGAAAACCATGGGATGCACAGTATGTCTACAGTCTAGTCTTTTTTGGGGGGGGGGGGGGGTTGACGAAACACTTTCACAGACATAATTGCGACACATGTACACAATCACCACAATCACCACCCATACTTAAAGTACCTAACTACCAGTCCCTGCCAATATCCATGTATCTCTATCCTCGATTCTTCTCAATACCAATAACTCATGTTTAAACCTATCCACTGTTTTTGCTGCCACTACCTTTCCAGGGAGACCTCACCACTCTGAGTGAAAGACCTTTGCCTTACCAACATATTAACTCTCCTATTTACCTGATGAATGTGGCCCCTGGTCATATCTTTTATATTTTTGTATTTTACAGGAATAGGCAATACCTCACATATTCCTGTAAAATATGTCTATTCTGCTAAAAACAAACAAACAAAAAAAAACATTTCTGCACATATTTTGTCTATACCCTCCATCATCATAAAATCTCGATGAGATCTCCTTGTAATTGTCTCTTTTGGAATGTAAAAGATCCCATGTCCTTCAGCCACTCGTCATAGAATAGTCGAGTTTGCCCAAGAATCGATCTAGCCGCTCGTCATGGAACCTATAGTTACATTGGTACTGCTGTTGACACATTACATTACAATGGAACCACGACTTGCTCATCAACCCACAGTGGAACGTGACATGAGTACTACAAACCCCAGCACTTTCAGTAGGTAGATTCTGCCCACATTATCACAAACAATTCTCATAGCAAGGACCTCACCAAGCAATAGGAGATCTCCTTGCAGAGTACAACACCATTCTTGATTAATATTTATCAACCAAGATTCATGAAACCAGTGCACTTGACAATGTTTAAACATCAAAATCAGCACAGATCTGTCACAGAAGCTATGAGAGTAGTGTGTGAAATGACACCAGGAATCAGAAAATCACTCCTTTATGGAGAGCGGCTTTTCCTTTTGCTGCTCATATCACCTGCATCTTCTGCACTGCAAGCAGAGCACAGCTGGAGCAGCGGTTGAAGACCTCGATGCACACACAGCATAATGTCTTCCGATCTTTCAGCAGATTGACACCCTCATCGAAACATTGTAAACTACAGAGTTCATAGAATACCCTTCCCCACGTAGTCTTGAGAAACAAGGATATGGACGGCCGGGCAGGGTCTGCGAGCGGCCAATTTGATTGGTTGTGATGACATAAAATGCCGTAATATTTTGTCCAAGTACTGCTAAACGGAAGGGTTTTTGAAAGTGTCAAAAAGTCGATTTGTGTTCTACATTGTTCAAGTATATAATCCAATTGAAATATAATAAAGATTTTGAAGGTTGTAGGAAAATTATTTTTTCGAAGTTTACCACCATTCCTGCAACATCTTTTACACCACCTTATTTAACACGTTACATTAGTTATTCGTACCTGTTATTTGTGTTCTTTATGACAGCCTTAAAAACAGTCAGCTTCCTGTTTGGAATGATTTTCAATTTTGTTTCACTGCCAGACAGGCGGATAGGGAAAAATAATTATCTCACTCATCGCTGCGCACACACGTGTGATCAGGACAAATTCAGAGCCGAAGTACTGTTAAAATACAGGTTTGTTTTCCGATTCTTGTTCAAAATATAACATTCAATTAAAACTAGGCTGTTTCTCCATCATAAACTGGCATTTACAGACAGACAAAGTGACTAAATAGCTTAACCTCGCTTTTTGCTTTGTGTGTGTGGGTAGTAAACTGGATTTGACTGAATTGTTAAAAAAAAAAATCCTGGATCAGACAGGAGAAACATAACTGGAAAATATTATGGAGAGTGGTTATACAGTATTTATTATTATTAATTATTATTACTCTAATATGTCTATGTTCTGCATTGTTTAAATCAAATCTAATGTGTATAATTTCCAGAGTATCGGTTCCACTGAAGCAGTCCCATGTCAAGGAATACACTGGGTGATTTGCCATTGCCTTTGACAGTGCTAGACAGGGTTAGGGTAACTTGGGATTTGTTCAGGGTGTTGGCACGACCTCACCGACTCCTGTGAAGGACACTGTGGGATCAATAACATCCACCACCTAATGCTAGCAGAGGAGACAATGTTTTTGTAAATTTAATCAAATGTCATCATTGCTTCCTTCTGTTTATGAAATCTTGTAGATTTGACTGCACATTGAAGTACAAATGGTACTGCTCTGTTGAGATGCCATTGCTGCAAATGTAATGCAACTCGAGTGTTCCAGCTATCGGCCAAAGACCATGTGGCCTTGCATAATGCACTATTGATTTTTTATTTCTCGAAACGATTATACTCCCCCGAAACTCTGTGTCCCCCAACCCTTCCTCCTCGTCCCTGACAATGCCGACAGGCACCCATGATTCACCGCATTTTGTGCCGAACGCTTTCCAATATCTGGACTTTCCAGGTGTGTGCAGGTACATCACAGCTCATATATGAAGACTGAAGTTAGGAAGGCCTGAAGGCAGGTCTTGCAAGATGACAAGCTCAGTGGGTGGAGGGAAAACAACAAACATGGAAAAGAACAATAAACATAGTCTTTCACCTTCATCCTCCTCCATTAAAGATTGCTGTGAAATTGCTAAACGGGCAACCACAGACAGTCCTATATGATTGTTTTTGCCTTGCAGGTTTTTTTTTTTTTAATCAGTTGTTCGTTTTTCATTTCATTTATTCATTTGTGTTAAATGACCTCCTCGGCCAGGCCACACCAGAGCTGGGCTGGACCATTTTATTCCGCCCACCCGCACTGCAATGTCCATCTGATGAACTTTTTTCTTTTCTTTTTCTTTAACGACGGTGGGAGTATGACGTACGTCCAGAAAAGAGCGGAATATACCTCCATTTAAATGCACTGTGAATGAAGGTCACAGAGTTCTTTCAGTGTTACCATTCCAGAATTGTCGGTTATTAGAGACCTTAAAAGGTCTTCATTCGGTAACTTGATTTGATGAACCATACTCTTTACAGAGCATTGGTGCTGCCAAAGCAATTTCTTGGAAAGGATTATGCGCTGGGTGGTATGCCATTGTCTTCCCAGCATTGTTTGACCATGCTCTATCCTGTAAAGTGCTGAGCTTCAAGCCAGGGAGCAGCAAGTACCATTTTCAAAGTCTTTGGTATACTCGACTGGGGTTTGGACCTCCGACCTCCCAGACTCAAAGAAGATGCTCTAAATATCTAAGCTCTAAATATCGAAGCAATACACCACCAAACCTGTGATCAGTCACGACACAAGGCAATAAACCAAAGACGGACCTTTGGTTTAAAAAAGCCAGCGATCTAGCAATCATCTAGGGTTTTCGAGGACTGCAGAAGCAAGCACATGGCCACATGGGGGACAAGTGGTTCAAGGAGACTCACAAAGGGCTGCATCAGAAGATCTAAAGATCAGAAGGTGCAACCTTTATTAAAGAGTGAAGAAAACTTGACACTTAGCCCCTTGGGATAATGGTCGTCATTTAGACATGGAGGAAAGAACGGGCAACCTTTTAATGACTGCACGAACTGTGGTTAACCCTGTACCGTTCACTGGGCCTTCCACATATTATAGGGGCAACGGTGATCCATGTGCTTTATCGTGAAGGCCATGCTTGGAGAACAAGTCAAATTGGCACAAATGAAATGGCTCGGGCGGCCCCTCCCGCTGGAAAAGGCGTATCAAATCGACTGTTTATGGCTTTATTAATGATCTTTTGATCGATGTAATGGCCACGTAATGGACAGTAGCCACTGGCGTCACTCCTCGGGGCTTTTATATCCCAGCCTTATGCTGCCCACGAGTTGTTCAATGTGTCACTCTTAATGATCAAAAGCACTTTGGCGAGGCCGTTAGCAGCTCCGTTATAAATGAGATGCAGATTCAATGCCGAACCGACATTTCTCAGGCTGTCAGAGATTGTCAGGGGCTCTTACTTATAGGTATATGTTATGTTTGTTGTGGTTGGCATATGTAGCCATCGAAGATGGCCGTTTACACGTGACATAGGAATACCTGGCCAAGTAAATTTGTCAGAGTGCCGGAGCTGCAAACCGGCACAGCAACCACACTATGAGCAACCACAAACAGTGTGACCTGCTTGGTGCCTGGGAGTACCCCAGAAGACGATATGGAGGCCGCTTTGCTAGTTGCTACCCGCAATTAGGAATTGGAATTTGGCTAGAGTACTGGCACATGATAGCCTGATCTTTTCTTAAGTCATCGCATGATCTTTGAGGTCTACAAACTCTTTCCGAAGGGTGAAGGATGCTCCATCTGAAGGTCCACTCATTGATGCAATGTCCTGTCTGCGAGTGCAAATCACCGATCCAACATTTTATAGTCGGCTCAAGAATCGGACCCAGAATAGCCAGGTCAAAGACAAGTGGGTTACCAAAACACCAGCCGGCTAGACGTAGAGGCCGTGCGCCGAGATCCTGTTGTTCCCATCACGCTCTACTTCGTGAATGCTTGTGCAGCCCGTCAGGTAGCGACGTACAGGCTGAACTCACCCAAAGACTTGCGCTCTGTCTGCAAGGTCAAAGATGTAATTAGCTGTCGCGGATTTGCCATTGTAAGTGTATTCGGATATCCATCTACAAATGGGGGGGAATTAAAAGCAGCAAAACGGAGCCATTCGATGGGAACGACAATTCGTTGTGGGGACATTCTGCGCAACGTCGATTGATGTGTTCAAAATGCATGCAAGAAGGAAATGAAGCGGTTGTCTCGAACGTTACTTTTAAAAGACATCCCGCGTTAAGTATTCGTGTGTTTAATGGTGATGTACGCAAAAGCAAGACAAAATGAGTTTGCGGAGTGCTGAGTGGAAATTTGCATGAAAATGATCCATTGCGCCTTACAAACTTTCCTTATCTATCACTTTCATCTGCATTTTGACAAATGATAATTGTCTTGGTAAATTGTATTGCAGTGTTAACAGTCCCCTTCACAGGCCATTAGCACAGCAGAAATTGTCTCTTTAGACTGCCAAGGTCAGGCTTCGAAGCAGGGGTGTAAAACGGCGGCCACAAGGGGAGCGATGCAGCACAGGGGGCCGGGGGCGCGGCCTATAAATCAGGGCCGCTCGGCAGATGGGGACATATTTCCTCTTACTACCCTCGTGCTCCCCACTCTGCCAAAGCAGCGAGCCCATCGTTACAAGAGAAACGGCGATGCGAGGCTCATTAGGCCCCTCTTCCTCTCCACGGGCTCTTTCCCCTGCTCGTTTTGCGCATAGAAGATCCCTCAGGGTGACTCGCGTGACATCGGGTCCCATATGTGATGGTCTTTTGGCTCGGCAAAGGATCCGAAGGGGAATTCCTGTGGACAGTGGTACCATGGGGCAGCATTTAGTGACAAAATTGCAGATTGCTTTTTAATGGGTCCATATTTACAATTTGCCAGGTTTACCGGCATAATAACGGAAAATGCCGGCAAAATAACGCAAGTGCTAGCACAATAACGTAAATACCGGCACAATATCATAAATGCCAGTTCAGTACAATACCATAATATTAATTCAGCATGGGAATTCTTCCACAGAAACCTGTTCTCTTATGCACAGATTCATCCCATCTCATCTTTAATTATCCTACCCCTATTCCCACCCATGGTACACTGAATGCAGTGGTGAGGCAGTTGCTCTGAAACAACTTACCTTCTCTTCTTGGAAAGCAAACCCAACTGAAGACAATGTGAGATCACTCCGAAAATCCACAACAAGTGTGTGTCCACTCTCAGGAGAGGCAGAAAACAAAATCTGTCCGACCTCAAGATTGAACTTTAAAACTTGTCTCCCTCCTCTAAAACGTGATGGCACCTTGTTAAGTCTGTCTTTGGAGTATGGACCCTTCCATCCCTTCCCTCACTTTAAATGGTATCACAGCCAACTCTGCTCGTGAGAAGGCCAAATGCTCAATTCTGTGTTTGCTTCCACATCTTGTGTCCCCAATCACTCTCTTTTTGTACCCAGCATTCCCTGTTGTACTCCACTGCTCCTGGCCTCTATATTGTTCATCGGAGAAGGTGGATACGTTTTGGCAACCCTCGACTCTGACTCTGTCACTGGACTGGACGGCATCAACTCGCGTGTCCTAAAAACCTGCTCTGCTGGTCTTGCACATCCTCTATCTGCCCTTTTCACCCGATCATATGCGCTGGGTCATCTTACATCTATCTGCTTGGAAATCAGCAAACATCACTGCATTACATAAGAAGGTGCAAAAACAGATTCCCTTAATGACAGACCTGTCAGCTTACTTCCAATCATCAGCAAGGTCATGGAATCCATCATCCCAGTTGATATGAAATCTTTCCTTTTCGCCAGCAACATCATCTCTGATTACCAATTTGGTTTCAGACCAGGTCACTCCACCATGGAGATGCTGTATCTGCTCACCCAACAATGGATGGAGGCCCTCAATGTCAGATATGAGATCAGGGCCCTCTCTCTGGACATATCTCATGCTTTTGATACAGTCTGGCATCCTCAAATCTTACTTTCCAAACTCTCTGCCAATGACATCCAAGATCAACTCCACACATGGCTTACTTCTTCCACTCTTGAAGTCAGTGTGTGGCACTCAACAGAAATCCTTTCATCTCCTCTCTCTGTCAAGGATGGAGTACCCCAAGGTGGTGTTCTGGGCCCAGTCCTATTCCTGATATTCAATAATGATCTCTCTGACTGAAAATCCTCTTTATCTATTTGCTGATGACTCCACCTACTGCTGTGACATCCCTCATCCTTCAGACAGAAAGGCTGCAGCCTCTTCCCTCTCCTCAGACCTTGAAAAATCACAAGAGGGTCAAACACTTAGAATATGTCTTTCAATCCTGACAAATCTCACACTCTCATTATTTCTCTCTGGAAGGATTGTCTGGCACACCCTCCCATCTACTTTCTGAACAATCCTTTTGAGGAAGTTCAGTCATTATCTCACTGTTATTAACTCCCGGGTCTCACTGTTATTATTTCGTATGCAGCCTGTGGCTGATGGTTGCATCATTGCCGCTGATGCAGTGCCCCCTGTTTCCAATAAGCTGGTTCTCATTTTGCCAACATCAGGATGACAAGTCGAGTCAACCTACCTGGTGTTATTTTACGGAAGACATTGTACTCAAACTCAAAACCCTAATTCCTCTTGATTTGTATTGTTACATCTTTGTCTTTCCAAAGCTTTTTCAATCCTGACATTTCTGTTTCCCCCAATTCTAATCGTATATTAATTGGTTCACGAAAAAATATTTTCACGAAAAAATAAGTGACCACTATATTCGTTATTGGTGTGTGTGTGTGTGTGTGTTTGGTGTGTGTGTGTGTGTCTGTCTGTCTGTCTGTCTGTCTGTTGGGTAGTCGATCGAGTCAAAAAAAAAAATTTCCGAAATTTTTTTTTTTCGATTACATTTTTTTTTGATCTATCTTTTATTACCCTTATTTGTTGGTCGTGGTGTCGGTCTGTTATTACCCTTATTTGTTGTCATGGTGTCGGTCTGTCCGTGTGTGTGTTTGTCGGCGGGTTTTTGACCCCCTTGCAGTTGTTTGATTTTGATGAAATTTGGGTGGTAGGACCAGTTTATGACCTCGTTTTTTCCGCGTAGGTACTGGTTGCTAACGCCCCTTTGGTTGCCTAGCAACGGGACTTTGAAATCTTTTTAAAATCATAAAAAATTTATTTTTTCGAA
>CM068967.1:56340649-56362634 GCA_035128595.1 Eptatretus atami
CTTCTCAGTTGACAATATTTTAGTCTTTTTTAGGTTTAAATAAAGACCAGCCTTTTCACTTTCCTTAGTCTCTGTGTGCAACAGTTTCATGAAGTCCTCTTTACTTTCTGCCAAGAGAGTGGTATCATCAGCATACCTTAGACTCAGAGTATTGATACATCTTCCTCCAATCCTGACTCCAGCCTCTATTTGTCATCGAAGTTAGAGTTTTCGTCAAAATTGCTAGAACCACAAATTAATCGGTCAACTCCATCCAATGATAATGGCATCATGATAATCATATTAATAATAATAATAAGTAAAACAGATATAAAATGTCATAGCCCCTGTTGTTTTAGTAATTTTGCTGGATGGAGTTAAAGGGCTAGCCCATATTTATGTATAACTAAAATGGCCGCCAGTCTACCTGTCAGCCATATTTGATCAGATCGCAAAATAAAATGAGGTGCACGTGTATGCCACCATGTACTGTGCTTGTGCCAAGTTTGAACAAAATCGGACCATACATGTGAGGAATGGTTGGGGACACATTTAAGTACCAAAATGGCCGCCAGTCGGCCATCTTGGATCTAATCTCGAAAATAAATAAAATGCTTATGTAAGCCAACATTCTTTATTGGTCTGCCTAGTTTCAACAACATCGGTAAATGCATGTCCAAGAAATGGTTGAGGATGTGTTCAACATCGGGGTTTTTACAACTAAAATGTCCGTCAGTCGGCCATCTTGGATCTGAACTCGAAAAAAATGATGTGCAAATGTAAGCTATCATTCTTCATGTGTGTACAAAATTTTAACCAGATCGGTAAATGTATGTCTGAGAAATGGTTGAGGACATGTTCGATATACCGGGTTTTTTATTTTTATTTTTTTTTTACAACTATAATGGCCCACAGTCTACAAGTCGGCCATCTTTTATCAGATCGCAAAATCAAGTGAAGTGCACGTGTATGCCATCATCTACTGTGTTTATGCTTAGTTTAACCAAAATCAGATCATGCATGTCTGAGAAATGGTTGGGGACACATTTAAGTAACAAAATGGCCACTAGTCGGCCATCTTGGATCTGATCTCGGAAAAACAATGACATGCTTATGTAAGCCATCATTCGTTATCTCTGTGCCAAGTTTGAACAAGATCGGTAAATGCATGTCTGAGAAATGGCGGAGGACGTGTTGAACACAGGGGTTTTTTTTTACAACTAAAATGGTCGCCAGTCTACCATCTTTGATCGCATCGCGAAACAAAATGACGTGCATACAGTATGTATACCATCATTTATTGCCTTTATGCGAAGTACAAATAAAATCGGCCCATATATGTTCAAGATATGGTTGCGGATGAACTCGCACGGACCCAAAAATCGAGATCAAATCCATAAGCCCCCGTTTCAGACTAAGTCCAACGGGGGCTAATAATAGAAATGATGATATTAACATGGGGGCTATCAGGATGGCCTCGAGGTATGCACACTCGCCTCTACTAAGCTGTCTAGCCTTGGTTCAAATCCCAACCCAGCTATAAACTGTCATCCCGGTGATTCATCAGTGTGTGTGTGCTCTCCCTTGGATGGACATTAAACTGGGCTTCCTATCTACTGGTATTAGTTGGTGGGCGTTAAAAGATCTCACGGTGTCCTTCACAAAGAGCAGGCGGGCTATCACCGGCACCATGGCCAAATTCCAAACTCCTGTCCTAACCTTAATTGAACATCAGGTCTGGCCAGCCAGTTCGTGAAAGATGTGGACCAAGATTACTCTGGCCAAGCCACAAGAACATGGGAATAATTCTTGCTGGTAAGAAGAAGAATATTAACACACTGCTGTCCACGCGTATGCACATACATATAACCCGCCCCGTGTTTCTAATATCATAAATGCCAGTGTTGTAAACATCGTATTTCAGTTGATATGTCTCTAAAGAAGGCTTTAAAATGATATCCGCAATCTATATTTACGCACGTTTGTAAAGTGAAAAGTGGCGTAAAGCAATCAGTTCACTTCTGTCTGTCTGTCTGCCTGGCAGTCAAACAAAATTGAAAATCATTGCAAACAGGAAACTTACTGTTGTTGAGCACATCATAAAGGATACAAACAACAGGCACAAAGAACTGATGTAAGGTATTAAACAAGGTGGTGTGAAAGATGCTGCATCAATGGCAGTAAACTTCCAAAAAAGGTTTTTAAGCCTCCCCCAACAGGCCTATAGGATAGGGTATGGCTTGGAGCTGTTGTCGGGTTTGTTTCCACATTTAGTGCCACCAATTTTTAATGGTACCCCAGTTTATTAGACCCCAAGGAGTTCAAAAGCACCATTCAGATTTTTTTCTTTTCTTCCTGCACTCCCAATTTCCAAGCTGTATGCATCTTGAAGCCGGCTAGGACTTTCAGAATTAAAATTTTCAACAATAATGGGAATAAAAAGTATGCAGGGTTGATATAATATTTGGCCTTGACCTACTTTTAAGATCATGACCTAATTATAGACATTTTAACTTTTTTTTAACGATAACTCGAGTAAGGTTTGTCCGATTGGAATGGAATTGCCATCCCGAGATAGCCTGGAGCAAGGTGCATTTATGCTTCATTTACATAATATTCTTCTGGGTTAAAGGTCATGGTCTTACACCCCTCGGAGTACTAGACCATCATTTAGGTTTTTCTCCATTTTTTTCTGACTCTGAGCTGTATCTCAAATTCAGCTGGGACATTTGGAATGAAATTTTGTATCAATAATGGGAAGAAAAGTATGCAGGGTTGAGATATTTTTTTCCTCGACCTAATTGTTAAGGGCATGACCCTTAACAATTAATTATAGACATTTTAATAGTTTTCACCATAACTCGACTTAGGTTTGTCCGTTCAAAATAAAATTGCCCTTGTAGATAGCCTAGTGAAAAAGGCATGTTTACACTCAATTTACATCATACCCCTTCAAGTTAAAGGTTAAGGTCAAATGGCGGTCTAAAAAAATTAATGCAGTCAAGGTAAGATGGCAGTCTTTCAAAAAAAAACCCCGTTTTTTGTCATCGCTCAATTTTACCAATGCAGAATGTCAGAGACGCTTGGCCTTCCAAGATGTTCTTGCATCATTATCATGGACCTGTATTGAATTTGTGCATTTGATATTTGATCAGTGTCTTTGATCGACTTAACAAAAACACCTTTTTGATCATAACGTGAACCCTGCCCTGCTCACCAAACTCTCCTCTTATGATATCCAAGGACATCTCCACTCATGGCTCGCAGACTTCCTCCACTGTCACAGTGAACATGTGGCCCTAAATGGAGTTCTCTTATCCCCTCTTCCTGTCCAGGCTGGAGTTCCTCAAGGCAGTGTTCTGGGCCCTGTTCTTTTTCTGGTTTTCATCAATGATCTCTCCGACTCTCTGGAAAATCCTCTTTATCTCTTTGCTGATGACTCCACCCTCTGCCATATCATTTATCATCCCTTAGACCGGCAAGCAGCAGCTTTTCTGGATAAAATCACAAACTGGTCCAACATGTGGAACATGTCTTTCAATCCGGACAAATTTCACACTCTCAACTTTGTCTCTCCAAAAGGATCGTCTGGACTGCCCCCCCCCCCCCATCTACATTCAGCTATCCTCTGGAAGAAGTCCTTTCATTCAAGCTTCTGGGTCTCACTATCTGCCATGATCTTCCTGGGAAAGCCACATTTCAACCTGGCCTCCAAAGCCAATCGCGACTGGGAATCCTCCATCGTGCAAAGTCCTTCCTCGGCCCACCTGAGCTCCTTACCACATACAAAGCTTTCGTCCGCAGCCTGATGGAGTACTGCTCTCCCCTCTGGGCTGGTGCTCCTGCCTCCCACCTTTCTCGGCTTCATGCTGTGGAAAGCAAGGCATTTAGGATCATTGGTATCTCCCGTGATGAGGCTGAGTCTTTGGGTCTCTCACTCTCTCACGACAGGCAGGTCGGTGGTCTTTCTGGCGTCTACAATCTACTCTTCCCCCTGCTCTGTCTGAGATATGTCCTCCCCATATTTCTGCTGGGTGCTCAAGGTACACCAGCAACCCCCTTCTGGTAAAACTAACAAAATCACGAATCACTGCTCACCTTCACTCTTTCATTCCTCTTTTTTTCCTGCCTTTGGAACAAACTCCCACACTCTCTTCAATCCCACTCTTCCCTCCAGGCCTTCAAAACAGTTGCTCACCACCATCTCTTATCTTCCCCCATCCTAAACCATGATCTTTTCTACCCCCGCTAATCCACCCCAAACCCACCTCCTTCAAATTTCCTGCTTTCCTTCCTGAAAGTCCCTGAAGTGTCCATCTTGTTTACCCTGTGTACCCCCACCCCATCCCTCTCCCTTCCACAAATCTCCTCATGTCTCTGTTCCACACTGTTTTTTCCTTCTCTCTACTGCCCTCCTGTCTCCTGCTCCCCTTGTTGTATGTTCTGTGTGTTAGCTCTCATACGAGCCTCGACAGTGTATACAAAAAAACAAACATTACTTCTCAGATTGTTATTTATTATTTCAGATTGTTATTGTAATTTGTTATTATTTATTAAAAATTATTTCTCAGATAGTGTGAGATTTCTCAGATCTCACACTATCCTTAAATGATGAAGTTCAAGGTCATATGCTGGTCTGAAAAGACTATGGCCATTATTGGATCATCGGCCAAGGGTAAGTCATGGGTGATCGCCAAGGGTAAGGCTTACCCTTGGTGATCACTTTGTGATTGCAGGTATCTAGATTTTTTTTTTCTACAGCCTTTAAAACCTTTATTTTATTTAAATTGATTATGTACTTGAACATTGGAGAACACTAATCACCTTCTTGCCCCTTCAACAAACTTCCAGTTTAGCAGTACCTGGACAAAATACTTGGCTATTTTATGCCATCTTGACCAATCAAATGTGCCGCTCGTGCTCTCATTGTTGGGGAATATTGAGAGTCAGACAAAATAGCAGCTTGTAGGAAATATAGATTGCGCTGGGAAACACAAAGCAAGAATTTAAAATAACTCTCCCATGTCCTTTTTCTCAAGACTGTACGGTGTATGGTGTTCTATTAACACTCTAGTTTTCTGTTTTGTTTTGTTCAGTGTTTTCTGTTTTTTTTTGGGGGGGGGGGGGTGGGGGTTCTTTTTAAATGTTTTGTCCTTTTGTTAGGGTTGGGCATACAACCATACTTTTTTTGAAAGGAGTGTTTTTTATGGCCAAATTTCATGCTCATCACGAATCCGTTGAACTTTTTGACATAGGATGATGTCTTAGGTTGTTAAAATGCAAAAATTCAAAATGGCCGCCAAATTTACCCACTTTTCAGGTAAAATTTGATAATTATGGCTTACTTTTTTTGACCTAGGATGATGTTTTAGTAAGACATCATCCTAGGTCAAAAATTTCAACGGATTCGTGATCGGCGTGAAAAATGGCCATTAAAAAACACTCTTTCAATGGGGACAACAGAGAAAAAGTCGGTGTGCCCAACCCTACTTTTGTTTTTTTTTTTTATGTTTTTTTTTAGGAGTTTTTATGTATTTGTAAACTTTTTCTGAGTTCATTTTTTTCTGAGTTCATTTTTTTCTGGGTTGTTTTCTGAGTTTCCCCAATTTGTTTTGCATTTCTTTGGTTTTCTGAAATTTTCTGACTTTTTCTATAATATGGGGAAGTAAAATTGAGATGAGGAGAAATGAGGGTGCAAGAAAAGTTGGCGAGAAAAGGGGTAAATAAGGGAATGGAGATTGGGAGGAGATAGGAGTACTATAAGGGGTTGGGAAATGAGAGGCATCTGAGGCATCTTCCTCCCTGTACAAGGCCATCTGGGGAGGGGATTGTTCTCGGACGACAAAGGAATATCTTTAATTATTGCCCTGTGTAATATTTCCATAATTGCTGTTTGCTGTCACACTTACAGAGATGCTATTAATTTTCATTTACTCAAGAGAATCATAAATAGCACTAGGGTAATGTACTGTGCTGCAGAATGGCAGCATTTTATGATTGGGCATAAATAGGACTTTAAAATGATATGCATTACGTAATCATCTGTACAAAGCTGCACCGCTTAGATGAAAACCGTTAAGCATTAATTTTTCAAAATGGATATTACACATGAAAAAATCCATCAGAGTTTTGGGGTGACCCCTTGAGAGGAATTCCAATACATTGACATACAACCCTGCAGGATTTTGCTGAATCATGCAAGTATGGTGATGCAGCATGATGACGTTTCTATACTGCCATATAAATACGAATCATTTTATATGATTACCAAGTATAGTACAGTTTAAAAAGGAAGTTGTGAAAGAGACAATTTAAAGTCTTGTGAGGTCATATTGTTTAGAAATGAAGGAGCTATTTAGTTATGTACACATTAATATGGCAGACATTTTGCCAACCCCCAAACCGGAACCCCTGATTCCCCTTCCCCACTCCAACATTTCTTTCTGTATCTATTTGCAATAACTGAGCAGCACATAAGGTACAGTATGTTGGGAATTCTGGGGGGGGGGGGGGGGGGGGAAATATAACTTATGAAGCAAAACCTTTCATTGATCTGAGTTTGACCTCTGACGTGATCAGATTAAATGAAAAGATCAGTTCTGACAATGACAGCAAGGGATGCTACACTTCGACACACGTTAAAGGATGGGGACTAAAGGTGACTGCTCCGTCTGCTTTTAGATTGTCCTTGTCAAATCTCATGGTGTTTTTGGCGGTAAAGAATGTATTTTTCTCGTATACTGAAATGTAGCCTCAGAAGGCAGCAGTTTCATAGACTGATGTAGGATCACAGGGACACACTGAGATAAAAAATAAATAAAATAAATCACACATGAATGGCAGAAACGAAAGGCTGGGGGTGGTCCTGAGGGGGGAAGGGGTGGTAAGTGAGAGTAGAAGAGAGTAGGGGTATAGATATTGGACAAAACATGACGTGATGATGGGCAGCACACTTGATGTACTGGAGGGAAGAGCACAAGAAAACATATACAAGTTGTCAGTTACACATAGGAAAGAACAAAGGTATCGAGATAAGATACTTCAGGATCAGGCCTTATACACCGTAATGAGTTCTGAGTGGCTCAGAATGGATTTCAGAATGGAGTAAAATAGGCATAAATATAATAACATGACCCCCTTGACGGCTCCCGTAGGGAGCGGGTGCTTCTAGTCTTATTAATCTGTAATTCTTTGCTCTTAACTCCTTCCTTCACTCATTCTTTATCATCCTACTCCATATTATAACTCAAAACTTATTACATGAGAGAGTTCATAGAACACCTTACCCTATACAGTGTTCAAGTACATAATTCAACTGAAATAAAATTATGATTATAAAGGTCGTATAAAAAAAAACATTCCGGAAGTTTGGCACCGTTGATGCATTCTTATGCACCACTTTGCCAAACGTATCCAAGTACTGTAAAACTGGAGGATTTTTCAAAGCGATAAGAAGGTGATTTGTGTTCTACAGTGTTCAATATTCTATTTATAATTAGCCACACTTTAAAGTGTGTATGTATGTTTCATTACAACCATTGGTTGGACAGCTGGCCTGACTCCACTCAATTGGAATCTGACTCCATCCCTGAAAAAATTAATCATACATCTGCCATTTTGCTACTCCGTTAGGCCCAGTACGTAATCAGAAGTGTTATATTCACAATCGCCTTATAACGTTTCTCTTTGGCATGAAAAAGACCAAAAATTACTCTAAAAGCATCATCAAATATCGATAGCTTGCAACCCATCGGCATCACAGGTGTTCTAAGGCACACAGTTTGTGTAGGCCCCAGGCTTCAAGTATTCCAGCCTATAGGATCATTCCATCATGGCCCAGTGGAATTGGAATATAAACAAAGTATATATAAACACGATGTATTATATATGCACAGAAGCAATAGCCATGTTTTGGCTTCATTACATAACCAGAGTTGGTTTATTTTTTTGAGGAATCGAGCAATGAAGTCAACATTCTGTGCCTATACATTGCCTGCTTTTCTTTTTATTATTTCGGAAGCAATCGAGGCTGTGCTTATACATCGTCCAGGTTATATAGTTTGTATTTCAGGAGCAATCAAGGCTGTGCTTATACACCGTATGTTTGTGCATTTCACATCAACGTCTGAAGCACATCAAAGAAATCCAACCTAATGTTTTGACCCAGATCCCGTTTTGACCCATACCCGGTACGAGTTTCCCATTCCCTTATTGCATAATTAATCATACGTAATCCATTACTTTGAATTTATTGTCATCCTCTGTGTTGCGTTGAGTTTTGTGCACCCATAATTTTGATGGACTTTTCCCCTAGTATAATCAAATTAAAATAAAATAATTATTTTTAAGGTCGTAGAAAAAAAATAAATTCCAGAAGTTTACCGCCGTTGACCCAGTGGCTCTTATTACACCACCTTATTCATCACGTTACACTAGTTCTTCATGCCTGTTGTTTGTGTCCTTTATGATATCCTTAAAAACAGCAAGTTTCCTGTTTGGAATAATTTTCAATTTTATTTGAATGAGAGGCAGGCAGAGTAAAACAATTATCTCATCCCTCTCTGCGCATGTGCGATTGGGCCAAATTCAGAGACAAAAGTTCTGCTGAACTACAGATTCGTTTTCTGATTCATGTTTCGATTCGTGTTAAAAAATATAACATTCAATTGAAATGAAGTTGCTCCAAAATCATAAACTGACATTTATGGACAGACAAAAGTGAACCAATTGCTTTTCACTTCGTATGTGTGGGGTAATGACAATTTCATGTTTTTTAAAATCCCTTTTCTTTCCTTGCCAAATGCCTATCTCACATATATTCTTTCTCCTCCTAACCTCCTCAAATATATATGGCTTAAATATCTCTGGTTGTACATTCCTCTTTGCAAGCACCTAATTTAATCTTTGTGGTATACCATCCATGCAGTGATGATTTCACATGCCTCTATTTCCACAAACATACATAAACTTGTAACCATCCATACCAACTCTCTTTTCATAATCTGTGAAAGCTCAAATTGCTGCTGTGTCTACTGGCTGGGTGTTGGTTCTCCAACAAACTATAATATTGCAGCCAAGTCCTTCTGTGACCCTGTGGGCCTCACATGATTGCTAAACCCCACTAATCTGGATCCCTACAACTGGTACACTCTTCCTCTTGAACATGATAATGACAAACTTTCCCATCCAACCTATTCTGTTCTTCCTCTACCCCAATGAGCTCCTCAGATCATGCTCTTAATAAAATCTCCCTTTACCATGGCATGTTTCAGATTGTTTTTTTTGCTTGAGCTGATTGGGAGGGAATGCAATGTGCCCTCTCGCTGGTTTTCCACTGGTTTTGGTTTTCCGCTGGACTGGTTTTCCAAGTCGTCTCCATCTGATTTGCACTCCACACTAGAACACTTTAAAAAAAACCTGCTCTTTCCCTCTTTCAACATAAGTCTATCCCATGTTGTCTGCAGCTTCCCTCCAATGGATATTAAACTTGGGGTCATGTCAGTTCGCATTGGTTGGTGAATGTCACAAATCCCACGGTGTCCTTCAAAGAGCGGAGGAACTACTTGTGAGCCAACAGCCATCCATATCTGGGGCCCAACTGTGTCTGCGGACACCCTCCTGCAGTTAGGTACCTTTTCATAGGAGGTTGGTGGCAGGAATTGCACTCCAGCCACCGTAAAACAATTCATTCTGCAAAACACAAAAAACACAAAGAAAAATAAAAACCCACTCCATGGGAATACCTCCTGTGCAGCTGCCCTGAGCAGGACAGCTCACCAGATGATGGGATTGGGGCAAAGCCTTTGGGAACCCCAATGTTTGATGATAGGAGGAAAAGCAAGGGGTAAACTTCATTGGTCGGATTGTGGTGGTTTGTGTCGAGATGGTGCCGAGGCGTCGTCCACCAGATGGCAGTCTCCTCGGGATAACCTGAGGCGATCCCTCAGGGTGGGTGCCTGGAATGTCCTATCCCTAAGAAAGTATGATCACCTGTCTCTGCTGTCATTTGAGCTCCAGCATTTAAACATCAGCATTGCAGCACTCTCTGAGGTTCAGAGACCAGATAGTGATGAGAACATGGCAGGTGGTTGCACCTACTACTGGTCTGGTCGCTCTGATGGTTATCATACCCAAGGAGTTGTTGTAGCTGTGTCCAATAAGATGACTCCAATGATGATTGAGGAAACACTCGTAATGATAATCAACGAGCGTATTATGAAACGAAGGATTTATCACCCTTGGGTGTCATTTCCCTGCTCTCTCTATCTTCTCCGATTGTGGCGAGTGATCTCACTGTGAAGGAGGCATTCTATGCCGTGTTCGAGTCTGTGGTTGATCAATGTCCCAGCGAGATGCTCTTCTGGTCTTGGGGGATTTCAATGCATCGACTGGCATTGATAGGGATGGTTATGAGATGTGTGTTGGTCCCCATGGTTCTGGAACTGTGAACCAGAATAGTACTAAGTTCCTTGACTTTGCAAGAGGTTGTGGACTTTGGGTGTCTGGTTCATGGTTTCAGCACCCACAGGCTCATTGCTGGTGGTGTGGCAAAGGAGATTGACCATGTGCTCGTTGATGGTCACTGGAGAATGATTGAGAACTGCAGCATCTACGGGAGGGCTCAGTTCCCCAACACCGACCACAAGCTTGTTGTAGCAACTCTGAAATTGCAGCTGAAATCCAGGAGAATGGTTCCATCCCAGCCTAGGCTGGATGTTGACAAGCTCAAGGATGAGAGGGTAGCAGAGGAGTTTATGAATAGGCTGAGTGGAGATTTGGGAGGTCTGGGTGTTTTTGGGAATCGTGTGGAGTTGTGGAGTGTCTTCAAGACCACCATCATTGATATCTCCGGTGGATGTCTTGGAACACACCGTCAGGCAAAGAAGAATTTTGTCTTCCAAGGGACACTGGATACCATTGACCAGAGTCGCAGGGCCAGGCTTAATGGCAGAGCTGAGCTGTTCAGGGAGCTGAGGCGTAAATGTGTATGTGCACTAAGGTTGGGCAAGGAGGCCTATGTGTGAGCAATCTGTGAGGGGGTAGAGCATCACCTGTGGTCAAGTGATTGTCATCCTGCTTACAGGGGAATTCACGCATTGCATTCCTCCAAGCCCGTTCCTTGGTGTACTACAGTTAGAGCAGAGGGTGGTGGGCTCTTGACCGAGTAGTCCGAAGTGAAGGCCCTCTGGGCCAGTTACTTTGAGCGGTTGTACCAGGCTGATCCACCAGCTGTCAAGTTGGATGTCAGGGGTGTTACAATAACTGTTGCTGACCCTCCAATCAACTGTGGTCCACCTTCGTTTGTGGAAACACAGGCTGCAGTGAACCGGTTGAAATGGGGTAAAGCTCCAGGGATCTGTGGCATCCATGCTGAACTTCTCAAGGCTGGTGGAAATGCTGTACTCGTGTCATTGCATGCAGTTATGTGCTCTGCCTGAAACACAGGCATCATCCCAACTGACTGCATTGGGGCCTTGTTGTCCCTCTCTGGAAAGGGAAGGGTGATCGCCAAGACTTCAACAACTACCGAGGGGTGACGCTGAGGCGTTAAACTGTACATGCGCTGAGGGCGGACAAGGAGGCCTATGTGTGAAGAATCTGTGAAGGGGTAGAGTATCACTTGTGGTCAAGTGATTCTCCTCCTGCTTACAGAGGAATTTGTGCATTGAGTTCCACCAAGCCCGTCACTTGGTATGCTGCAGCTACAGCAGAGGGTGGTAGGCTCTTGACAGAGGAGTCCATAGTGAAGGCCTGCTGGGCCGGTTACTTTGGGTGGCTGTACCAGACTGACCTACCAGCTGTTGAGTTGGACATCAGAGGTGTAACTATCCTTATTGCTGACCCTGCAATCAACTGCGAAGCACCTTCACTTGTGGAAACACAGGCTGCAGTGAACCGGTTGAAATGGGGTAAAAGTTCCAGGATCTGTGGCATCCATGCTGAACTTCTCAAGGCTGGTGGAAATGCTGCACTCGTGTCATTGCATGCAGTTTCTGTGCTCTGGCCTGGAACACAGGCATCATCCCAACTGCCTGGAAGAGGGGCCTTGTTGTCCCTCTCTGGAAAGGAAAGGGTGATCACCAAGACTGCAACAACTACCGAAGGGTGACTCTGCTCTCAGTGCCGGGCAAGGTCTTATGTTGTTTCTTGGATAATAATTATTGATAGGGTTCGCCGCCATCTGCTTGAGCACCAGCGTCCAGAGCAGTCAGGCTTTACACCAAAGAGGTCAACAATTGATCGTATCCTTGCTCTTCGGGTCCTCACCGAACGCATGCAAGAGTTTCGGCAGGAGCTGCTTGCAGCCTATGTTGATCTCTGTAAAGCGTTCGATTCAGTGCATCCGATGCCCTCTGGAGGATTCTTGGCCTTCGTGGGGTGCCACTAAAACTGATCGATCTGATTTCTGAACTATACTCTGGTACTGAGAGTGTTGTGAGATGTGGTGGTTCCATCTCTGACTTATTTCCAATTGTTACTGGAGTTCATCTGGGGTGTATACTGGCCCCCACACTTTTCAGTGCCTGTATGGACTGGATTCTGCAGAAGATGTCAGAGAGGTCAAGTTACGGTGCATCGTTTGGGAATGTCATGATCTCTGACCTTTGATTTCGCAGATGATGCAGTCATCTTTGCGGAGATGCTGGATATCCTTATGGGGGCCCTCAAGGCGCTGAATGAGGAGTTGGAGTCACTGGGATTAAGGGTTTTCTTGGTCAAAACTAAGATCCAGGCTTTCAATGACATCTTGGATATTGCTGTCTTGTCTGTACCTGTTTGTGGTGAGGATGTTGAGGTCAAGGAGAGATTCATTTACCTTGGCAGTGATATTCATGTCTCTGCATGTTGTGAGCCAGAGGTCAAGAGACATCTGGGTCGGGCCTGTGCAGTCATGGATTCATTGGATCATGGTGTGTGGCGCTGTCGGTACATTTGCAGGAGGACAAAAGTCAGAGTCTTTAAGTCCTTACTGCTTCCAGTCTTTACTCTGAGGATGTGTGACTTGGACTCTGACCAAGGATCTGAGACAGAGACTTAACTCCTTTGGGACCAGGTCTCTTCACAGAATCCTTGGCTATCACTGGTCAGACTTTGTGTGTAACGAGCAGTTGGTGAGAGAGACTCAAATGAGATTTGTTACCTGTATTGGCCATGAGCGTCAGCTGCAGCTGTATGGACATCGGCCTCATTTTCCTGATGCTGATCCTGCTCACCAGATTTTTTTCAGGGAGGGAGCCTCGTGAGTGGAGGAGGCCAACGGGCCAACCACATCTCTTGTGGTTGCGGCATGTTGATCGGCATCTTAAGAAGATGGGGATTACCAGGCATCTGCCTGAGGGATGCCCAGACAGAAGCCTCTGGAGTACCAGTGAAAAGTGGACGCAGCGACACGCTGCTCCGACGCATGCTCCCATACTTGACCTGAACTTCGCAAATAATTCACGAGCTATTGCCGGTACCCTGCCAAAATTCCCAAATTCCTGCTTTCACCTACAGGGGGCATTACATCAGCAGCAATGTCGCACCCACACGATAATGTTGCTAACTTGATGGGCTCAGACTGCATCACTACCAGTGTTCTCATATCCTACAATGCTGCAATCGCTTCTCTGTCTGCTCTCTTCAGCCTCTCCTTCATGTTAGGTTGCCTACCATCTGGTTGGGAGGCAATAAACATCCCTTTGATACACAAGGCTGGAAAAACGGATCCCTTCATCTACAGACCAGTAAGCCTACTCCCAATTTTAAGTATTGTCATGGAACAATCATTCCATTTGACATCATCTTTCCTCCCTTAAATAGCCAAATCTCTGATGCTCAGTTTGGATTAGATCGCAGTCACTCAACTTTTGACTTGCTGCTGCTTGTCTCTCAACAAGGGATGGATGCCCTGAATCTTATACTTAAGGTCAGAGTTGTCTCTCTGGATATATTGAGGGAATTCAACACTCAGGCAAAAATGCCACAGATAGAACTATAGTATATGAGAGTTGTATTCTCGTATGAGAGTTATGATCACCACATGGCACGAACATGCGAGAACAGTATCATTTTTGGTGGGCCCTGGGGCAGGGTCAAAAGGTCAAATACCAAAAATGCAATTACGGGCACACTTTAAAATGTTTTTTTTAATGAAACTTTGCATATTCAATCGACATTGCGGAACACATGAAATATGTAACAATTTTTTTTTTGATTTGACCTCTGATTCATGCCCCAAGGGGATGGGGACTTCTGGTCACAGGGGTCAAAATGGGGAAAACATTTTTTTTTTTGAACTCAAAATTTGATATTGGGTAATTCCTGGTGGAACTTTTTGCCATTTTTACCCTCGCCAGAGAAGGGGGTATTGCATTTGGGTCTGTCTGTTGGATTCGCTATATATGCTACAAACATTACTTTCTCAGATTGTTATTTATTATTTCAGATTGTTATTGTAATTTGTTATTATTATTAAAATTATTTCTCAGATAGTGTGAGATTTCTCAGATCTCACACTATCCTTAAATGATGAAGTTCAAGTCATATGCTGGTCTGAAAGACTATGGCCATTATTGGATCATCGGCCAAGGGTAATGTCATGGGTGATCGCAGGGTAAGGCTTACCCTTGGTGATCACTTTGTGATTGCAGTATCTAGATTTTTTTTTTACAGCCTTTAAAACCTTTATTTTATTTAAATTGATTATGTACTTGAACATTGGAGAAAACTATCACCTTCTTGCCCCTTCAACAAACTTCCAGTTTAGCAGTACCTGGACAAAATACTTGGCTATTTTATGCCATCTTGACCAATCAATGTGCCGCTCGTGCTCTCATTGTTGGGAATATTGAGAGTCAGACAAAATAGCAGCTTGTAGGAAATATAGATTGCGCTGGGAACACAAAAGCAAGAATTTAAAATAACTCTCCCATGTCCTTTTTCTCAAGACTGTAGGTGTATGGTGTTCTATTAACGCTCTAGTTTTCTGTTTTGTTTTGTCAGTGTTTTCTGATTTTTTTTGGGGGGGGGGAGGGGTGGGGGTTCTTTTTAAATGTTTTGTCCTTTTGTTAGGGTTGGGCATACAACCATACTTTTTTTGAAAGGAGTGTTTTTTATGGCCAAATTCACGATGATCACGGATCCGTTGAATTTTGACATAGGATGATGTCTTAGGTTGGTAAAATGCAAAAATTCAAAATGGCCGCCAAATTTACCCACTTTTCAGGTAAAATTTGATAATTATGGCTTACTTTTTTGACCTAGGATGATGTTTTAGTAAGACATCATCCTAGGTCAAAATTTCAACGGATTCGTGATCGGCGTGAAAAATGGCCATTAAAAAACACTCCTTTCAAGGGACAACAGAGAAAAAGTCGGTGTGCCCAACCCTACTTTTGTTTTTTTTTTTTATTGTTTTTTTTTAGAGTTTTTATTATTTGTAAACTTTTTCTGAGTTCATTTTTTTCTGATTCATTTTTTTCTGGGTTTTTTCTGAGTTTCCCCAATTTGTTTTGCATTTCTTTGGTTTTCTTGAAATTTTCTGACTTTTTCTATAATATGGGAAGTAAAATTGAGATGAGGAGAAATGAGAGTGCAAGAAAAGTTGGCGAGAAAAGGGGTAAATAAGGAATGGAGATTGGGAGGAGATAGGAGTACTATAAGGGGTTGGGAAATGAGAGGCATCTGAGGCATCTTCCTCCCTGTACAAGGCCATCTGGGGAGGGGATTGTCTCGGACGAAAAGGAATATCTTTAATTATTGCCCTGTGTAATATTTCCATAATTGCTGTTTTGCTGTCACACTTACAGAGATGCTATTAATTTCATTTACTCAAGAGAATCATAAATAGCACTAGGGTAATGTACTGTGCTGCAGAATGCCAGCATTTTGATTGGGCATAAATAGGACTTTAAAATGATATGCATTACATAATCATCTGTACAAAGCTGCCACGCTTAGATGAAAACCGTTAAGCATTATTTTTCAAAATGGATATTACACATGAAAAAATCCATCAGAGTTTTGGGGTGACCCCTTGAGAGGAATTCCAATACATTGACATACAACCCTGCAGGATTTTGCTGAATCATGCAAGTATGGTGATGCAGCACGATGACGTTTCTATACTGCCATATAAATACGAATCATTTTATATGATTACCAAGTATAGTACAGTTTAAAAAGGAAGTTGTGAAAGAGACAATTTAAAGTCTTTGTGAGTCATATTGTTTAGAAATGAAGGAGCTATTTAGTTATGTACACATTAATATGGCAGACATTTTGCCAACCCCCAACCGGAACCCCTGATTCCCTTCCCCACTCCAACATTTCTTTCTGTATCTATTTGCAATAACTGAGCAGCACATAAGGTACAGTATGTTGGAATTCTGGGGGGGGGGGGGGGAAATATAACTTATGAGCAAAACCTTTCATTGTCTGAGTTTGACCTCTGACGGGATCAGATTAAATGAAAAGATCAGTTCTGACAATGACAGCAAGGGATGCTACACTTCGACACACGTTAAAGGATGGGACTAAAGGTGACTGCTCCGTCTGCTTTTAGATTGTCCTTGTCAAATCTCATGGTGTTTTTGGCGGTAAAGAATGTTTTTTCTCGTATACTGAAATGTAGCTAGAAGGCAGCAGTTTCATAGCTGATGTAGGATCACAGGACACACTGAGATAAAAAATAAATAAAATAAATCACACATGAATGGCAGAAACGAAAGGCTGGGGGTGGTCCTGAGGGGGAAGGGGTGGTAAGTGAGAGTAGAAGAGAGTAGGGTATAGATATTGGACAAAACATGATGTGATGATGGGCAGCACACTTGATGTACTGGAGGGAAGGCACAAGAAAACATATACAAGTTGTCAGTTACACATAGGAAAGAACAAAGGTATCGAGATAAGATACTTCAGGATCAGGCCTTATACACCGTAATGAGTTTTGAGTGGCTCAGAATGGATTTCAGAATGGAGTAAAATAGGCATAAATATAATAACATGACCCCTTGACGGCTCCCGTAGGGAGCGGGTACTTCTAGTCTTATTAATCTGTAATTCTTTGCTCTTAACTCCTTCCTTCACTCATTCTTTATCATCCTACTCCATATTATACTCAAAACTTTTACATGAGAGAGTTCATAGAACACCTTACCCTATACAGTGTTCAAGTACATAATTCAACTGAAATAAAATATATTATAAAGGTCGTATAAAAAAAACATTCCGGAAGTTTGGCACCGTTGATGCATTCTTATGCACCACTTTGCAACGTATCCAAGTACTGTAAACTGGAGGATTTTTCAAAGCGATAAGAAGGTGATTTGTGTTCTACAGTGTTCAATATTCTATTTATAATTAGCCACACTTTAAAGTGTGTATGTATGTTTCATTACAACCATTGGTTGGACAGCTGGCCTGACTCCACTCAATTGGAATCTGACTCCATCCCTGAAAAATTAATCATACATCTGCCATTTTGCTACTCCGTTAGGCCCAGTACGTAATCAGAAGTGTTATATTACAAATCGCCTTATAACGTTTCTCTTTGGCATGAAAAAGACCAAAATTACTCTAAAAGCATCATCAAATATCGATAGCTTGCAACCCATCGGCATCACAGGTGTTCTAAGGCACACAGTTTGTGTAGGCCCCTGGCTTCAAGTATTCCAGCCTATAGGATCATTCCATCATGGCCCAGTGGAATTGGAATATAAAAGTATATATAAACACGATGTATTATATATGCACAGAAGCAATAGCCATGTTTTGGCTTCATTACATACCAGAGTTGGTTTATTTTTTTGAGGAATCGAGCAATGAAGTCAACATTCTGTGCCTATACATTGCCTGCTTTTTCTTTTTATTATTTCGGAGCAAATCAAGGCTGTGCTTATACACCGTATGTTTGTGCATTTCACATCAACGTCTGAAGCACATCAAAGAAATCCAACTAATTTGACCCAGATCCCGTTTTGACCCATACCCGGTACGAGTTTCCCATTCCCTTATTGCATAATTAATCATACGTAATCCATTACTTTGAATTTATTGTCATCCTCTGTGTTGCGTTGAGTTTTGTGCACCCATAATTTTGATGGACTTTTCCCCTAGTATAATTAAATTAAAAATAAAATATATTTTTAAGGTCGTAGAAAAAAAAAAATTCCAGAAGTTTACCGCCGTTGACCCAGTGGCTCTTATTACACACCTTATTCATCACGTTACATTAGTTCTTCATGCCTGTTGTTGTGTCCTTTATGATATCCTTAAAAACAGCAAGTTTCCTGTTTGGAATAATTTCAATTTTATTTGAATGAGAGGCAGGCAGAGTAAAACAATTATCTCATCCCTCTCTGCGCATGTGCGATTGGGCCAAATTCAGAGACAAAAGTTCTGCTGAACTACAGATTCGTTTTCTGATTCATGTTTCGATTCGTGTTAAAAAATATAACATTCAATTGAAATGAAGTTGCTCCAAAATCATAAACTGACATTTATGGACAGACAAAAGTGAACCAATTGCTTTTCACTTCGTATGTGTGGGGTAATGACAATTTCATGTTTTTTAAAATCCCTTTTCTTTCCTTGCCAAATGCCTATCTCACATATATTCTTTCTCCTCCTAACCTCCTCAAATATATATGGCTTAAATATCTCTGGTTGTACATTCCTCTTTGCAGCACCTAATTTAATCTTTGTGGTATACCATCCATGCAGTGATGATTTCACAGCCTCTATTTCACAAACATACATAAACTTGTAAACCATCCATACCAACTCTCTTTTCATAATCTGTGAAAGCTCAATTGCTGCTGTGTCTACTGGCTGGGTGTTGGTTCTCCAACAAACTATAATATTGCAGCCAAGTCCTTCTGTGACCCTGTGGGCCTCACATGATTGCTAAACCCACTAATCTGGATCCCTACAACTGGTACACTCTTCCTCTTGAACATGATAATGACAACTTTCCCATCCAACCTATTCTGTTCTTCCTCTACCCAATGAGCTCCTCAGATCATGCTCTTAATAAAATCTCCCTTTACCATGGCATGTTTCAGATTGTTTTTTTTGCTTGAGCTGATTGGGAGGGAATGCAATGTGCCCTCTTGCTGGTTTTCCACTGGTTTTGGTTTTCCGCTGGACTGGTTTTCCAAGTCGTCTCCATCTGATTTGCACTCCACACTAGAACACTTTAAAAAAAACCTGCTCTTTCCCTCTTTCAACATAAGTCTATCCCATGTTGTCTGCAGCTTCCCTCCAATGGATATTAAACTTGGGGTCATGTCAGTTCGCATTGGTTGGTGAATGTCACAAATCCCACGGTGTCCTTCAAAGAGCGGAGGAACTACTTGTGAGCCAACAGCCATCCATATCTGGGGCAACCTGTGTCTGCGGACACCCTCCTGCAGTTGGGTACCTTTTCATAGGAGGTTGGTGGCAGGAATTGCACTCCAGCCACCGTAAAACAATTCATTCTGCAAAACACAAAAAACACAAAAGAAAAATAAAAACCCACTCCATGGAATACCTCCTGTGCAGCTGCCCTGAGCAGGACAGCTCACAGATGATGGGATTGGGCAAAGCCTTTGGGAACCCCAATGTTTGATGATAGGAGGAAAAGCAAGGGGTAACTTCATGGGTCGGATTGTGGTGGTTTGTGTCGAGATGGTGCCGAGGCGTCGTCCACCAGATGGCAGTCTCCTCGGGATAACCTGAGGCGATCCCTCAGGGTGGGTGCCTGGAATGTCCTATCCCTAAGAAAGTATGATCACCTGTCTCTGCTGTCATTTGAGCTCCAGCATTTAAACATCAGCATTGCAGCACTCTCTGAGGTTCAGAGACCAGATAGTGATGAGACATGGCAGGTGGTTGCACCTACTACTGGTCTGGTCGCTCTGATGGTTATCATACCCAGGATGTTGTAGCTGTGTCCATAAGATGACTCCAATGATGATTGAGGAAACACTCGTAATGATAATCAACGAGCGTATTATGAAACGAAGGATTTATCACCCTTGGGTGTCATTTCCCTGCTCTCTCTATCTTCTCCGATTGTGGCGAGTGATCTCACTGTGAAGGAGGCATTCGATGCCGTGTTCGAGTCTGTGGTTGATCAATGTCCCAGCGAGATGCTCTTCTGGTCTTGGGGGATTTCAATGCATCGACTGGCATTGATAGGGATGGTTATGAGATGTGTGTTGGTCCCCATGGTTCTGGAACTGTGAACCAGAATAGTACTAAGTTCCTTGACTTTGCAAGAGGTTGTGGACTTTGGGTGGCTGGTTCATGGTTTCAGCACCCACAGGCTCATTGCTGGTGGTGTGGCAAAGGAGATTGACCATGTGCTCGTTGATGGTCACTGGAGAATGATTGAGAACTGCAGCCTCTACGGGAGGGCTCAGTTCCCCAACACCGACCACAAGCTTGTTGTAGCAACTCTGAAATTGCAGCTGAAATCCAGGAGAATCGTTCCATCCCAGCCTAGGCTGGATGTTGACAAGCTCAAGGATGAGAGGGTAGCAGAGGAGTTTATGAATAGGCTGAGTGGAGATTTGGGAGGTCTGGGTGTTTTTGGGAATCGTGTGGAGTTGTTGAGTGTCTTCAAGACCACCATCATTGATATCTCCGGTGGATGTCTTGGAACACACCGTCAGGCAAAGAAGAATTTTGTCTTCCAAGGGACACTGGATACCATTGACCAAGTCGCAGGGCCAGGCTTAATGGCAGAGCTGAGCTGTTCAGGGAGCTGAGGCGTAAATGTGTATGTGCACTAAGGTTGGGCAAGGAGGCCTATGTGTGAGCAATCTGTGAGGGGTAGAGCATCACCTGTGGTCAAGTGATTGTCATCCTGCTTACAGGGGAATTCACGCATTGCATTCCTCCAAGCCCGTTCCTTGGTGTACTGCAGTTAGAGCAGAGGGTGGTGGGCTCTTGACCGAGTAGTCCGAAGTGAAGGCCCTCTGGGCCAGTTACTTTGAGCGGTTGTACCAGGCTGATCCACCAGCTGTCAAGTTGGATGTCAGGGGTGTTACAATAACTGTTGCTGACCCTCCAATCAACTGTGGTCCACCTTCGTTTGTGGAAACACAGGCTGCAGTGAACCGGTTGAAATGGGGTAAAGCTCCAGGGATCTGTGGATCCATGCTGAACTTCTCAAGGCTGGTGGAAATGCTGTACTCGTGTCATTGCATGCAGTTATGTGCTCTGCCTGAAACACAGGCATCATCCCAACTGACTGCATTGGGGCTTGTTGTCCCTCTCTGGAAAGGGAAGGGTGATCGCCAAGACTTCAACACATCCGAGGGGGTGACGCTGAGGCGTTAAACTGTACATGCGCTGAGGGCGGACAAGGAGGCCTATGTGTGAAGAATCTGTGAAGGGGGGGGGTAGAGTATCACTTGTGGTCAAGTGATTCTCCTCCTGCTTACAGAGGAATTTGTGCATTGAGTTCCACCAAGCCCGTCACTTGGTATGCTGCAGCTACAGCAGAGGGTGGTAGGCTCTTGACAGAGGAGTCCATAGCGAAGGCCTGCTGGGCCGGTTACTTGGGTGGCTGTACCAGACTGACCTACCAGCTGTTGAGTTGGACATCAGAGGTGTAACTATCCTTATTGCTGACCCTGCAATCAACTGCGAAGCACCTTCACTTGTGGAAACACAGGCTGCAGTGAACCGGTTGAAATGGGGTAAAGTTCCAGGGATCTGTGGCATCCATGCTGAACTTCTCAAGGCTGGTGGAAATGCTGCACTCGTGTCATTGCATGCAGTTCTGTGCTCTGCCTGGAACACAGGCATCATCCCAACTGCCTGGAGAGGGGCCTTGTTGTCCCTCTGGAAGGAAAGGGTGATCATATGTCTCTGTTCCCCACTGTTTTGTCCTTCCCACTCCCGCCCCTCTTGTCTTATGCCCTTGCCGTGCATTGTGTGTTAGCTCTCACACGAGCCTCGACAAGGTATTAAAAAAATAATAATAATAATAATATTAGAATGCGAGTACGTCTATAAAATATATACAATT